>QXEO01000280.1:67050-443259 GCA_007115705.1 Dactylis glomerata
GGGAAAGGATTTGAAGCTTACGGGCAAGGTCGGCATTCAGCTGGGCAACTGTAACCTCCCATTTGGTGGCCTGCTCCTTCAGGCTATCCAGTTCAGCGTGGGCGTTGGCGGCATCAGTCTCGGAGGTAACAAGCAGGGTGTGGGTTTTCTTCAGTAGGCCCTCCCTCTGTTCCTTTTCGTCCAGCAGCTCGGTGATCCGGCCCTTCAACTGCTCAACCTCGGCCTTGTGACCGGCATCCCGGTCGTCCAGTTGCTTGGCCACATCCACCGAGGACACACAATCCTGGTGGCGTGCCTCCAGTGCAGCCTTCTCATCTGCAAAGATTTCAAGTTAAAAGGATTTGAAGAAAGAAAACCGTGACAAAGAGTAAAGGATTTGAAGTATAAAGTAGCTATCCGGGTAACAGCAGGATCCGGCATACCAGTAAGCTCTTTCACCCTCTTGAGAAGCTCGGTGACTTGCGCTTCGGCACCAGCTGAAGAATGTCGGCACAAGGTTACGTATCGGCAAGAGTAAGCATTGCAAAGTAAAGAGAGGAAAGATATCCGGCATATAGCGGTATGTCGGCAAAGATTACCTTTCTTGGACAGCTCCTGCTGAAGCTTGCTGTGTGCGTCAGATAGCTTCCGGTGCTCGCACACCAACTCATGGAACATGTTGGCCCGGGTGTTGTTCATGAGCTGCAAAAATGCCGGGATTTGAAATGTCAGCAGAGAAATTTGACATGATAATTAAAGTGAAGATTTTATCAAGTGATCATTCTTTTAAAGACCCGGCACAGGTGCTGCGCACCTATCCCGGCCCTCGGTGACTAGGATTTGAAGCTCGAATCGAGCTTATATCCCGGTCAAGAGGATTTGAAAGATAATAGAGATGTGAAATTGTTAAAAGACCCGGCACAGGTGCTGCGCACCTATCCCGGCCCTCGGTGACTAGGATTTGAAGCTCGGATCGAGCTCATATGTCGGCAGTTAATTCAAAAGAAGCTAGCTAAAGGACTATGAGAAAATCCCGGATGTCCATATCCCGGACAGCCGACATTTTCGGGGACTGGGGATATGTGTGTAAATAGAGAGGACTTACGTTGGTGGCAGAGGCCAACTTGTGAAGTCTTTGCTGGATGCTGAGGAGCTCGCTGGCGATCGGTATGGGCTTCGCTGCCAGGAAGTCGCTTGGGTCGCCACTGGTCTTGGCTTCGGCCAGCTTCTTGCTCCTTGAGTCCGCAGTGTCCATGTTGCTGGCGTCGTTCCACTTAATGCACTGCTCCTTAAGAGAGCCGAGGCTCTCATCACTTTTCGTCGCAAGAGGGACGAGGCCCTCGAGTTCTGGGGTGTCGAAGAAGCTTTTCCGGTACCCCGGCCGGGCTGCTGCCCTGCCAAGATGCAGGGCCAGAGCAGAGCTGGTCCCGGACGCTGCCTTAGGAGGAGCAGTTGCGGCAGATGGTGTGCCGGACTTGGCCGGCTGAATCTTCAACGTGCTGGTCTTGGCCGGGGCAGTGGACTTGGCCGGGGCAGTGGACTTGGCCGGTGCAGTGGTCTTGGCCGGTGCTGGGGTCTTGTCAGCTGAAGGAGTCCAGGGTGCGGGCTGTTCCGGCGCGGCCGGTGCTTCTTGGCCAGCGGGAGCAGGATCCGGAAAAGTCCGGACTTCCGGCACTAAAGGGCCTTTGCCCTTGATGTCTGTGCCGGCGCTCTTGTCGCTTGCGCCGGCGTCGTCAGTTGTGCCGGCGTCGCCGGAGTCTGGTGCTTCTTGGTGGGCTCCTGTGTCCATGTGGACATCAGGAGCCGGAGGTTCCTGTTGAGCCCCCGAGTCCATGTGGACGTCGGGGGCAGAGGTGTCTTGTTCCGGCGGAGGAACGTCCTTCTCCGGGGAGGAGGTCTTGTCGGGCGCAGGCGAGGATGCCGGCGCCGGGGAGCTCGTGTGACTGGCAGAGGGAATGTCGGAGGTAGCAGGGGCAGCGGGCTTGGTAACCTTCGGGTCGCCACTCAAGCCAGAAGCTTCTTCCGGCGCAAGAGGAGCACTGAAAGAGAGAAAACACCAAGTCAGTAATACAAACAAGAGATATGTCGGAGGAAATGCAAAGAAAAGGAAATTTACCCCGAGGCAACAGGCCTCTGTTTCTTCTGTTTGGGCACGCAGACCTTCTGCCTTTTCGATCTCTGAGGTATGTCGGACGGGGGCTTCACACCTCGCTTCCGGCCGGCACGTCCGCCGGTGGAAGGAGGTCCCTGGTTCAGAGGGGCGGCGTCGATAACGATATCGTCCGGGATAGCTGAGGACGGCATTGGAAACTCGTAAGCTATAGAGGTTTCTGGAAAGGCGTACGCAAGTGGCGTCGGGTCATAGTACATCAGGATCTCCTCGTCAGAATCAATCTCACTCCGGTCTTGAGTATAATGCCGGGATGAAGAGCCCTTACCCATGGCAGCTGCAGCACGGGTGCTCCTGGGAAGCTTATCCCAATGATCCGGATCTTCAACATCCGCAACGGTGCGGTCCGCCGCGATCTTGATCCGGGAGTTCTCCATGGTTTGGAAGCTGAACTTCTGTATAAGCAGCAAAGTCAAGTATTCAGACAAGGAAATATGCCGGTGGAAGAGGTATGTCGGATCAATACGATATGTGTCGGCAAACAGACATGTGTCGGCTTAAGTATCTATGTGCCGGACATGGACTTTATGTATCGGATAAGATGGTTTACCGTTGGGGCGGGCCTATCCCGGCTGTATGGTTCTAGCCCCCAGGCAAAAGTGGCCTGAGAGGACTTGCAGACATCCTTAATCCGGCGCAGAATGTCGGCCGGAGTCAGCTCGTGTGTGGAGTGCCGGGTGGGGTCCATTGGCCCGCTCATCTGGCAGATCTTGTGCGACCGGCGCTGCAGAGGGGAGACGCGCCGGCTTATATAGCAGGCCACCAGGTCTTGAGGAGTAAGACCGGCATCCAGGAGCTCGCCCTTAACCCGGTGAAGCGCATTCACTGGCATCACCGAGTTCTTCGGGTTGTAGGTCCAGTTCGTCATGGCCAAGGGTGGCTCGTCCACAAATGGCGGCAGGTTGAGCAGATCCTTGTCGGTGGTGTTCTTGACGTAGAAGAAGCTTTTCTGCCACTTCTTGCAAGATTCCAGGAGTTCCACCTTGGGGAAGTCCGAGCCCTTCCGGGACATGATGGTGGCCGCGCCGCAGAGGGTCATGGGGCGGTCCTTCTTTTCCTGGGCCGTCTCCGGCGGGTCGTCCTTGCTCCGGGGCGGCTCTTGGACGACTTGCTTCCGCAGTTGGAAGTACTTCGCCCAGCCTTGAGTAAGGGCCTCTATGCCGGCATAGCCCTCGCAAAAAGCAGCGAAGGCGGAGAGGATCATCACGGCATTGGCCGGGATATGATGAGGTTGTAGCTCGTAGGTGTTGAGGAAGTCCCGGAAGAAGTCCGATGCCGGCAGTCCGAAGCCCCGCTCGAAGTGGGCGATGAAGATGACGCGTTCGCCGGGTTCAGGTGCCGGCACGGTTTCTCCCGCTGGTAGCCGGCATGCTACGCCCTCCGGGACTCTCCTGGTGGAGGTGACCCAGGATATCTCGGCCGGAGTAACCTCCGACCCCTCCCAGCCGGAGCGTCCTTGAGCTCGGGCCGAGGTATCTTCCTCAGAGGCCGAGGTAGCCGTCATGCTTGAAGATGCCATCTTAGTGGCCGGGATAAGGCGTGAGAGCCGGAGTCCCGTGATGTTATTCCTATCAAGGCCGGAGAAAAGAGGGAGGTTAGTCTCTCCGGCATACCACTCTCGCAGATGTTAGCAGGAATAGAAGATCTACCGAGACAGTTAAAATAGGAAACAAATAAGGGTAAAACTCCTAAAGATGAACACCTGCGAGCGTTGCCTAGCAATGCTAGTCGAATCAAAGGGAAAACTAGCTCTGAAACCGAAGCAGATCTGTGCAAACGGGGCTACCGGTGCGAAGTTGTAAAAGGCGTGAAAGAGGAAGAACAGAGGAAGGTCTCACCGGAGCTTGGCCGGCGACGATGGAGCGGCGGCGAGCGTGCAGGAAGATCCAATCTCCCTGCAATGCTGCAGAGAGAAGAGGCGGCGGCGGCGGCATCGTCAAAGGTGATGCCGTGCGTCGTCGGGCGTCGGCGTCGGCGGGGAGCAGGTCGGCTGCGACGGCGATGCTGCTCTTCGGGCCGGCGGTGGAGCGCAGGAGGCAAAGTAGCAGGCGAGGAAGGCGAGGAAGACGATGGTGGTGGGGGGTAAAAAGATAAGTTTACCCCCGCCGCCCTATTTATAGGTCTGCCAGGCAGGGTCGTGGGGATCGTGGGAGTGTTCCACTCCCCCGACCGTTTCTGCGGCGAGGCGCCACGTGGCGGCACGGAGTGGGGCGGCAGTTCCTGTAACCGTGCCATGACGCAATGATGGCGAGAAGTAACTGCTGCACTGTGAACCGTCACATCGTGGGTGACTGTTCGAGGTGGCAGGGCAGTTACAAGTTTCGATGCAAAGCTGTCAGGCATGGCTTCTCGAGGAAGACTCGTCTATATGTCGGAATAATTGCCCGATGTATATGTTCCGTCCGGAATACCCTCGGGACCGGCCGGAATAAGTTTTGGAACAGGAACAGAGGCCGGGATATGTGCAGATGTGCCGGCATATAATCTGATCGCCGGGGCATAATGAAGAAAGGTATGTTGAACCTGTCAAGGCTCCACAGTTATGACTGGGGAACCTCGGCAGCTTCGGGGACTAGTGTCGGGGGGATGACCCCCGGTAGGGTCAAGAGAGTAGAAAGACACAAGGTCTATGATTGACTTTATGCCGGGTTAACAAGGAAGGGCCTGGCCGGAATATAAGAGTATCGGCCAGGCCGGCATATAATGTGTATCCCGGCTGATACTTGGATATGCCGGCATAGCCGGAATACTTATAAAAGTGTGCCGGCATATACTTAGATATGCCGGCCTAACCATTTGGTGTGTTGTGCAGGAGCAGGGGAGGCCGGATTACCCGACCCTCGTAGGTCGTTGGTCCGGCATATAAATCCTGGGTATGGCCAACGGTCATATCCGGGATACTTAAGTCAACCAAGGTGTCACATCCCTACAATCAAGGAAGAAAACATCCAAGCATGGTAGCAGAGTAAGATGGCAGGGTGCACAGTGGAGGTTACCTACCCTCACTGTGCACAAGTACGAGCTTACCGCACAGAGGTAAGGCCACAGTTCAAGAGGTACAAGGTACAGGGATATGGCGTCCCATCGAGAGCAATCAGGGGCGAAGTCAAGGGTCTCTGCCATCGCCACCAGCTCCTGTTTGGAGTGTAGCCCTTGTCTTGTGGTCTTGTATGACCGTTGTAACCCTGGCCACCACTATATAAGGTGGCATAGGGAGCCCTGGTAAAGGGTTGGTAGCGAGAAGAAGGTTAGAAGGTTGAAGGTTTCTACACTGAGCAGTTCATCTTCCTTCTCTAGCAGAGAGCTTGTAAGCACCATTGTGGTGTACTACATCGATCCATATATACATTCAGTAGAGCAGGAGTAGGGGTGTTATCTCCTTACGAGAGCCCCGAACCTGGGTAGATCAGTGTCTCTTTCTGTCGTGCTTTTTAGCTCGTTCCCCTCTCCCGAATCCTCCAGCATCTAGTTCGGCCCCCATTTAAGCCATCCTATGGCATATGTTGTTTCACCACGACGACACCTTAGAGGTTTCTATCACTCCCCCAGATTAAACAGAGGCATGAACCCAACTATCGAGCATAAATACCCCCTCTTGGAGTCACTAGTATCTACTCGGCCAAGATAGCTACTAACAACGGAGATCATGCAAGATCATAAACAACATAGAGATAACATAAGATAATATTCAGCACATCAACTCAATCATAACACCAATATTCATCGGATCCCAACAAACACAACATGTAGAATTACATAACGGTGATCTCGATCATGTAAGGCAGCTCACGAGATCTAAACATAAAGCACATGGTGGAGAAGACAACCATCTAGGTACTGCTATGGACCCATAGTCCAAGGTAGACTACTCACTCATCGCGCCGGAGGCAAGCATGGTGATGAAGAAGACCTCCGATGGCGATTCCCCTCTCTGGCAGGGTGCTGGGAAGAGCTTCTGGACCCTTCCGATCTCGGGTCGACGACGGCGGCGGATCGCGATATGTTTCTGGAAAAGTGATCGGGTCTTTATAGGCGAAGGGGCATCGTCAGAAGTGGACCGAGGCGGCCACACACATAGGGGGCGCGGCCTAGCCCTGGGCCGCGCCGCCCTATTGTGTGGGCCCCTCGTGGCCCCACTCCGTCTCCTCTTCGGTTCTCTGGAAGCTTCGGTGAATTTCTGGATGTTTGGCTTTTGTTTCGTCCAATTCGGAGAATATTTCCTGTGTAACTTTTCTGAAACAGAAAAACAGGAGAAAACAGGGAACTGGCACTGTGGCATCTCGTTCATAGGTTAGTTCTATAAAATGCATAAAAATGCCACGAAGTGTAACGAAACACTAAGCAAATGGTGTAAAAACAAGCATGGAGCATCAAAAATTATAGATACGTTAGAGACGTATCAGCATCCCCAAGCATAACTCCTGCTCGTCCTCGAGTAGGTAAGTGATAACAAAACAAATAATTTTTGAGGTGACATGCACCTACATAATCTTGATCATCTATGTAAGCGTTGTACGCTGGGATCAAAAGAACTTAAATATGGGCATGAAATACATAATCTTGATAGAAGAAACTTAGCAACCATGTTATAACATGAAAAAGAACACAAATGAAAGATCATGAAAATGAAACAATGAAAGTCAAACGTGTGTTCAAATCATATGGAAAAACATAGCAAATGGTTTTCAGCTTGTCCTTCATGAGAGAGCAAAACATAAATGCATAGGACACCTTCAAGTGTAAGAGGGCGACTAGATACAAGTAATTTAAGAACAAGTGAAACCAACATCATGAATCAATCAATGAAAACTTTGGGACAATGCACATTATACTCTGAATGACAACTATGCTCTCTTATACGGTGCGTAAAGATAGAAGGTGGAGACTCAACATAAAAAGTAAAAGAAAGGCCCTTCGCGGAGGGAAGCAGTGATTGCAAGTTTTATAAACCTTCAAAAATTATAGTATTTACTAGCTTTGAGCTCTCATTGCCCCCATCATAAGCATCTTGAATGGTTAAAGTTAATGCGAATAAACTTATGATGCATATGCTTGACAAATCATAAGTTGAAAACCTCGTGTCCCGTGAAGTACGAATACCCAAACCTCATGCTACTTTACTTAGAGTCCCAAGCAAGCGTTTGTCATTGTAAGTATACACTTATCATCGAGAACCGCCAACGGGGTACCTCCGTGCCCGATGACATGGAACAGGCCCACATCAAAATGACAGGACAAATAGACAATGAACACCTCAGCATCTCTTTTATTTACCATTTGTATAGCTTTTTATTGTGAGATGCGTTGTCGAATGTTCACTATGGGCATGCTATAAATTTCCACCATGAATTATGCATGGCTTACATTAGCAGCCTAGGCATTTCTCTAACACATATACAAACTCCATGATCCCGCAAGATTACCAATTCATTTCACATTGCGAGTATCCATAAACAAAAGATCACGATATCAACTCAAATGAAAGGTAGTGCAATGTTGAAAGCTTACCCCATGACAGCATGGCTGGGCTAATTTCCAACTTACAACTTGCAAGTATAACAACTCAACATAAGAGAGCCACAATGTCAAAATTTTAAAACAAGAAAAGTAAAGTGTGCCATCAGGTTCGTGAGAGCTTTACTGACCAATTTTTGCATAACACCAAAAAGAGTTTAATTTGAAGGATAGATAAAAGCAAGTCAAATGTACTTTGGAATAGCAAATTGCTAATAGGCATGTATGGTGGACACATTGGAACAACTTGGTTTTTAGGAGTTGGATGCACGAGTAGAGATCATACTCAGTACAAAATGAGGGCTAGCAAAAGACTGGGAGCGACCAACTAAGAGAGCAATAACGGCCATAATCATGCAAAGCGACAAAGTGACATTAAAAGAAGCATAAGATGGCATCAAAAGTCAAAAACTAAATGATCATAGAGGCTTATGGCGACTTTGTATGAGTCAAACATGTGTGAGCATGAGCCAAGTCAACCCAAATAAAGCATCAAAAGAGAAAACCAAAATAATGATTCCAAATAATTAAAACAACGCATGATTTTTTCAAAGGCTCATTAAGCAATCTCAGTCATTTGAGACAAGTCATGCTACAGCAAAAACACTAAGCATACTATCAAAAAGACATCAAGCACGACATGCAAAAGCCTAGGCCACAGTCTACACAAGCTCCTTCTTGTACCACTTTTTTGCATAAAGCTTTTTCTCTTTTCCAATACCATTCAAACCTTTTTTGAAACAACTCTTTTGATGAAAACCAACATGGAACAGAGGTCAAAATACACCTTGATAAAAAGATATAACAAGATCTGAACAAAAATCAAGGCGAAAAATGAAAGCTAAACGCAGTTCTAGAAAAAGAGAACACTCGTTGAAACGATAAGAGTGAAAAACGGAGTGTTCTTGGCAAATGAAAAGCAAGGCAACTTCTCCAAAAGGAATTTGTTGGGGTCCAACCATTTATTGCAGCAAACAAAACTAAACAAAACTGAAAACTAAAAACAACTAATGCTCCAAGAAAAATGCATAATGCATAAAGCAATAAAAATATAGTGTGTTGAAAGGTGACTTGATTTTTGCCGATAAAGAAGGGGTGCCTCGGGGGCATCCCCAAGCTTTAACGCTTGTACCTCTTGGATATTTCTTGGGGTGACATGGGCATCCCCAAGCTTTATCTTTTGTCCATTCTTCAACTCATCTCATCATTCTCTAATCCCTACACTTGAAAACTTCCTTCATACAAAACTAAACACAATTCTATTAGCAACATTAGCATAAGCATAGCAATGAATCAACCCTTTTTGCTTCAGGTTTCGACTCAAAACCACCACATATAAAGCATATACTACTGTATCAACTTCCCCAAAAGTTCCATGATCAAAAGAACTCAAAAAGAAAGCGATCGAGCGGCAAACACAAATATTGGCAGAAATCTGTTAAAACAGAACAGCTGACAAAGGTCGAATTTTTAGAGGTTTTTCTTTTGCTCAAATCAAAAAGTGTATAACTAATTAAAGTTTGGATATAACCTGGGGCATATGCACAAGAAATCACAGGTCCAAAAGATATTCTGAGAATTTTCACAAATTTTTACGGTACAACACCGAAAACTGTTTCAGGACAGCAACATCCCCAAATCTTACCTCACTCAAATTAGAGGCTTCTCTTGGCACAAAAATGAAATAAAAAGGATAAGGAGCAGTTATTACAGTAGTAATAACTTCCAAGACTCAAATAAAATAAAAAGAACTGAAAGTAAAAACATTGGGTTATCTCCCAAGAGTGCTTTTCTTTAACGCCTTTGAGCTAGGCGCAGAAAGTGCGAATCAAGTAATATCGAAAGGGGCATTAAGATCAACTGTTTCCTCAAGATCACCACTTACCACACTAGGCACTTTAGAGGTTCCCGAAGATGATGCAACCTGCAAGTCACTCTTAGTTGAACTAAAAGTCTTACCAATCTTAAAAACATGCTGCGGTTTAGGCACAGACACCTTGGGAACATACATAAATTTTTGCTCTTTTCCAACAGAAGCTTTCTCCTTCTTAAACTTAAGAGAAGAGAAAATTGAACTTAAAGTTTCCATGGATTCCTCCAGTTTCCCAATCCTAAGGTTTTGACTATCAAGAGTAGTGCTAGCTTCTAAAACGGTGATTCTCCTACCGATACTTTCTATCGCTTCATTAACTCGGCTAGCGTTATCAAGGATATTTGGCAAACTTTTTTCTAAAGAGCCTATTTTTTCTATAACTTCATCCAAAGTGATCTTAGTTTAACAACATGAATAGGTGGTACTCCCACTAAACTTTCTATTAAAGTGTATGCTTCAAGAGCGGGAGTACCCAGAAAATTACCTCCTGCAAGAGTATCAAGAATATACCTATTCCAACTAGTTATACCAACATAAAAAATTCTAAGGAGGATCATGGTAGAATGCTTTTTCGTACACCTATGATGATAATTACTAATACGGTACCAAGCATCTTTCAAGCTCTCTCCCCCTTGTTGCTTAAAAGTACAAACTTCAACTTCAGGATTACTCATTCTAACAAGGCTAAAAGCAAACAAGTAAAACAACTATAAAGGAAACTAATTTTTTTGTGTTTTTGATAAAATGATGCAAGTAAAAATAAAGTAAAGCAAAACTAAGACAAAGTAAAGGATGTGCGTGCGAAACTCCCCTTGCAGAAGTCTTCTTTTTCCCCGGCAACGGCGCCAGAAAAAGTCTTGATTGCTATAGATGGCGCGGTGATGATGAAGTAAATGACCGGCCAGTTCGGAAACCCCAAGAGGAAGGTATGATGAATATAGCAGCAAGTTTTTCCCTCAGTACGAAACCAAGGTTTGTCGGTCTAGTAGGAAAAAGCCAAACTCAAGAAGGTGATGCTTGCTAGCTTCGCGACAGCTCCGGACAATTTATAGGGCGCCTCGTCCGAGCTTTGCTTTGCAAGTGGCAACGTGGAACCTGGACATAACACAACCAAATACTTTGTTCCCAACTTACGATGAGTTTGTCAATCTCACCGGTTTGCTTGAAACAAAGGGTATGAGCGTATCGAGTGGAAAGTAATAGTAGTATGTGAGTAATATAAACAGTGCGAGTAAAGTAAACAGGTGATAGCAATATAATGGAAATAGGACCGGTCGGGGTCCATAGTTCACTAGTGGTGTCTCTCCATAAGATAAAATAATACATGCTGGGTAAACCAATTACAGTTGGGCAATTGATAGAATAAAGATAACGTTCATATGTTGAGAGGATCACTATGAGATTTACTCTGGGCATTACAACAAGATACATAGACCGCCATCCAACTGCATCTATGACTAATAATCCGCTTGTGGCGAATCAATCCGATAACTCCACAAGTATTAAGTTGCGAACAACAGATAACTGCATTAAGCAAAGTGTGTAATATAAACAAAGCATATGCCCTTGAGCATATGAATGTTGTTTTCTCCCTAGTGGCAACAACACATCTACAACCTTAGAGGTTTATGTCACTCCCCCAGATTAAATAGAGGCATGAACCCAACTATCGAGCATAAATACCCCCTCTTGGAGTCACTAGTATCTACTCGGCCAAGATAGCTACTAACAACGGAGAGTATGCAAGATCATAAACAACATAGAGATAACATAAGATAATATTCAGCACATCAACTCAATCATAACACCAATATTCATCGGATCCCAACAAACACAACATGTAGAATTACATAACGGTAATCTCAATCATGTAAGGCAGCTCACGAGATCTAAATATGAAGCACATGGTGGAGCAGACAACCATCTAGCTACTGCTATGGACCCATAGTCCAAGGTAGACTACTCACTCATCACGCCGGAGGTAAGAATGGCGATGAAGAAGACCTCCGGTGGTGATTCCCCTCTCCGACAGGGTGCCGGGAAGAGCTTCTGGACCCTCCCGATCTCTGGTCGATGATGGCGGCGGATCGCGATATGTTTATGGAAAAGTGATCGGGTTTTAGGTTTTTCCCGTCGGGGGGTCTTTATAGGCGAAGGGGCATCGTCAGAAGTGGACCGTGGTGGCCACACACATAGGGGGCGCAGCCTAGCCCTGGGCCGCGCCGCCCTGTTGTGTGGGCCCCTCGTGGCCCCACTCTGTCTCCTCTTCGGTTCTCTGGAAGCTTCGGTGAATTTCTGGATGTTTGGCTTTTGTTTCATCCAATTCCGAGAATATTTCCTGTGTAACTTTTCTGAAACACAAAAATAGAAGAAAATAGGGAACTGGCACTGTGGCATCTAGTTAATAGGTTAGTTCTGGAAAATGAATAAAAATGCCACGAAGTGTAACGAAACACTAAGCAAATGGTGTAAAAACAAGCATGGAGCATCAAAAATTATAGATACGTTAGAGACGTATCAGTCCCCACGGTCAGCGCCAATTGACGAGGGTTAACTCGACAAATGTCCTAGATGAAGGACATAGGATCGGGGAAAGAGGGCGTCGGATGAACTTGAAGGTAAAGATCAGTCAAACAAGGCATGTATCGAGAATAAGCGTGGTACTAAACTTGGCTCAATCTCAATTTGTCCCTGGCCGGCCTCTCCTGGCCCCTATATATAGGTCGGGTTCAATACAAATTACAACATCCCTATACGATACAGACTCGTATTTCGACTATGACTATGCCCGGGCCTGGCTTAACGGGCCTCAGAGGTACACATATAATGGGCTCTATACCCTTGTCAGTACCCAATATTAATCGGATCCCAACAAACACAACATGTAGAATTACATAACGATGATCTTGATCATGATAGGAAGCTCACAAGATCTAGACATGAGGCACATGGAGGAGAAGACAACCATCTAGCTACTGCTATGGACCCATAGTCCAAGGTAGACTACTCACTCATCATGCCGGAGGCAAGCATGGCGATGAAGAAGACCTCCGGTGATGATTCCCCTCTCCGGCAGGGTGCCGGGAAGAGCTTCTGGACCCTCCCGATCTCTGTTCGACGACGGCGGTGGATCGCGATATGTTTCTTGAAAAGCGTTCGTCTCCTTAGGGTTTTCCCGTCGAAGGGAATTTTAGGCGGAAGGGCGATGTCAGGGGGTGGACCAGGGGCCCACACCACCTAGTGGCGCGGCCAGGGGGTGGCCCGCGCCACCCTATGGTGCGGCCGCCTCCTCGTCCGGCTCCGTCTCTCTTTTGGACTCCGTCTTCCGTTCAGGTAAATAGGAACTTTGGCTTTTGTTTCGTCCAATTCCGAGAATATTTCCTGTGTAACTTTTCTGAAACACAAAAATAGTAGAAAACCGGAACTGGCAGTGTGGCATCTCGTTAATAGGTTAGTTCTAGAAAATACATAAAAATGCCACGAAGTGTAAACAAAACACAAAGCAATTGGTGTAAAACAAGCATGGAGCATCAAAAATTATAGGTACGTTTGCGACGTATCAAGTATCCCCAAGCTTAACTCCTTCTCGTCCTCGAGTAGGTAAGTGATAACAAAACAATAATTTTTGAGGTGACATGCACCAACACAATCTTGATCAACTTAAGGTAAAGCATTGCTTGCTGAGATCAAAGTACTCTAAACATGGGCATAAGAGATATAACTCTAACCATAGAACTTAGCAACCATGTTACAACATGAAAAGTAACACAAACAAAAGATCATGAGTAATAATGCATTGAAAGTCAATTGTTTATTTCGAGCATACAAAAAATATAGCAAAGTGGTATTCAGCTTGTCCCTCGTGGAGTAGCAAAACATAAATGCATAGGACACCTTCAAAGTTCAAAAGGGTGAATAGATACAAATAATTTGAGAACAAGCAATATCATAATCATGAATCAATCAATAATAAATTTTGAGACTATGCACATTATACTCAGAATGACAACTATGCTCTCTTAATCGGTGCATCAAGGTAGAAGATGAAGACTCAACATAAAAATAAAAGAAAGGCCCTTCGCAAAGGGAAGCAGAGATTTAACATGTGCTAGAGCTTTTCATTTGTAAAACAGAGATAAAAAAATGTTTTGAGAGGTGGTTGTTCTTGTCAACGACTGGCAATGGGGTACTTGCTATCTTCCATACTAAAGAAGTTGAGAGCGGTTCCGAGTTCTTGAAAAATTGGCATATACATGCTCTTTTATAAAGTTTGGCACTCCTCCCCACTTTTCCTTTCACAAACCATGGCTAACCGAATCCTTCGGGTGCCCACCAACTTTCACATACCATGGAAGAGTGCCTTTTTTTTAGAGGTTACAATGGTCTGACCAGCTCTCTTGCAAAATTAATGATGAGCAGATGAAGCATGTAAGTCGAGGGGTACTTGTTGGCACGAAAAACTGCCGCGCAACACCAGGATAATCGACGTGCTTTCGTGACGACGAACGGATGCTTTCCGAGCAAAGCAACAAATATCCCCCCGCTTTCGTGGAGGAGAGACGACCGCTTTTCAGCGCAAAACGGTAAAGATTAAACCAAACCCTAGGACTGCTAGGGCATGGCAGAGAAAGAACGATAAAAGAAACAATATAAAAGAAATAACGATAGATTGTAATTGTGTAGATTCGATTGTGGGGGTCCTCGTTCAATCGGCCATCGCCTATTTAAAGGGACCGGACTTGACGCACAAGATAAAAAGTACAAGACTAGAATTCTATGTGCTAAAACCGAATTGGATTTGACGTCAATTCGGTTACATAGTGCGTACCGGTTCAAGTCATGTTCACGTACAAATATTTGTATAGGAATAAAATATTCCAGACCCAAATACATTCAGCTGTCATGTGCATGCGATTCTGTCTATTGCACTTTTGCGACTCATACCTTCAGCTTTATACCTGAGTCTTGCTTAAACTTTCCATTGCTATCATAGTTCCAGCTTGACCATCCCTGAAGGTAGCTAGAACTTGTACTAATTCCATGCAGAATACCTGCGGTAATTCTTAAACAAATTATCAATCAATTAGCTTGATCATCAATAAAACTAATTTGGCCAATAATGTTTTATAGCCAAATTATGTGCTCAACACATACCCCCTGTTTTTGATACAATTATATTGATCAAAAACATGTAACAAAACCTTAGGACAATGTTTGATCACTTCACCGACTATACATTTGCTTAGGGCGATGCTCAAAGAATACATCGGCCAAATTTTTCTTAGGGCGATATTTTGAAGAATATATCGGCCAAACTCTGCTTAGGGCGATACTTAAAATAATGTATCGGCCATGCTATCTTCAAGCATCCTGCCACATGCTAGGATAATACCTTTTCAAATATTTTCCATTGAGAGCTTTTGGTAATTTCTTTCCTTGCAAAGATTGCACAAAATATGAATTTCTAGGAACAATCTCTACAATTCTGTATGGACCTTCCCAACTCGGCGACCATTTGCCGAATTTTCTATCTTTAGTTCCAATAGGTAAAATCGTTTTCCATTCTAAATCTCCTATTCGAAACGATTTTTCCTTAACCTTTTTATTATAAACCTTAGCTACTCTTAATTTTACCTTTTCAATTTCTCGCAAGGCTTTTAATCTTTCTTCAGGAACATCATCAAGCCTATCCTTCATCAAATCATTATAATCTACAGCCGACAAATCATTTTGTCTGGCCACTCTAAGAGCTTGTAAATTGATCTCTACAGGCAACACTGCCTCCTGGCCATATACCAGCTCATACGGTGTCACCTGAGTTGCACCATGCTTAGATATCCGATGAGCCCATAAAGCTTCTGAAAGCACCTCATGCCATCGCTTCGGATGCTCCTCAATTTTCTTCTTTATAAGTTTAATCAAAGTTTTATTGCTAGATTTGGCCTGTCCATTAGCTTGAGCATAATAAGGCGACGAATTTAACAATTTAATTCTAAGTGATTCGGCAAATTCACGAAATTGTTGTGACATAAAAAAAGACCCCTAATCAGTAGTCAAAGTTTGGGGAATACCGAATCGATGAATAATATGCTCTAAGACAAAACTAATCACCTCCTTATGAGTCATATTTCTCAAAGGAACCGCTTCAGTCCATTTGGTAAAATAGTCTGTGGCTACTAGGACGAAGCGATGCCTTTTAGAAGATGAAGGATGTATTTCACCAATAAAATCTAGACCCCATCCTCTAAATGGCCACAGCTTAATTATGGGATTCAACATAGCCGCGGGCGCTAACTGTATATTTCCAAATTTTTGACACGCTTCACACCCCTTATAGTATGTAAAACAATCTTCTAACAAAGTCGACCAATAAAATCCCGCTCTTTTTATTAACCATCGCATCTTATGAGCCGACTGATATGTCCCGCATATTCCTTCATGCACTTATCCCATAGCTATTTTAGACTGATCAGAATTCGGACACTTTAAAAATAACCCATCTACTGTTCGGCGATATAATTCATCATTTAGCAAAGTATATTTTAAAGCTTGTCGCCGAATTTTCCTATCTCTTGTCTGACTCGGATCTTTTAAATAATTAACTAATGGAACTCTCCAATCTCCAAGTTCTGAGTTATTTTCTAAATCGGCTGTTTGTAGCTCATGTACCGATTCGACACTAGCCTGCACTAATTTCCGCTGCACTTTACCAGATCTGGCTACACAATGCACCGGATTTTCTTTGCTATAAGATGCTAATTGCCGAACTGCACCTAAACAAGCCGCATGCTGTACAAGACTCACATCCAATGGAACATCTAGCATCGGTTTTTGTAATATGAAAATTTTACCTTTGCTAATATAATAACCAGATGCTTGCTGTGCTAAATAATTAGTTCTTGAATTTTCTTCTCTAGGTATATGATGTATAGTAAATGTATCTAGAGACTTAATTATATCTAAACATCGGTCAAAATAGCTATTTAGTAATCCATCAAAACACTGAAACTCGCCTTTTATTTGTTGGACTACCAGAAGCGAATCTCCATAAGCATCTATATCTTTTACACCCATGTCTACTAAAGTTTGCAAACCAAATAGCAAAGCCTCATATTCAGTCTGGTTATTAGTACAAGGATATTCTAAACGGACCGATGTTTCATAAACCATATTATTAGGTGAAATTAAAACATTACCGACGCCTTGTCCATCTCTACAAACCGATCCATCAAAATAAAGCTTCCATGGGCGAACACTAACATAATTTATATTTTTATCATCCTCAATCCTATGATCAACAATAAAATTGGCAATAACTTGACCTCTCATGGCATGCAGCGATTCATATCTTAAATCATATTCTATTAGTGCATAAGCCCACTTTCCAATCCTACCACTAAGAATCGGTTTTTCTAACATATACTTAATCACGTCGGTTTGGCAAGCTACTACACATGTACTAGAAAGCAAATAAGGCCGAAACTTGGTACATGCATAATATAAAGACAAGCATAGCTTTTCAATGAACACGTACCGAGTCTCGGTGTCGATCAAGCGACGACTTAGATATGCAATGATGTACTCCGTCCCGCCGTCTTCTTGCACCAACACCGCGCCAATCACTGTATCTTGTGAAGCAATATATAATCTGAACGGCACACCAGACTTGGGCGCTCGCAAAACCGGAGGACTCGATAAGTATCTCTTTATATTATTAAAAGCCTCCTGTTGTTCTGCCCCCCAAGTAAATTCGGCTTCGTTCTTTAGCCGAAGTAAAGGAACAAACGATTCAATTTTCCCTGCAAGGTTAGATATGAATCGTCTCAAGTAATTAATTTTTCCTAGCAACTTTTGCACATCCTTTTTACATTCAGGCTCCTTCAACTTTCTAATTGACTCTATTTTTGTAGGATCAATCTCTATGCCTTGTTCATGAATAATGAAGCCTAAAAACTTTCTAGCTGACACACCAAATGCACATTTAAGTGGATTCATTTTTAAACCATACCGGCGCATCCTTTCAAAGGCTAAACGCAAATCGGCTAAATGATGATCAAACCCATCCGATTTAACAACTATATCATCAATATATACTTCTAGTATAATACCAAGAAGATCATGAAAAATTAAATTCATAGCACGTTGGTATGTAGCGCCGACATTTTTTAACCCAAATGTCATAACAACCCACTCAAACAAACCAACAAAACCCGGGCAACGAAAAGCAGTCTTTGACACATGTCCTGAAGCATCATTAATAAGCATGTCGGCAATAGGCATAGGATATTCATCTTTAGGAGTAGCTTTATTTAAATCTCTAAAATCAATGCAGACTCTAATTTTATTGGTGTTTTTCTTTTCAACAGGCACAATATTAGAAATCCATTCGGCATATCTACATGGCCGAATAAAACCAGCTTTCATTAACCGATCAATCTCTTCTTTGATGCGGTCATATATATCAGAATTGAAGTTTCTGCGAGGTTGCTTATGCGGCCTAAAACTAGATTTAATAGGTAATCTATGTTCAACTAATTCTCTACTCAAACCAGGCATCTCGGTATAATTCCAAGCAAAGCAATCAACAAATTCTTTAAGTAATGCACATACCTTGCTTTTCTGATCGGCTTCCATGTTAGCATTGATGAATGTAGGCCTTCCCACACTTCCATCACCAATATCTATTTCTTCAAGTGGGTCAGCCGATGAGAATCCTTGCCCAAGCTTCTCCATGTCATCTAGATCTTCAATTGTTTCATGCATATCATTCTTTCCGGAACGATACTCCTCGGTGCGTTTTTGCAACCACTTAATACTATCGTCTTTACTCATCATTTATATAGATAAATTATTAAGCCGAGCTATGCTAGCCGGCTATGCATTAATAGGTACAAAACCATCTTTACCAATATTGATATAATCATAGTCCGATAAATCCCTACCTGTCAAGCATCGCATCTCGCCGTGTTGCCAATCAACCGGTGCCTCTATCAAAGCAATGCATGCAGAATTGTCCACCTCAACAACCTCCACATCGTCATCGACCCACTGAATTAAGCACTGATGTAGAGTAGATGGGATGCAGCAATTTGCATGAATCCAATCACGCCCCAAAAGAATATTATACCGGCCTTTGACATCAACCACAAAAAACGCAGTCGGCAATGTTTTGCTTCCGACTGTGAGCTCCATAGAAATAACTCCTTTAGCTTCAGACAATTCACCTGAGAAACCACTAAGTCCCATATTGGTCTTCATTAACTCGCTCTCTTTTCGGTTCAGTTTACAAAAGACCGAAAAAGGCATAATATTAACACCGGCACCGCCATCGACAAGCATGCGACCAATAGGCTTACCATCAATGTATCCTCTGATGAACAAGGCTTTAGGTGCTGCTCGGGCTTCTCTGGCTTCTCGAATGTAGCACTTTTAGGACCAAGAACAAGTTCTGCAACTTCAGCTTCGGGCGCACGAAATTCGGCAGGCAATGCAAACACCATATTAACCTCCATATCTGCAGGCACATCATCATTATTTTCTGAGCCCTCATCAGACGTTGTGTCATCCGTAATTTCGTTTATCTACTCTATAGTGCGCTCTTGCCATGTCTTATGCGGAGCCAAATCGTCATCAACATCGGTAACTCTATCATCCGCAAGTGTTTCATCCGCAGTTTTATTTTCCTCTGCTGCAATGCGCTTTTCCCTCCAAATCTGTGTGGACACCATGGGCTTATCTCGATTGAACCGCTCATCACGCTTCTTCTCGGCAATCTCTTCCCTGATCTCCAATGTCCGCAGTCGCTGCACCCGTCGTTTCTGAGTATGTGTAAGTCCCGCCGGGCACCATTGAGGACCCGGTTTAGTACCCGGTGCAACTGACTTAATCATATTACCCCGTAAATACCTTGGCTTGTATACTGTTGGTCTTGGCGTAAACTCTCTGTACGTAGCCGATCGCATGTTCTGGTAATTAGATGGACCACCGGCCTCAAAATTCCTGTTGCCCCCAAATATTCCCTGCCTGTACTGACGTACTGTTGTCATTGGCGCAAACATTCTATCTCCGTCTGAGAAAGTTCTGTGCGAACTAAACATGCTACCAGCTCTAATTTCCTGACTCCCACTATTGCTTGAATTCCTATGTTGTGTAGACATGCCAATACTAGATTTGAACCCAAGTGGTGATGCGTTCTTGCATGTTCCTGCGCTACTACTTGTCGTGGCTAAATTTGTAAGTGTACTAATTGAATCAGTCTTTGGACTAGCACCAGAAGACACCGTAGGTACTTCACCAACACCGTTATGCAAGCCTAGCTCAGTACTGATACCCTTCTGAACTATATCAGGCTCTCGTCGCTGCAGCTGTATAATATTACCATCTGACTGAACCGAAGCTTTCTCTCTTTCAGTAGCATCTTTTACCTGAACTGAATCATCAGGACCGCTTGTCTCTGTACCATTTACAAAACCTTTAGCTGACTGGTGTTTCCCAAGTTTCAGATAGAAGCAACATTTAAATTTTTTGGACTCTCTAGGGTCTTAGCTTCAGCACGCCTCACCCACACCAGTTGCGGTCGCCCATATAATTCTTGCCATATGCACTTCCCTTCGGAGATTGTCTATCTTGAACAAAAATTGCATCACGCGATCTAACCTCATGATTATTGAACCGAGCCCTTTTCTCATGCATGTCTTATCCAAACACAGGCCTCGACGGAATCCATCCCGGTGGGAAATAACCTGCTGGCCCTGTAGGATATGGCGCCCATGGACCGAAACCCCATGGGGGAAACTGAGGATGCATCGAAGGTGGACAGCCCCAATATGCCGGCTCCATTGGAAAATAGGGCTGCTGATCATATGAATTTCCGTGCCAATGCTCATGCCCCCCGGGTCGAGTAGGAGATCTAGGACGCTTGTTACCTCCAAGCCGATTAAACACATTATCGGCCTTGCGTGAAGTGTATTTCTCCAACAACATGCTAACTGTTGGCTTCGGCCTTGGAGCTTGCCTCTTTTTTCCATTAACTTTCCACTCTCCTACTACTGGATTTTTTGGCTTGATCATCCTTGGAGGAGCACTATCATCGACAATAATGTTTTTCCCTCTCGCAGACCCAGTCTGACCTGACCGAATAAGCACCTTTTTGTTCTCAAAATCAATTACATTGATAGGAAAAGGATCAGTATCGAGCTTCATCTTAGAACTTTCAGTGAATATCAATCGTCCGTCATCAATGGCCGATTGAACCTGTCGACGAAACACATTACAATCATTAGTAGCATGTGAAAAAGAATTATGCCACTTACAATAGGCCTTTCTACCCAATTTTTCTGGAGATGGTATTACATGACCTTCTCTCAATCTAATTAAATTTCCTTGCAGCAACATATCAAATATTTTATCACACTTGCTAACATCAAAAGTATATTTAATTTCCTCTCTTCTAGCAGGTGTGGGTTTCAAAGCAGGACATACAAAAGGTTTTGACTTAGATGATTGAACCCATTCGGCTACACATATGTCAACATCGTCTTCACTAGCCGAATCATCATTATACTCTAAAGCATTAACCGTGTGATTTTCCTTCTCCCTATTTCTATTTTCTTTAAACCTGCTGAATTGTTTAACATCTTTAGCTCGGTTCTCCTGTGCCAAAGCCTTTTGCAAAACTTGATTAAGATCTGAACATTGTTGCCCTTCTAATATATCTTTAATATGAGTGAGCAAGCCCAAAAAAGCAAGATCAGCTAAATCTTTTTCGGCTATGTTCAAACTAAAACAACGGTTCTTGACATCTCTAAATCTCCTTATATAATCATGAACAGGCTCATTATATTTTTGCCTAACCGTTGTTAAATCTGAAAGTCGGTTTCACCGCTATAAAAATACTCATGAAATTTTTGCTCCAATTGTGCCCATGTTGAAATTGAATTAGGAGCAAGCGATGTAAACCAAGTAAATGTAGTACCAGACAAAGATAAAGGGAATAGTTTTACTCGAAAAACATCTGAAGTACCAACCTCACTGCATTGTGCTAAAAACTGTCCTACATGCTCAAAAGTAGACCTACCATCTTCCCCTGTAAATTTTGAATCTGGAATTCTAAAACCACGAGGATATGGCGTCGAGTCAAAATATTCAGGATATGGTTTTTGATAAGCACGTGCTCTACCCTTAGGTTCCAAACCAAACTCTCTAAGTATACTAGCAAGTTGATCTTTAAAATTATCGGTGGGCTGTGGAGAATTAAGTTGTGGAATAGGTGGAACATAAGTACGCGATGGTACCTCCGGCAAAGGAATTTGAGCATGTGTGGTTTGCTGCGGAGACCCATTAAAATACGAATCTGGTACCAGCCCATATGGAACCCCGGTACCGACGGGTAGCAAAGGTGATGTGTTATATGCTACCGTCTGATAATTAGGTTGCTGCAAATTAGAACTAAATCCAGCGCTTCGGTTATTGATACTGAAATTTTGTGGAACCGAAGTTGTAATAACAGGAGTAGCAACACTAGACAGATAATTATGGGCTGAACTACTAGCATAATTTTGCCCATAATGATTATTATTATTTAAGGCGGCATGCTGCCTAACATTAGCCGATGCACTTGGGACATGCGTATTACTTTGCAAATTCATGTACGTGCTAGTGCTATTCTCTAGGATCGGCCTTTCAGTAGAATTTTTATCATTGATCTGCAGGACTATAGAGCGAACGTGACGAGGCAGATTAGTTTCAAAATCTTTATTAAACTGCTCCTTAAACTCTTCAAATTTACCGACAACAGATTGAGTAATTGTGCGTGTCGCAATTTCCATATCAGACCCATACTTGCTAGCTACAGACGCATCAATAAAATGAGCAAGTTCTTCGGTCGAGTTAATGACCTTAGCGTTAATAGCAGGAGATGGGCTTGGCGTGATTACCTTCTTGACAACGCCGTTCCTCGTCCTGAGATACCGCTTCAACCTTGCAGCCTTTTCTTCTTCAATTCCCCGCTCAAGCTCTCGCCCATCTTCTTCGGACAGATCGTCAAGCGTGACAGGGATGATGTTGTCCGGGTCGAGGTCGCTTGCGTTCTTCTGATCGGTGGTCATGGTGTGTATCTTCTTCTTCTTCCCCAGCGGAGTCGCCAATTGTGTTGGCACGAAAAACTGCCGCGCAACACCAGGATAATCGCCGTGCTTTCGTGACGACGAACGGATGCTTTCTGAGCAAAGCAACAAAGATCCCCGCTTTCGTGGAGGAGAGACGACCGCTTTTCAGCGTAAAACGGTAAAGATTGAACCAAACTCTAGGACTGCTATGACATGGCAGAGAAAGAACGATAAAAGAAATAACAATAGATTGTAATCGTGTAGATTCGATTGTGGGGGTCCTCGTTCAATCGGCCATCGCCTATTTAAAGGCACCGGACTTGACGCACAAGATAAAACGTACAAGACTAGAATTCTACGGGCTAAAACCGAATTGGATTTGACATCAATTCGGTTGCGTACCGGTTCAAGTCATGTTCACGTACAAATATTTGTATAGGAATAAAATATTCCAGAGCCAAATACATTCAGCTGTCATGTGCATGCGATTCTGTCTATTGCACTTTTGCGACTCATACCTTCAGCTTTATACCTGAGTCTTGCTTAAACTTTCCGTTGCTATCATAGTTCCAGCTTGAACTATCCCTGAAGGTAGCTAGAACTTGTACTAGTTCCATGCAGAATACCTGCGGTAATTCTTAAACAAATTATCAATCAACTAGCTTGATCATCAATAAAACTAATTTGGCCAATGATGTTTTATAGCCAAATTACGTGCTCAACAGTACTTAATTCAATATGGAAGATAGCAAACCCGACCATGACGTCCTTATGAGCTAAAAACAGTGTCACAAAATGAGAAGTATTTGAAGGTTTTGAAAGGTAGCACATGAAAATTTACTTGGAATGGTTTGAAATACCATGCATAGGAATTTGTAGTGGACTCTTTGAAAAAACTTTGGTTTTGGGGAGTTGGATGCACGAGAAGTATTCCCTCTCAGTACAGGTGAAGGCTAGCAAAAGACTGGGAGCGACCAACTAAGAGAGCAATAACGGTTATAATCATGCATAGCGACAAAACATTATTAACCAAAGCATAAAGTGATACCACAGGTCAAAAACTAAATGATCATAGAGGCTTGAGGCGACTGGTTTAAAGTCAAACATAGTGTAAGCATGTGCCAAGTCAACCCAAATAAAGCATCAAAGGAGAATACCACAATATCATGCTTCTATAAGATAAAAACAACGCATAATTCTTTCAAAGGCACATTAAGCACTCTCAGTCATTTGAGACAAGTTATGCTACAATAATAACTACTAAGCATATAATAAAAATAATATCAAGCATGACATGATAAAGTCTAAGCCACAGTCTAAACAAGCTCCCTTTTTGCACCACTATAAGCATGAAACATTTTACTCTTTTCCAACACCAATCAACCTATTTGAAACAACTCCCGAAGATGAAAAGCAATAAAGACCAGAGGTCTAAATACACCTAGCTACAAAGAACTAACTGTCGATGGATTTCGTGTCGCAAGAACACGGGGTACCACGCGACGGATCCAAAGATTCGAACGCAGGGGGCTGAACGTGTGAGATCTTGGATCGCAATGAAACACGGCGGCGGAAGCCTCGAGACGTCGAATGCACAACACACTGTAGAGAGAGACACCGAGCTTTACCCAGGTTCAGGGCCCTTGTGGTGAGGTAAAACCCCTACTTCCTGCCTTCTTGTATTACGACGCGATACCTCGCGAGGAGTACAAGGCCTTGGTTACAGATCTCTAGCTGGCCGGAGGTAGAAGAACCTACTTAGCCTAGCTAGGAGCCCGGAGATGAAGATCGGATCCCCTCTAAGGGGTGGCCTCCCTTCCTTTTATAGTGCCGAGGTCCTCCTCCCCCTTATCATCTTGGGGAAGGGGTTGCCACAAACGGCCAAGGAGGGAGGACAGCTGTTGTCTTGGGTCTTCCGTAGACGTAGTCTTCGTTGAGCAGTGGCGCCGGTCCACAGGAGTGGGTGGAGGAAGCTGACGTCCTCCTCTGGCACCCTGCACCGGCCACCCTATTTTTAGGGGGGTGGCCAACAACCACGGTGCCACTTTATGCAGGCACGGCGAAAGCTGGTCTCCTCCCTGTCGGGGTAGCGTGGACGGTACGCGGTCTTCTGCTCTTATCTTCTTGCTCAGCACGGAAACATACTGAGCTAACGTGGGTGTGGTCCATCCCCTCACGAGAAACAGCTCGTGAGGAGGTCTTCTGGTCCTTAGTAGTTTTAGCTGTCGTTCTCCTCATGAGGCGCCTCCTCATGAGGGTCTTCTCCGCTGGGCTTCGGTCGTCGTTCCACCCCTGGGCCAAAGCTGGGCCGTTGAAGGAGCCCAGGAGCAGGTGGACCGGGATACCCTGGTATCCAGAACACCGATAGTAGCCCCCGGGAGCCTGGCCCGCTAATGCGCCCTCTCGAGGGGGCGAAGGGCCAGGGGCCCCCAGAAGCTGTCGGGCCCTCCAACGGCACGCGTCAACGCGCGCGGTCAGAGGACCATATGAAGATGCAGAGGTTGCGGACGCGTGGCGTGACCGCAGCAGGCGAGACGAAGCGGCGGGCGTCGCAGCAATCCCCGAGGCATCAAATGGTCATGATGGCGTGTCACTTCGCCACAGAGCGCTGCGCCGATGCTCCGATTCCCGTGCCATGATTTGACGCTTCGAAGCCCGCCACGCCCCTTAAATACAGCCTCCTCGACACCTCCGGCACTTCACTCTCTTCCTCCAGCACTACTCCACCTGCAAACTCCTCCCTGAGCATGGATCCCTCCGCCTCCTCCGCCGCCGTTGGATCTGGCTCAGGGACGAAGCGCCGCAGGTGCCCCCCAGGCAGCAGGAACAAGGCGAAGGTCCCCGCCTGGTGGACGCCCGGTGCCAGAGGTCCTCTGCACATCGGGGTGCTGATGCGGGGTGCGGCGGACTGCGCCGCCCCAGGGACCTCCAGTGCCTTGACCCTTCGGGGTCCAGCGCCTGGAGGTGCTCTGAACGCGCCGTCGCCGGTGGCGGCGGCGCCGGCTCCCCGCGCCCCGGGAAGCATCGATCGGGTGCTCCGGGAGGTGGAGGCCGCTCTAGGCCCCCTCGCCCCGGCCGCAGACGATCTGGGGCCACAGGAGGTGACCCCACCGGCGGCCGGAGTGGTCGCGACTCCTCGCCGCTTGGCGGCGGAGATGCTGGGACCCCTCATTGTTTTGGGGTCCCACTTCCTAGAGTTCCTCGTCGCCTTCGACGCCTGGAGCTTCACCTCCCTTCGGCTGCCCGACGCAGTCCAGAGGGTAACCTACGCCCCCGGCGCTTCCTTCGGAGAGGTCGCGCTGGTGGAGCAGGGCAGGCCAGAGCTTCTGTGGCCTATGGACATCATCCTCGGAGCGGGCGGCAACGCCGTCCTCTCCGGGCGCTGGAGGGCCTTTGCCCTCGGCCACCGCATCCCCGTCGGCAACCACATCATCTTCCGCTTCAAGCTGGGGACGCTGGAGGCCTCGGTGCGGATCTTCGCCGCCACCGGCGTCCGCCGCACCTACCCCCAGCCCGCGGCGGAGTAAAGGGGCGGCCCTGCCACGGTAGCCTTCTGGGGAGGAGAGCTAGTCTCCTTCCCTCTTTTGGGATGTAGTTTGCGCCGGCGGGGTATGCCCCGCCGTGCCTCTGTTCCTCTCCCCACGGGGAGTTATTAATGAAGTCCTTCCCGTTAGTTGTCCATTTCTTCCACTCCTTAACGCTTCTTGTCATCCTGGTCGCCCGCACGCTCGAGAGCCCTAGCGAGTTGTTCACGCCTGCGGGAGGCCTCCCTGTGCCTCAGAGCTCATGACGGGGTCAGCGCCAGTGACAACGATGGACGATTCCTGAGACAAGTAGTTGAAGAAAGAGTTGGAAAACGAAAAACCCCAAATCCCCGAAAACGAAAAACAAGTCGATAAAACAAACAAAAAAAGAAAGGCGAATAAGATGCCCCTGTGACCGGCACAGGGACCTTCCTTGTCATGAGGGAGCGCGACATTATCTGTGCCAGCAGCTAAGAGCAAATTGCCGCACGTGGCGATTCACGGGGCCTTCCTCGTCGTGAGGGAAACTGGACTCTCACGGACGCGAAAGCATCGATGCTTAAGAGAGCCCAGAGACCATCGACACCCCGTTGAGGATTGCTCACGAGGTGAAGGGCCTAGCACGGACCTCTGGATCTGCGTCTCCTTCGCAAGATGATCGGAGCGGCCTTGGTCTTCGATAATCCTGCCATGTTCGGCCTTCCTCGAGCGAGGTGAATCTTGACTCCTGCGGATGCTAAGTGCATCGATGCGTCCTTGCGCCCTCGTGAGGATTGCTCACGAGGTGCTGGTCCTTCACGGGTGCCTTGGGCACACCTCGGACTTTTTCCTCGAAGATTTCTTATTTTCCGATGTACTTCACGAGGAACTAAGCACCACGGGCACGTGGAGGTGATCGATAATGGGGCCGTCGCCCCTGAATAGAGCTCAGTCCCTTCGGGTTTTTCGGTCTTGCTGTTTTCCGGGCGAAGGCCCCAGCATAGACACTGTGCCTAGCCCCCTTCCGTGTGAAGCACAACAGAAAATAAATGGACTTCATTCCATTTCAATATCATGCCGAAGCAGAGACGCTGTATGCTCTTTAACTTAAACTCAGTGCTGAAGAGCAGTTTGAGCTGATACAAAGTGCCGTGACAATGGTCTTATCTCCTCATGAGGAACCTACGGGTAGAACTTTCGCAGATGAGCTATGTTCCACGGGTTCCCCACTGGCATGCCTTCTGCGGTTTCCAGCCGCGCCGAGTCCGGCCTGGCGATGTGCATCACCTTGAAGGGGCCCTCCCACATTGGAGACAGCTTGTGTAGGCCCTCGCGAGAGAGTATCCTTCTGAGCACCAGATCGCCCACCTCTAGAGTCCTTGCTCGAACATGGCGGCTATGGTAGCGGCGAAGTCCCTGCTGGTACCATGCAGCACGAAGCGCTGCCTGGCACCGAGCTTCTTCAAGCTGGAGGAGGCGATCTTTGATGAGGTCCTCTTGATGAATCTCGTTGAAGGCGAGCACCCTTGGCAACCCAAACTTGATGTCGGTGGGTAGAACAGCCTCCGCCCCGTAGACCAAGAAGAAACGGGTTTCTCTAGTGGGCTTGGTGGCAGTAGTCCGAATGGACCACATGATGGATTGGAGGTTGTCTAACCATTTTTTGCCGCAGGCTTTGAGCTTGGCGTTGAAGCTTTTCGTCTTGAGTCCCTTGAGGACCTCAGCGCTAGCACGCTCGGCCTGGCCATTGCTCCTGGGATAGGCGATGGAGGCAAAGCAGATCTTGATGCTGGCCAATGCGCAGTACTCTCGGAACAGCCCGCTGGTGAACTGGCTGCCGTTGTCAGTGATTATGCGATTAGGCACACCAAAACGGCAGACCAGGCCACGGATGAACTTGACTGCGGACCTGGCCGGAATAGTGCACACCGGCTCCACCTCCACCCACTTGGTAAACTTGTCGATGGTGACATTGAGGTAGCTATAGCCCCCTTGCGCTCGAGGGAATGGACCCAGGATGTCCAGCCCCCAAACAGCAAAGGGCCAATTGAGCGGGATGGTTTGCAGCTCCTGTGTTGGTTGATGTATCTGCTTGGCGTGGAATTGGCACACCTCGCACCTCTTGACCATCTCTGCAGCATCCCAGAGCGCCGAAGGCCAGTAGAAGCCGCTGCAATATGCCTTCGCGGCGAGGTTTGAAGCAGAAGCATGACGCCCACACTCACCGGCATGGATGTCCCTGAGAAGCTCTTGGCGCTGGTGAGTAGATATGCACTTCAGAGCGACGCCGTTCGGGCGACGCCGGTACAAGTCACCATCTTTGACGCAGTATCCCTAGGCCTGGAGTATTATCCTTTCGGCTTCCGACTCATCCTCGGGAAGTTTGCTGCTGACGAGGTAGGCCTTGAGCTCGAGGATCCAATCTACCCCCTCCTGCCTAGCCAATGCCAAAAGGACGCGGTCGCCCGAAGTTGGCCCGCAGTCCGGAGCCCCCTGCTCCGGTGGCGGCGGCAAGGCAGGCGGAAAGTCGGATCCTATCGTCGATGAAGAAGTGGACGGCTTGAAGAGGCGCTCCTCGAAGACGCCGGCAACCTGTGCCAGGCGATGAGAGGCGCGCTTGGCGATTTCCTCCGCTTCCACATTTTCTCCTCACGGAATGTGCTTCAGCTCCAATCCTTGGAAGCGCTTTTCCATCTTTCGAAGCTCTTCAAGATAAGCCGCCATGTGCTCATCCTTCGGAGTGTAGCTCTTGTTAGAGAAGTTCACAACTAGTTGTGAATCTCCCTTGACGATGATGCGCTTGATGCCCAAGGCATTTGCTACCCTTAGGCCGGTGAGGAGTCCCTCGTATTCCGCGATATTGTTGGAGACTTTATGCTCTGGCCTGAAATAGAGCTGAATGGTGTAGAAGAGCTTGTCCCCGGAGGGAGGGGTGAAGACGGCCCCAGCCCCCGCGCCGGGAAGGTTGAAGGCGCCGTCGAAGTGCATGACGCAGAGTCCTGGGGCCTCTTCTCCGGGGAGTGTAGACTCCACCTCTGGAGGCTCGTCGGCGAATGGATCAGTCGATTCGGCGGTGAATTCAGCCAGAGCTTTACTTTTAATCACCTTAGTGGTTTCGAAGGAGATCTCGAAGGGTTGAAGCTCCACAGCCCACTTTGCCACCCTCCCGGTGACATTTGGGTTGCGTAGGATGGTCTCCAAGGGCCGATCTGTGACCACCTTGATCGGGTGGCCCTGGAAGTAGTGATGTAGTTTCCTTGAAGCGATCAGCAGGGTGTAGAGCAGCTTTTGCTGCATGGTCTAGCGCTCCCGCGCGTCGCGTAGTACCGTGCTGATGAAGTACACGGGTTTCTGCACCTTGGTAGAGTCTTCAGGAGCCTTCTCCTCATGGAGGTCAGGAGCGTCGCCTTCCGAGGGTGGCTCAGTCGGCGATGTTGCAGCGGGCAGCTCCTCGAGAGAGGCAGAGGGAATTGCCTCTTCTCCCTCAAGAGGAGCCCCCGGGCATGGAGGATCGACTTTCTCTTTGGCGATTACGTTGGCGTCCCGCTCAGCGACGAGGACGGCGCTCGCGGTCCTTGGGGTTGCCGCGATGTAGAGCAGCAAGGGCTCGCGGAATGTTGGGGCAACCATGATCGGTGGACTCGTGAGGTACCTCTTCAGCTCGGTGAAGGCCTTGTCAGCTTCCGGAGTCCACTCGAACTTTCCAGTGCGCTTCATGAGCTTGAAGAAAGGCAGGGCCTTCTCTCTGCTCCTCGCGATGAAGCGCCCCAGGGCTGCCATGCATCCCGTGAGGAGTTGCATTTCCTTAAGATTGCGCGGAGGACGCATTTCTTCGATGGCCTTGACTTTGTCAGGGTTTGCCTCGATCCTGCGATGAGACACGAGGAACCCCAACAACTTGTCCGATGGTACGCCAAAGGCGCACTTGGCGGGGTTGAGCTTGATGTTCACCTTTCTCAGGTTGGCGAAGGTTTCTTCCAAATCTTCGATGAAGGTATGACTCTCGCGAGTCTTTACGATGCTGTCATCGACGTAGGCTTCCGCATTCCTTCCCATCTGAGCCCCCAAGGCCTTACGCATGAGTGATGCGTGGTGAATGACCAGCCCGTTGCGAACCCCAAGAGGAAGGTATGATGAGTATAGCAGCTGGTTTTCCCTCAGTTAAGAAACCAAGGTTTATCGTTCTTGGAGAGGAGAGACAAACGACTGAAGGTGATGCTTGCTAGTTTGCGACAACTTCGGACAATTTATATATGGCGCCTCGTCCAAGCTTTGCTTGCTAGCTGCAACGCGGAACCTGCACACACACAGCCAAGTACTTTGCTCCCAACTTACGATGAGGTTGTCAATCTCACCGGTTTGCTTGAAACAAAGGTTATGAGTTTATCGAGTGGAAAACAGTAAAAGTATGCGAGTAAAGTAAACAGTGTGAGTAAAGTAAACAGGTGATAGCAATATGATGGAAATAGGACCGGGATCCACAGTTCACTAGTGGTGTCTCTCCATAAGATAAATAACACATGCTGGGTAAACAAATTACAGTTGGGCAATTGATAGAATAAAGATAAACGTGATATGTCAAGAAGATCACTATGAGATTTACTCTGGGCATTACAACAAAATACATAGACCGCCATCCAACTGCATCTATGACTAATAATCCACTTGTGGCGAATCAATCCGAGAACTCCACAAGTATTAAGTTGCGAACAACAGATAATTGCATTAAGCAAAGTGTGTAATGTAAACAAAGCATATGCCCTTGAGCATATGAATATTGTTTTCTCCCTAGTAGCAACAGCACATCTACAACCTTAGAGGTTTCTGTCACTCCCCCAGGTTAAATAGAGGCATGAACCCACTATCGAGCATAAATACCCCCTCTTGGAGTCACTAGCAACTACTCGGCCAAGATAGCTACTAACAACGGAGAGCATGCAAGATCATAAACAACATAGAGATAACTTAAGATAATATTTAGTACAGCAACTCAATCATCAACACCAACATTCATCGGATCCCAACAAACCAAATATGTAGAATTACATAACGGTGATCTCAATCATGTAGGGCAGCTCATGAGATCTAAACATGAAGCACATGGTGGAGGAGACAACCATCTAGCTACTGCTATGGACCCATAGTCCAAGGTAGACTACTCACTCATCGCTCCAGAGGCAAGCATGGTGATGAAGAAGACCTCCGGTGGCGATTCCCCTCTCTGGCAGGGTGCCGGGAAGAGCTTCTGGACCCTCCCGATCTTCGGGTCGACGGCGGCGGCGGATCGCGATGTGTTCTAGAAAAGTGATCGGGTACTTAGGTTTTTTTTTCTGTCGGGGGGTCTTTATAGGCGAAGGGGCGATGTCAGAGGTGGGGCCAGGCGCCCTCACGCCAGGGTGGCGCGGCCCAGGCCCTGGCCACGCCAGCCCTGTGTGTGGGGCCCTGGTGGCCCCCCTCCTACTCTCCTTCGGATCTCTGGAAGCTTCCGGGTAAAATAAGACTTCAGGAACTTGTTTCGTCCAATTCCGAGAATATTTCCTGTGTATCACTTCTGAAACACAAAAACAGCAGAAAACAGGAAACTGGCACTGTGGCAACTCGTTAATAGGTTAGTTCCGGAAAATGCATAAAAGTGCCACGAAGTGTAACGAAACAGTAGGCAAATGGTGTAAAAACAAGCATGGAGCATCAAAAATTATAGATACGTTGGAGACGTATCAATGAGCCTGTGGAAGGTTGCTCATGCATTCTTTAGGCCGAAGGGCATACAGACGTAGCAGTACACCCCACAGGGTGTGATGAAGGCAGTCTTCTCTTCGTCCTCCTTTGCCATCTTGATTTGATGATAACCGGAGAAGGCATCCAAGAAGCAAAGGAGGTCGCAGCCGGCGGTGGAGTCGACAATTTGATCTATCCTTGGGAGCGGATAAGGATCCTTGGGACAGGCTTTGTTGAGACTTGTAAAGTCCACGCAGAGGCGCCCACTGCCGTTAGCTTTGGGGACAACCACTGGATTAGCAATTCATGTGGGGTGGGCTACCTCGCGTATCAACTTGGCCTTCTTTAGCTTCTCTATCTCTTGGACGATGAAGTCTTGTTTCTCTTGCGCTTGCTTCCTGGTCTTCTGCTTCACGGGGTGTGCATGAGGGCACACGGCTAAGTGGTGCTCAATCACCTCCCTGGGAACGCCGGGCATATCTGACGGAGTCCAAGCGAACATGTCAGAGTTTGCCCGCATGAAGGTGACGAGCGCGCTTTCCTATTTGGGTGAAAGCCCTGCCCCGATGGTGACGAAGTTTTCGCAGCCCCCAGCTTGGAGCGGGACCTTCTTTGTAGCAGAGCGCTCTTGGGTAAACTGGGGCCTCCTCCCTGAGGGTACCGCAGCTTCCCCAATGCTCATGTCTAGCATTGGATGGACCAGGTCCTCGCTTGGCGCAGCTGACGTAGAGGCGGCGAACTTCTTCCCTAACAAGCCCGATAGGAGAGGCTCGAGAGAGGCCTTCTTGGCTGCAGCTCGCTCTTGCGACACGAGCTGCTTCTTCCTCGTGAGGTCGCCGGAATGCTCCAGCAGATCTTCATCGGCGGGGAACATGGTGGTGGCCTCATGGTAGACATGCTCCACAGAACGGAGAGCATCTTTTTTGTTGCAGCGCACGGTGATCGTGCCATTGGCGCCTAGAATCTTGAGGACGTTGAAGCCATGATGCGTCACCGCCATGAATCTCGCCAGGGCTGGGTAGCCCAAGATGGCGTTGTACGGCAACGCGATGTAGGCGACGTCGAAGTCGAGGCTTTCTGTCCTGTAGTTATCCCGGGTGCCGAAGGTGACGGGCAGGCGCACCTGCCCGATAGGCGTTGTAGAACCCTCTGTTACCCCGAAGAATGGTCGGGTTGGCATGAGCCGATGGTACGGCACTTGGATCTTCTCGAAGACCTCGACGGAGATGATGTTAAGGCCCGCCCCTCCATCGATGAGAGTACGGTTGATGGTGATGTTATTGATGGTAGGCGTGCACAAGAGGGGAATCATGCCCACGGCCTTCGTGGAGATTGGATGATCCTCCTCGTCGAAGCCAATCTTGCTGGTAGACCACTTCATCAAGCGGTTGTTGACACTGGGCTGCACCGCCGTGATTTCTCGCGACAGCTGCTTGAAGTGACGGTTAGACAAAGGAGCTTGGGCTCCACCCAGGAGGCAGGCGGCGAAGCCTCGTGGCTCTTGATAGCCCCCCGGTTCTCTTCTCAATGATCATTCGCCGGCGGAGGTAGCGGTAGCGGCTCGGGATCTGCATGAGACAGATCATCGCGGCGGCGACCCTCGTCCCGATCATCGTCGCGGTGATCGCCCCGGGATCCACCCTTGCCGTAGCTACGGCTACTTCCACGGCGCTTGGTGATTCCATTTTCTTCATGAAACTTCCGGACTACCCAACAATCATCAGTATTGTGAGTGTTCTTCTTGTGGAGGATGCAGTAGCGACGGCGACGACCCTTATCGCGATCGGAGCGGTCCTCGTAGCGCTGTTTGTGATCAGGTTCCGCCGTGAGGACAGCAGCCTCCTTACGCTTGGGGTCCTTGGACTTCGGCTTTGGGGGAAGCGCCTCCGGCAAGTTGTGCATGAAGAGCCTCCCCTCCTCGGCCTTGGCGCATCTGTCGGCGATTTCGAAGAGCCTGATGACGGAGGTCAGCTCATCATTCACGGACAGCTTCTCCCTCATCTTGATGTCGGAGACGCCCGTGGAGAACGCGGAGATGACCTCCTCATTGGAGATCCGAGGAATCTTGTTCCTCATCTGGCTAAAGTGCTGGATGTACCGACGAAGCGTCTCGCCCTTGTACTGACGCACCGCCTTGAGATCATTCTTGGTAGCGGGGCGCTCGTACGTGGCATGAAGTTGGCGATGAACTGACGGCACAAGTCCTTCCACGAAGTCACGGATTCATGAGGAAGATTCATGAGCCAAGTTCACGGAGCGTCTTTGAGGGCCATGGGAAACCAATTGGCCAACGCACGCTGATCTCCACGCGCGGCCTGAACGGCGACGACGTTGAGCTAGAGGAACTCGACGGGGTTAGTGGTCCCATCGTAACGCGCACCGATGTCCATCTTGAACTTGTCAGGCTAGACCACATAGCGTTGCTGGCGAGTGAGAGCAAGGCACCCGGGGTTGTAGATTGGGTCCCCGGGGGTCTTGACGTTCTTGCCAGCCTCGCCGATGTCGTTGATGGCGCGGTCATGATTTTCACGGCGGCGCTCCAAGGAGACGCGTGCGTCTTCCGGAGCGCGTTAGACGATTTGGCAGCTGGGCTCCCCGCGCGGCGAAGATGCGGCGCGGGAAGCCACCTTCTTGGCCTTAGCAGCCTTCCCATCTCCGGCGCCCGGGGCACGGTGCCCCCCCGCCGGATCTGGTTCTCCCGCGCCCTGGGCTCCTCCCTGGGCCGGGTCTTCGTTGGCGATGGAGACAAGCTCGGCGATTCGAGCGCGCCACCCCTCACGCCCGTCCAAAGTGGGTTGATAGCGCAGCAGCTCCTGCGCCATGGCGAATGCCTACGCAAGAGTCAACGGACTCCCAGAACGAGCGCGAGAAGTAGCGGTGGCAGTGAAGGAGAATGAATGCTCTGTAGGCCCGGATGGGAGGTAGGAGGACTCCAGATCTTTCTCCTCTTCCTCCTCGGCCGAGACGTGCGGACGGCGGAAGATGGGCTCGGTCTGTCCCCGAACGTTGTTGCGGCGGCGAAGATGCTCGAGCCTTGCGTTGGCGTCGGCCATGTCGAAGCAGATCTAGAAGAAAACACACCACAGTCCCCTACCTAGCGCGCCAAATGTCGATGGATTTCGTGTCACAAGAACACGGGGGTACTGATGTCTACACACGCTTCTATTCTTGTAGACAGTGTTGGGCCTCCAAGTGCAGAGGTTTGTAGAGCAGCAGCAAGTTTCCCTTAAGTGGATCACCCAAGGTTTATCGAACTCAGGGAGGAAGAGGTCAAAGCTATCCCTCTCAAGCAACCCTGCAATTACGATACAGAAAGTGACAAGGGTATAGTTAATAGAGCCCGTTAGTTGAGTACCCCTGAGGCCCGTTGAGCTAGGCCCAATTGTAATGATAGTCGAATACGAGTTCCTACCATATGTCGATATTGTAATCTGTATCGGACCCTACCCGATCCTGGACACGTGGCCACCTATATATAGGGGCCAGGAGGGGACGGTGTAGGCCAGATTGAAAGCAAGCCAGGTTAAACACCCAAGTTTACTTTCGACACACATCTATTTCGACTAACTTTACCTTCGAGTTCATCCGACGCCCTATCCCCCCGATCCTAAGTCCTTCATCTAGGACATTTGTCGAGTTAACCCCTCGTCAATTGGCGCCGACCGTGGGGACTCTGGGCGTTGGAATCATGAATTCGACGGCTTTTTCGCTTCTAGCCAACAGCAGTTCAAAACTCGACGGAACTCAAGAGATGGAGTTAACCATTGGAAGTTTGAGCATCATCGTCGGGCCATCGGGTTCGTCTCGCCTCTCGGATTCGACGAAACCAGATCCGCCGGCAAACGAGCCTGAAGCAGAGGAAACATTGGAATCATCAGAAGGCTCTTCCAGTGAGGTAAACTCACCGGTCAGCTTAGAAAAAGTATCAATCACAAAAGGCGACAAAATTCAGGAAAATTTGAACTCAGAAGAGAAAGCGTGTCAAACGCACAACAACGGAAAGGACTTCGCCGTGGAAAGCAACGGCGTCTCCAAAGTACATCAGCTATGCATCATTATCACTGAAGCAGAAGAAGGAAACAATAGCGAAGGAAGTAAAAAGGTCGACAGGCAAGTCGACAAAATGAAAGATCACAACAAAAAGGAAAAGGAGAAGGTCCATGTCTCGGCTGGTGAATGGAGAATGATCAAATCAGCTATTAATCATGGTACAGAAGTACCCGAAGGATCGAGAAGAGAAGTTCTAATGGGTTATCAGTATGCATTGTACCAACACAGGAAGAAACTAAGGGAGGAAAGAAACATGATTTTTTAAGACAACAACAGTATATCAAGGGAATAATACTGGGAAGACTATAGTGAAGATTCAGAATACAGCAGAGAAAGGCGCGGAGACCCAAAACACAACAGAGGGGCGACAGCACGCGACAGAGAGGAAAGGTACTCAAGGAGTCCTACCCCGCATCTAGAAGGGGAGGAAGACGACTTCATACAAAAAACGCCAGAGGCAGCATTAGTAGCAGCGCAAGCGTATTTACTAGCTACAAGACCAGAACCTGGGGACCCACGAGAAGATATGCATCAAGCAGCAATACGAAGCCTCAGAATAGTAGAAGGAAAGATCAGGGAACATGGTCCAAAGATGAAGTCGACAAATTCCAAGGGAAGTCAAAAGGAAAAGCTCAGATACAATTTCACAGATGACGAGCATAGCGAATCATCAGAAGAGAAAAAGCGACAGAAAAGGAAGGAAGACGCAAGAAGTATAATAGCACAAGCTCGAGTAAATAAATCGCGACATGCTTGGAGGGAAGAGAATTACGAGGACGACGATAAAGATATGGGTGCGTTGTGCTTTACCCGTAGGGTTCGCAAAACGCGGGTACCCAAAGGATTCAAATTACCACACGACCAGAATAAGTATGACGGGTCGCAAGAACCTACCTTATGGCTGTCAGATTATCTGCAGGCAGTACAGATATTAGGGGGAACAAAGGCGACTGCAATGCAAAATTTGCAATTGCACCTCACCGGCGCCGCACGGTCCTGGTTAAATACCCTACCCGACGAATCCATTGGAAGTTGGGGGGAACTCGAAAGTCAATTCACAGGAAATTTCCGTTCCACCTACAAGTGCCCAGCATCACTGGAGGAAGTTAAAGCATGTGTGCAGAGGAAAGGCGAAGCGCTACGTTCTTATATACAACGCTGGAGTATAATCAAAAACTCAGCAGAGGAAGTCTCCGACGAACGAGCAATAGACGCCTTTTCAGAAGGACTTTGTCGCTCAGATCTTGTGGAAGAAATAGGAAGAACAAGACCTACGACAGTAGCCGAGTTAATGGAACAAGCCAACAAATTCGCCGATGGAGAGGACGCGTATAACAACAAAAGAGGACGTTCGCCAGAAGTCGACAGAATAAGTAGACAGAGGAGACGACACCGCAGCAGGGATAACCATAGAGGGCGAAATCAGGTAGCCGCGGGTTACGTACTAGAAGAGGAGGAAGGACATGAAAGTAGGAGGTTTCAGGCAAAAGGAGTAGAAAAATCGAGGTACTCCGGTCCTTCGGCCGAGGATATGCTATGCGGACCTTGTCGAATCCACTACGCATATCTCGACGGGAAAAGGGTCTCAAATCACCAGATGAAGGATTGCAGAACATTCCTAAGGTTGCAAAGCGCCATGGGCGCAAGCCAAGAAGGGAGGCAAGGAGAAAGGCACAGAAATCAAGGATATCAAATGCAAAGGCCAGCAAGACACCTAGAGTCAAAAGTGTATATATCAGCCATGATTCAACCGGTGCCCAAGTCAAAGAAAGAGCGAAAGAGCATATCCAGGCAAGTAAACCTAGCAATATCATCACCGCCAGCTACCACAGAGTACCTACGATGGTCGGAACAACCAGTCAAGTTCAGTAGAGCAGACCACCCAAGGAAAATTCCCAGGCCAGGCCACTCGCCTATGGTCTTAAAGGCGCAAATAGGAGGGTACGACATCGGAAGAGTATTCATGGATGCAGGGAGTGGCATAAACTTAATATATGCTAGAACCCTAAAGGCAATGTGCATCTCGCCGACGAGTTTGAAGCCAACAGATTGCTCTTTCCACGGAATAGTACCAGGAGCCGCAAACTACCCTTTGGGAAGGATAGAACTCGATGTCTGTTTTGGCAGTAGTGAAAATTATAGAAGAGAGAAGCTGGAGTTTGAAGTTATGGACTGGCCGTCGCAATATCATGCAATCCTAGGGCGTCCAACATTTGCAAAATTCATGGCAGTGCCACACTACGCGTATCTGACATTGAAAATTCCAGGGCCCAAAGGAACAATTACAGTACAAGGGAGCTTTGAAGTAGCCAACACGTGCCACAGAGAATTCAACAGGATGGCGCAAACCTTCGGCATGACAGCAGAATATGAAAGGTTAAAAGGAGAAACGGATCATAATGTGCTACCCGACGTTGGACGATCCCTGCCAGATCAGGCTTTCGACACAACGCAGGACTCGAAGAAAATTCAGGTCCATCCCACAGATCCAAGCAAAACGACATCAATTGCGGTGAACTTGGATCCCGCATAGGAAGGCGCGCTCGTTGAGTTCCTCCGTGAGCGCTGGGAAATCTTCGCCTGGTGTCCATCAGACATGCCAGGGGTTCCCAGGGAACTTGTCGAGCACGCACTAAATGTAGATCCCAAGGCAAAGCCAGTCAAGCAACCATTGAGGCGATTTGATGAACCTAAAAGGAAGGCGATAGCGTCAGAACTGCACAGGCTAGAAAATGCTGGATTTATCAGAGAAATCAAAACTTCGAGTTGGGTATCGAACCCAGTTATAGTACCCAAGAAGAACACAGACGTACAAAGAGTATGTGTCGACTACGCATCTCTCAATAAGCATTGTCCAAAGGATCCCTTCCCTTTACCCCGCATCGATCAAATAATCGATTCAACAGCGGGATGCGCAAGGTTTTCCTTTTTGGACGCATACTCTGGCTACAATCAGATCAAACTGAAGAAAGAAGACGAAGAAAAAACGGCCTTCATCACACCGTATGGGGTGTTTTGCTACCAAGTGATGCCATTCGGCCTAAAAAATGCAGGAGCAACTTATCAAAGGATGATGCAAAGCTGCCTCGGGAGCCAAATAGGGCGCAACATACAAGTCTACATTGATGATGTAGTCATCACCACAAGAGAGGAGAAATCTCCAATAAGCGACTTGGCAGAAACCTTCGACAACCTGAGCAGGTATAAGCTTAAGCTTAACCCGACAAAGTGCTCTTTCGGCGTCTCAGCAGGACAACTTTTAGGGTTCCTGGTATCAGCACGAGGAATAGAGGCAAACCCAGAGAAATTCAAGCAATTTTGACAATGGGGAAACCCACGAAACTACACGACGTACAGAAACTTGCAGGACGCGTCGCGGCACTAAGTCGCTTCGTTGCTCGACTAGGGGAGAAGGCACTTCCTTTTTATGCACTCATGAAGAAGTCAGACGATAAATTCGAGTGGACAGAAGAAGCAGACGCAGCGTTTGCATAGTTGAAAAAAGTGCTTTCCACGCCACCAGTGCTGGTCGCACCAAAAGAAAAAGAACCACTGCTATTGTACATCGCCGTAACCCATCAGGTGGTGAGTACAGTATTAGTAGTCGAAAGAAGTGAGGAAGGAAAAGCCCATGGCGTTCAGAGGCCAGTATATTTCATTAGTGAAGTGTTGTCTCCAACAAAGCAAAGGTACCCGCACTATCAGAAGTTAGCATACAGTGTCTTCACAATAGCACGAAAACTACGACAATACTTTGCGGTGCACCCAATTATAGTGGTGAATGAGGCGCCACTGTCGAACATATTGAATAATCCCTCAGCAACAGGACATGTCTCTTTGTGGGGAATCGAGTTATCTCCCATGGACATCACGTACGAGAAAAGGAAGGCCATCAAGTCGCAAATTTTGCCAGATTTTACGGTAGAGTGGCTGGAGCTGCAGAGCGCAGGACCACCAGATTTATCTAGTGTTTGGACAATGTACTTCGATGGCTCTAAAAGAGTCCAAGGAGGAGGCGCAGGAGTAGTGTTGATATCACCTCATGGCGACAAATTGAAGTACGTCCTGAGGATGAGCTTTCCACAGGCTTCTAACAATGAAGCAGAGTATGAGGCTTTGTTGCATGGAATGAAGATGGCTAAAGCATGTGGAGCAACTCGCCTAAAAATATTCGGAGATTCTAACCTTGTCGTCCAGCAAGTTATGAACAGATGTGACACAATCAATGACAACATGCTGGCCTACAAAAATTTGTACCATTATCTCGAAGGAACGTTCGATGGATGCGAAGTCTCGCACGTAAGCAGGAACAGCAATGAAGAAGCCGACAATTTAGCAAATATCGGGTCATAGTGTTTACCTGTGCCATCTGGAGTATTTTGGGAGGAAATAGTAGAAAGATCAATAAAAAGTAGAAAAAGCTCGACTACTACAGGAGGCTCAGGGGATACATTAGAGCCAGAGGAGGTCATGATGATAGAAGAAACATGGATGCAGCCATATCTTGCATACATGATAAATAAAAAATTACCAGAAGATGCAGTGGAGGCCAAGAAGATAACTCGAAGATCGAAAGCGTTTGTCGTGTTACAGGGGAAATTGTACAAGAAAAGTATTACTGGCGTTTTGCAGCGTTGCGTAACGCCCCAAGAAGGACAAAAAATACTACAAGACATACATGGTGGAGTATGAGGCCATCATGCTAGCAGCAGAGCAATAGCAGCAAAAGCTTTCCGAGCAGGATTCTATTGGCTAACAGCCATCGAGGACACAAAAGATATAGTTCGACAGTGTGAAGCATGTCAAAGGTTTGCATCTAGACCGCACGCACCAGCAGCGGAACTGCAAACAATACCATTATCTTGGCCTTTTGCACAATGGGGCCTCGATATGGTGGGAAAGTTGCACAAATCCTGGCCAGGAGGGCATGTCTACATGCTAGTGGCCGTTGATAAATTCACCAAATGGGTGGAAGCGGCCCCGGTGACAACTCAAGATTCTACAGCAGCAATCAACTTCATCAAATCCATAGTTTTTCGTTTTGGGGTGCCACACAGCATCATCACAGACAACGGGACGAATTTCACTTCAAAGGAATTCAAGAGTTACTGTGAAGGATTAGGAATCAAGCTAAAATTCGCATCGGTGGCGCACCCGAAGACAAACGGGCAAGTCGAAAAAGCTAATGGCCTGATATGTAGTGGGATAAAAAAGAGGCTCTTAGCACCTCTCGATAAAGCCAAGAGCGCTTGGGTAGAAGAATTGCCCTCCGTTCTTTGGAGTCTAAGAACTACGCCTAATGCAGCAACTCAAGAAACTCCTTTCTTCTTGGTTCATGGCGCAGAAGCCGTGCTTCCAGTCGAGGTTACACACGAGGCTCCAAGAGTGACAGCATATGACGAGACAACATCAACAGAAGCATTGCAGGATGATATCGATGCACTAGATGAAGCAAGAGATAAAGCATTAGAAAGGGCTACGCAGTATCAACAGAGTCTACGAAATTACCATAGTAGTCGAGTTCGTCCACGATCCTTCGTGGTGGGAGACCTAGTTTTTCGACTCAGGCAAGATAGCCATGGCAAATTGGAGTCCCCTTGGGTGGGACCTTACATCATCACCGAAGTAATACCAGGAGGAGCATATCGACTACAAGACAAGAAGACTGGAAAGGACGAGAGCAACCCGTGGAATGCAGAGAAGCTACGGCGTTTCTACGCGTAGGATAAAAGTAGTGTTATCTACAAATTCGAGTTAACCTTCTGAACCCAGAACATGAGGCCACAGGTCGGGTTCTTTGGGGTTGAACTCGACAAAATTGTACAAATATCTCTACTTCTTCGCCTCGGGGGCTTTAACCCTCGGGTCGTACGAAAGGAATTCTTATCGCAGCTTGGAAGACTTTTTTCATTATAAGGTTGTACAGGCAACCCGATAAATATTGAAACAACTTGGTTCGTAAAGGAACCTGATATTCTTCTTAAATTGGTTCGCAAAGAACCCGATAGGTGGAAAAGTGTACCTCAGAACAATGACTTGTTTTCCTGGTACTAGCAAAGACATCGACACCAAGTGCGAATATTCATTACAGATAAACATGGTAGCAAGGACATTATCAAAAGAAATTACATAAAAACAAGTCCTAATGGAAGTGGACTTCAGCTTCATACTTCTTCTGGCAAAGGGTGCCGTCGTAGATCTTCACGTCGAACTTCGACATGCCGATATGGAAGTCGAAGGCCATGAAGAAGCCTTGATGGATGTCGTGGTCCTCTGCAAATTGCGACCAGCCGCCCTTAAAGTACTGCTCGCCGTTGCCATCATACCACACCTCCACCTCGTATGGGATGCCACTGCCAGACTGTTCACGGAGAACCGCCTCTCGCAGTTCGCGGCCATCCATGAACTTGGTAAAATTCAGCGGCAGGCGCTGAATCTCACGGCACTGCGCCATGGCAATGCAGAGGAAGGAAAAGATACGGGGAGGCGCAGCAGGAGCAGCAGGAGGAGGAGCGGTTGGACCTAGAGCAGCGCAAGTCACCTTGGGCTTGTTCTTGCTACCAGGGGGGCGACCGGGACGACGCTTAGCCGGAGCATCCAAAGAAGTTCCTGCGGTGGCCGGCGGGGTGTTCTTGTTCTTACTTCCACGAGGGCGACCCCGACCTCGTGGCACCACCGGGGAGCCAAGGGTCAGATGAGAACCTTCAGCATCAGCCATGAGAACAAGGGAGAAACCTCGGAAAACCCTAGATGGAGAGAGAAGATGATGCGGCGGAGGAGGAATCTGATTAGGGTTATTTACCTTAACCAGAAGGTGCCTTATTTATAAGCACGTGTTATTGGGCCCCCGTGCTACAACAAAGCCCGTAAACGTATTTTACAGCAAGAGTTAAATTCTGCGCACAGCAGACGATAATATCAACGAAGAAAAATAAGAAAAGGAGACTATGGTCGCACGATATGAAAACTTCGACTTGGACTCGGGGGCTCGCCAACAGTGAGACGTTCACAGAAGAAAAGGTGGCGCCGACGAATGCCAAGTAGGTGCACAAGACTGTATACGAAGGAATTTCGATTATAGCCATGGGGGCTCCTATTTTCAAGAATGGTAAATACAAACTTCTCCCTGAAGTGGTGGATGAGTATTCGACGGCAAGATGTCCTTAAGGTATCTCAAAATTGAAGTATCTCGACGATGATGTATCTGGAAGTTAAAATATCTCGAGTTGAAGTATGATGAGTTACATTACATTTTTTGAGCCTATACTCGAAAAAAGCCTTTTTCGACTATAGCCTCGGGGGCTACTCCCATCGGGAGCGCTGAGCGCGCACCCGACGATATTTCTTGGCAAAGCATTATAATTCGAGAAGTACAGGAGTGTTACTCCCATCGGGAGCGAGTTTTATGGTTGAAGAAACCCGAATATTTTCAGTCAAGATTTGACTGCGATATGAGATTCTCGAGTTGCGTTATCGCAACACAACTCGAATGCCGTGACTTGTCACGAAGGTAAGACCCCGGGATCCGTCCTGTGTGGCCTGGTATACGCACATGGATGCGCTCTGCTGGTATGTATCCGTGTCTACGACGCGAAGAAAATCCTGGTGGACGCACTGGGTACCCTGAGAACCACTGGGATTCATTCTTTGTAAGTCCTAAATGCGGCAGAAGAATGGGTTTGACCGGTATCCCGAATTCAAATCCAAGGGGATTGAATTTGAAGTAGGTGACAAGTATCTGTTCCGGCAGTTAACTGACCTCTTGATCCGTCAGAGTTGTCAGGCTTGTTCATCAAGACCCCTTGCAAACAAATTATTATAAATATAAGTCGAAAGACCAAGTCGAAGATTTGAAGATAAGAAGAAGTCGAGGAGTTGATCAAGTCGAAGATTTGAAGATTAGAGATTCAACCCGAATCTACAATTCTGGTAGAATCTCAGGGGCTACTGACAAGGGTATAGTTAATAGAGCCCGTTAGTTGAGTACCCCTGAGGCCCGTTGAGATAGGCCCAATTGTAATGATAGTCGAATACGAGTTCCTACCGTATGTCGATATTGTAATCTGTATCGGACCCTACCCGATCCTCGACACCTGGCCACCTCTATATAGGGGCCAGGAAGGGACGGTGTAGGCCATATTGAAAGCAAGCCAGGTTAAACACCCAAGTTTACTTTCGACACACATCTATTTCGACTAACTTTACCTTCGAGTTCATCCGACGCCCTATCCCCCCGATCCTAAGTCCTTCATCTAGGACATTTGTCGAGTTAACCCCTCGTCAGAAAGTCTCTTGTGTCCCCAACACACCCAATACACTTGTCAGATGTATAGGTGCACTAGTTCGGCGAAGAGATAGTGAAATACAAGTGGTATGGATGATTATAAGTAGCAAATGTGATTTGAAGTAAATATCGCTGCGAGCAAACATGTAACAAAACAGGAAGTAAATGGTGTGCAATGCTTGGAAACAAGGCCTAGGGATCATACTTTCACTAGTGGACACACTCCCAACAAATATAACATAATTGAACTAATAGATAACTTCTCTTCACTATGGTACTCTGAATTACTCTCCTATTGAATAACACTAATCAGTGCATAGGGCTACGAAGCACTCCTCAAAGTTCATCAAGTACTTGACAAACACCACTCATAGAGATATCCAAATCAAATCACAACTCAAGATAGATATTATTGCAACTTAGACCAAGTACTAACACGGTGCACACACTGTCAACATTACACCATGAAAGGAGGAATAGATCACTTCAATACTATCATAGTGATAATTATTCTCATAATCCATAAAAGATCACAATCGTAGCCTAGACCAAGTACCACCATGATGCACGCACTGTCACCGTTACACCATGGCAGGAGGAATAGATTACTTTAATAACACACTAGAGTACACATAATGAAGAAGAGTAGCATCTACTTATTCAACATGATACAAAGCTCACGATCACATAAAGATCACATCATGGGAGAGAGAGGTGAACCACATAGCTACCGGTAGAGCCCTCTGCCCCAGGGTAGAACTACTCCCTCCTCATCATAGGAGACAGCAAGGTTGATGGAGATGGCTGTGAGGTCGATGGAGACGGCGGAGACGGCGATGGAGACCAATGGAGATGGCTCCGGGGGCACTTCCTCGTCCCGGCAGGGTGCCAGAACAGAGACTTCTGTCCCCCGAAATTCGTCGACTGCGGTGGCGGAGCTACGGAACTCTTTCTGGAAAATTGTCGACTCTTTTAGGGTTTTCTATCCCGAGGCTTTATATAGGCAAAGGGGCGTCGTCAGGGGGCTGCCAGGGTGCTCTCACACCTAGGCGGCGCGGCGAAGGCCTGGGCCGCGCCAGCCTGGCGTGAGGGCCCCTCATGGCCCCACTCCTACTCCTCTTCGGTTCTCTGGAAGCTTCCGGGAAAAATAAGACTTCTGGAACTTGTTTTGTCCAATTCCGAGAATATTTCCTGTGTAGCTTTTCTGAAACACAAAAACAGCAGAAAATAGGGAACTGGCACTGTGGCATCTTGTCAATAGGTTAGTTCCGGAAATCGCATAAAAACGCCACGAAGTGTAACGAAACACAAGGCAAATGGTGTAAAAACGAGCATGGAGCATCAAAAATTATAGATACGTTTGAGACGTATCAGGTACCATGCGACGGACCCAAAGATTCGAATGTAGGGGGCTGAACGTGTGAGGTCTTGGATCGCAATGAACCACGGCGGCGGAAGCCTCGAGACGTCGAATGCACAACGCACTACAGAGAGAGACACCAAGCTTTACCCAGGTTCAGGGCCCTTGTGGTGAGGTAAAACCCCTACTTCCTGCCTTCTTGTATTATGACGCGATACCTTGCGAGGAGTACAAGGCCTTGGTTACAGAGCTCTAGCTGGCCAGAGGTAGAAGAACCTACATAGCCTAGCTAGGAGCCCGAAGATGAAGATCGGATCCCCTCTAAGGGGTGGCCTCCCTTCCTTTTATATTGTCGAGGTCCTCCTCCCCCTTATCATCTTGGGGAAGGGGTTGCCACAAACGGCCAAGGAGGGAGGACAGCTGTTGTCTTGGGTCTTCCGTAGATGTAGTCTTCGTAGAGCAGTGGCGCTGGTCCACAGGAGTGGGTGGAGGAAGCTAACGTCCTCCTCTGGCGCCCTGCACCGTCCACCCTATTTTTAGGGGGGTGGCCAACAACCACGGTGCCGCTTTATGCAGGCACGACAAAAGCTGGTCTCCTCCCTGTCGGGGTAGCATGGACGGTACGCGGTCTTCTGCTCTTATCTTCTTGCTCAGCACGGAAACATACTGAGCTGACGTGGGTGTGGTCCATCCCCTCATGAGAAACAGCTCGTGAGGAGGTCTTCTGGTCCTCGGTAGTTTTAGTTGTCGTTCTCCTCATGAGGCACCTGCTCGTGAGGGTCTTCCCCGCTGGGCTTCGATCATCGTTCCACCCCTGGGCCGAAGCTAGGCCATTGAAGGAGCCTAGGAGCAGGTGGACCGGGATACCCCGGTATCCAGAACACCGACACTAACAAGTTCTGAACAAGAACGAAGGTGAAAAATAAAAGCTAAACGCAGTACTAGAAAAAGAGAACACACGTTGAACGATAAAAGTGAAAACTAAAGTGTTCTAGGCAATGAAAATGGAGTGTGTCTTGTCCAAAAGAAACATGTTGGGGTCCAACCATTTATTGCAGCAAACAAAACAAAATAAAACAAAAACAAAAATAAATATGCTCCAAGAAAAACACATAGCATATAAAGCAATAAAAATATAGTGTCTTGAAAGATGACCTGATATTTTTATTAATGAAGAAGGGGTGCCATGGGGCATCTCCATGCTTTGACGCTTGTACTCCTTGGATATTACTTAAGGTAACATGGGCATCCCCAAGCTTGAGATTGTGTCCATACTTCATCTCATCTCATCATTCTCCTTTCCCTACACTTGAAAACTTCCTTCATACAAAACTTCACACAATTCTCATTAGCAACATTAGTTTATGCAAGATAGTAGAGACACTTTTGGTTCAGTTTCAACTCAAAGTACAACACATATTAACACATAAGATACTATATCAACTTCTTTCAAAAGTTCCGTGATCAAAAGAACTCAAAAAGAAAGAGATCAAGAGGCAAATGCAAATAATGGCAGAAATCTGTCAAAACAGAACAGCTGGTAAAGATCAATTTTTTCGAAAATCTTCTGTTGCTCAAATCGAAAAGTGCAAAACTAATGAAAGTTAGATAATAACCTGGGGCATGTGCACAAGAAATCGCAGATCAAAATGACGTTCTCGGAATTTTCACAAATTTTTACGGTGAAGCACAAAAATCTGTTTCGGGACAGCAACTTCCCCAAATCTTACCTTCCTCCAATTAGAGGTTCTTCTTGGCACAAAAACGAAATAAAAATGATAAGGAGAGTACATTACAGTAGTAACAACTTCCAAGACTCAACAAAAATAAAAAGTATTGAAAAGAAAACATTGGGTTATCTCCCAAGAGTGCTTTTCTTTAACGCTTTTGAGCTAGGCGCAGAAAGTAAGAATCAAGTATTTTTTCAAATAAAGGAGCATCAAGATCATAATTTGCTCTAATGATAGAATCAAAAGGTAGCTTCTTTCTCTTTCTAGAGAACTTTTCCATACCTTTCTTGAGTGGGAATTGATATCTAATGGTGCCTTCTTTCATATCAATAATAGCACCAATAGTTCTAAGAAAAGGTCTTCCCAAAATAATAGGACAAGAAGCATTGCATTCAATATCCAAAACAAGGAAATCAACGGGAATAAGGTTATTGTTAACCATAATAAGAACATCATTAATCCTCCCCAAAGGTTTTTTTTAGCAACATCAGTAAGAGAAACATCAAAATAACAATTTTCTAACGGTGGTAAACCAAGCATATCATAAATCTTTCTAGGCATAACAGAAATACTTGCACCAAGGTCACATAAAGCATTACAATCAAAATCATTCACATTCATCTTAATGATGGGCTCCCAACCATCTTCTAACTTTCTAGGAATAGAAACTTTTTGTTTCAACTTATCCTCTCTAATTTGCATGAGAGCATTAGTAATATGTTTTGTAAAAGCCATATTCATAGAACTAGCATTAGGACTTTTAGCAAGCATTTGCAAGAACAAAATTACTTCAGAAATATTACAACCATCAACATCAAAATCATTACTATCAAAGGTAGTAGAACCACCGTCTCCCACACTCCAAAAATTTTCAGCACTTTTATTAGAAAAAGTTTCCGTAGTTTTAGGCAATTTCGCACAAGGAGTAGGGATTTTCTATACACCAATCAAAGTAGGAGGTTTTCTAGCATTTGAAACAACATCACTAGTGGTGGTAATAGTACAAACTTTAGTCATATTTTTAGCAATCTCATCTTCTCTTTCCCACCTAGCATGCAATTCTGCTAACATCCTAACATTATCATCAATTCTAACTTGAATGACATTCAAAGTCTTGCTTTCTTTCACATCATGAGGCAAAACCTTTAATTTCGTAAGTCCAGCATCAAGAGCAAGGCTATCAACTTTACAAGCAAGAACATAAATTTTACCAAACTTTTCCTCAACAGACTTATTAAAAGCAGTTTGTTTACTAATGAAGTCCTTAAGCATGACTTCAAGATCAGAGGGCGCGCTCCTATTATTGTTGGAGCAACTACCATAAGAATTACCATAACCATTACCATTAGTAAAAGGATATGGCCTAAAATTGTTGCTACCAAAATTATTCCTATAAGCATTGTTATTGAAATTATTATTTCTAATGAACTTCACATCAACATGCTCTTCTTGAGCAACCAAATAGGCTAAAGGAACATTATTGGATCAACATGAGCTCTATCATTAACAAGCATAGAAATAATGTTATCAATCTTATTACTCAAGGAAGAGGTTTCTTCAACATAATTTACCTTCTTACCTTGTGGAGCTCTCTCGGTGTGCCATTTAGAATAATTTACCAAGTACTATTTGTGCTAATGAATATAGATGGTATTGATTCAAAACAAAGGATAAGAACATTGATACGTCTCAAACGTATCTATAATTTTTGATGCTCCATGCTTGTTTATACACCATTTGCTTTGTGTTTTGTTACACTTCATGGTGTTTTTATGCATTTTATAGAACTAACCTATTAACGAGATGCCACAGTGCCAGTTCTCTGTTTTTGCTATTTTGGTGTTTCAGAAAAGCTACACATGAAATATTCTCGGAATTGGACGAAACAAAAGCCAGAATTCCTATTTTTCCCGACACGAGACGAAGTCCGAAGATGAGACGGAGGGGAACCAGAGGGCGGCCGCACCATGGCATGGCGTGGGCCACCCCCTGGCCGCGCCATGACCAGGTGTGGGCCCCTGGCCCACCTCCTGACGCCGCCCTTCCGCCTATATAATCCCCTCGACGGGAAAACCTAAGGGGACCGATCAATTTTCCACGAAACCTACTGCAAGCCGCCGCCGTCATCGATGCGAGATCGGGAGGGTCTAGAAGCTCTTCCTGGCACCCTGCCGGAGAAGGGAATCACCGCCGGAGGCCTTCTTCATCACCATGGTCGCCTCCAGAGTGATGTGTGAGTAGTCTACCTTGGACTACAGGTCCATAGCAGTAGCTAGATGGTTATCATCTCCACCTTGTACTTCATGTTTAGATCTTGTGAGCTGCCTATCATGATCAAGATCATCGTTGTGTAATTCTACATGTTGTGTTTGTTGGGATCCGATGAATATTGGTACTATGTCAAGTTGAATTGTTGATTTATGATCTTTATGTTATCTCTATGTTGTGTATGATCTTGCATGCTCTTCGTTGCTAGTAGATATCTTGGCCGAGTAGATGCTAGTGACTCCAAGAGAGGGTATTTATGCTCGATAGTGGGTTCATGCCTCTAGTAATCTGGGGGAGTGACAGAAACATCTAGGGTTGTAGATGTGTTGTTGCTACTAGGGAGAAAACAACAATCTTGTGTTCAAGGACATTCGTATTGTTTACATTACACACTTTGCTTAAGGCAATAATCTATTGCTTGCAACTTAATACCCAATGGTTGCTAGGAAGACATCTGGAGGGTGGATTATTAGTCATAGATGTAGTTGGATTAGGGTCTATGTATTATGTTGTAATGCCCAAGTGAATCTCATAGTGATCCTCATGACATTTGTACGCTATCTTTATTCTATCAATTGCCCAACTGTGATTTGTTTACCCAGCATGTTGTTATTTATCTTATGGAGAGACACCACTAGTGAACTGTGGACCCCGGTCCATTCTTTTACATTGCTGTTACCATTTACTATTTACTTGCTTTATTTACATTCTTGCAAACTACTATCTTTTACCACTCGATACGCTTAATACTTTGTTTACAGTAAACCGGTGAGATTGACAACCTCACTGTGAGTTGGGACAAAGTGCTTGGTTGTGTTGTGTGCAGGTTCCACGTTGCTGCTAGTGTAAAGCTACACCTTGGACAAGTTCCTGGCGCCATTGTCCGGGGTTGTTGCAAAGCTAGCGGGCATCGACCCTCTGAAGTTTGGTTCTTTCTCCTACTGGTTCGATAAACCTTGGTTTCACAACAGAGGGAAGACTTGCTGATGTGCTCATCATAACCTTCTCTTGGGGATTTCCAACTGGGCGGTCACATATATAAAACTCCTACATCAACACCGCACCACCAACAAGTTTTCTGGCACTGTTGCCGGGGAGAAAGAAGATTTCTGCAAGGGGAGTCTCTCACTTCCAACCTTTTACTTTGTTATTGTTTTGCTTTATTTTATTTTTACTTGCATCTTTTTATCAAAAACACAAAAAATTAGTTCCTTTATAGTTGTTATTCTTACTTGCCTGCTTTTAGTTTTGCTAGAATGAGTACTCCTGAGAACACCAAGTTGTGTGATTTTACTAGCACCAAAAACAATGATTTTATCTGCACTCCTATTGCGCCACCTGTTCCTGAGGCAAATTTTTATGAGATTAAACCTGCTTTGTTGAATCTTATTATGAAAGAGCAATTTTCTGATGCTAGTACTGATGATGCTGCAGCTCATCTCAACAATTTTATTGAGCTATGTGAGATGCAAAAGTATAAGGATGTATATGGTGATATTATTAAGCTTAAGTTGTTTCCTTTCTCTTTAAGAGGAAGAGCTAAGGATTGGTTGCTATCTTTGCCTAGAAATAGTATTGATTCTTGGGATAAGTGTAAGGATGCTTTTATTGGAAAATACTATCCTCCTGCCAAGATTATAGCTTTGAGAAGTGATATTATGAAGTATAGACAGTTTGATAATGAACATGTTGCTCAAGCTTGGGAAAGAATGAAATCTATGATAAAGAATTGTCTCACTCATGGACTGACTACTTGGATGATTATCCAAACCTTTTATGCAGGACTAAAGTTTTCTTCAAGAAATATTTTGGATTCAGCTGCTGGAGGCACTTTTATGTCCATCACCTTGGGCGCCGCAATGAAGCTTCTTGATAATATGATGGTAAATTTTTCTGAGTGGCACACCGAGAGAACTCCACAAGGTAAGAAGGTAAATTCTGTTGAGGAAACCTCTTCCTTGAGTGATAAGATTGATACTATTATGGCTATGCTTGCTAATGATAGAGCTCATGTTGATCCTAATAATGTTCCTTTGGCCTCTTTGGTTGCTCGATAAGAGCATGTTGATGTGAACTTCATTAGAAATAATAATTTCAACAACAGTGCTTATAGGAACAATTTTGCTAGCAACAACTATAGGTCGTATCGTTCTACCAATGGTAATGGTTATGGTAAATCTTACGGTAATTCCTCCAACAACACTAGGGGCGCGCCCTCCGAGCTTGAGGTCATGTTCAAGGACTTCATCGGTAAGCAAACTGCTTTTGATAAGTCTGTTGAGGAAAAGTTGGGTAAAATTGATATTCTTGCTTCTAAAGTTGATAGCCTTGCTCTTTATGTTGAACTTTTTAAACTAAAATTTTTGCCTGATGATGTGAAAGAAAGCAAGAATTTCAATGCCATCTAGGTTAGAATTGATAAAAATGTTAGGATGTTAGCAGAATTGCATGCTAGGTGGGAAAGAGAAGATAAGATGGCTAGAAAGATGAAGGTTTGTACTATTAACACCTCTAGTGATGTTGTTTCAAATGTTAGCAATCCTCTTACTATGATTGGTGTAGAGAAAACTCCTACTTCTTGTGCAAAAAAGCCCAAAACTGCAAAAAAAAATCTACAAAAAGTGCTAAAATTTTCGGAGTATGGAAGACAATAGCTCTACTACTTTTAATGATTTTAATGTTGATGGTTGAAATATATCTGAAGTTATTTTGTTCTTGCAAAAGCTTGCTTTGAGTCCTAATGCTAGTTCTTTGAATGTTGCTTTTACAAAGCATATTAGAAATGCTCTCATGAAAATTAGGGAAGAAAAGTTGAAACAAAAGGTTTCTATTCCCAAGAAGTTAGAAGATGGTTGGGAGCCCATCATTCATATGAATGTTAATGGTTTTGATTGTCATGCTTTATGTGATCTTGGTGCAAGCATTTCTATTATGCCTAGAAAGATTTATGATATGCTTGGTCTACCACCGCTTAAAAATTGTTATTTTGATGTTCCTCTTGCTGATGTTGCTAAGAAGAAACCTTTGGGAAGGATTAATGATGTTCTTATTATAGTTAACAATAACCTTAGTCCCGTTGATTTTCTTGTTTCGGATGTTGAATGCAATGCTTCATGTCCTATTATTTTGGGAAGACCTTTTCTTAGAACCGTTGGTGCCATCATTGATATGAAGGAAGGTACCATTAAATATCAATTTCCACTCAAGAAAGGTATGGAACACTTTCCTAGAAAGAGAAAGAAATTACTTTTTGACTCTATTCTTAGAGCAAATTATGAACTTGATGCTTCATTGCTTGATATTACTTGATTTGCACTTTCTGCGCCTGCCTCAAAGGCGTTAAAGAAAAGCACTCTTGGGAGATATCCCAATGTTTTCTTTTCAGTAGTTTTTCTTTTATTCAAGTCTTGGAAGTTATTACTACTGTAATGACCTCTCCTTATATTTTTTATTTTGTTTTTGTGCCAAGAAGAACCTCTAATTTGAGGGAGGTAAGATTTGGGGAAGTTGCTATCCTGAAACAGATTTCTGCGCTGCACCAGTAAAAATTTGTGAAAATTCTCAGAATATCTTTTTGATCTGAAATTTCTTGCGCGCATGCCCCAAGTTATTTCCAAACTTTCATTAGTTTTGAACTTTTCGATTTGAGCAACATAAAGTCCTCGAAAAAATCAATCTTTGTCATCTGTTTTGTTTTGATAGATTCTGCCACTATTTGTGTTTGCCTCTCGATCGCTTTCTTTTTGAGTTCGTTTGATCATGGAACTTTTGAGGAAGTTGCTTCAGTAGCTTATTCTTAAATGGATGGTTTATTTGAGTTTGAAACTGAACCAAAAGGGTAGATTTACTATCATGTTTATGCTAATGTTGCTAATAGAATTGTGTGAAGTTTTTATGAAGGAAGTTTTCAAGTGTAGGGAAAGGAGAGTGATGAGATGAGATGAAGTATGGACAAAAGCTCAACTTGGATATTCCCATGTCACCCCAAGAAATATCCAAGAGGTACAAGCGTCAAAGCTTGGGGATGCCCCCGAGGCACCCCTTCTTCATCGGCAAAAATCAGGTCACCTTTCAAGACACTATATTTTTATTGCTTCATGTACTATGCATTTTTCTTGGAGCGTCTTTACTTTTTCTTTCAGTTTTCTTTTGTTTTGTTTGCTGCAATAAATGGTTGGACCCCAACAATTTTTTTTTGGAGATGACACACTCCATTTTTCATTATCAAGAACACTCCAGTTTTCAGTCTTATAGTTCAACGAATGTTCTCTTTTTCTAGAACTGCGTTTAGCTTTCATTTTTCGCCTTGATTTTTGTTCAGATCTTGTTATATCTTTGTATCTAGGTGCTTTTAGACCACTTGTCTATATTGTTTTTCATCTCAAAGAGTGGTTTCAAAAAGATTGAATGGTGTTGGAAAAGAGAAAAAAGTTTCATGCCTATAGTGGTACAAATGGGAGCTTGTTTAGACTGTGGCTTAGAATTTTGCATGTCATGCTTGATGTTATTTTGATAGTATGCTTAGTAGTTTTTGCTGTAGCATGACTTGTCTCAAATGACTGAGATTGCTTAATGTGCCTTTGAAAGAATCATGCGTTGTTTTTGTTATATGGGAGCATATTATTGTGGTTTTCTCCTTTGATGCTTTATTTGGGTTGACTAAGCACATGCTTACAACATGTTTGACTCTTACAAGTCGCCATAAGCCTCTATGATCATTTGGTTTTTGACTTGTGATACCACTTTATACTTCTGTTAATGATGTTTTGTCGCTATGCATGATTATGGCCGTTATTGCTCTCTTAGTTGGTCGCTCCCAGTCTTTTGCTAGCCTTCATTTTGTACTGAGAGGGAATACTTCTCGTGCATCCAACTCCTAAAAACCAAATTTCCTAAAGAGTCCACTATAAATTCCTATGCATGGTATTTGCAATCCATTCCAAGTAAATTTTCATGTGCTACCTTTCAAAAAACCCTCAAAATACTTCTCATTTTGTGAAACTATTTTCAGCTCATGGGGGCGTAGTGGTCGGATTTGCTATCTTCCATATTGTTTTATTCCAAAAAAAAGAAAAAAAGGAAAGAAAAAAAGGCACTCCTCCATGGTATGTGAAAGTTGGTGGGCATCTGATAGAATCGGTTAGCCATGATTTGTGGAAGGAAAAGTGGGGAGGAGTGCCAAGCTTTATAAAAGAGCACTAAAGTGTCAATCTCTCACTCAAAAACTTGCTTTGTATGGAAGATAGTAAGAACCCCATTGCCAGTCGTTGACAAGAACAACCACCTCTCAAAACAAGTTTTTATCTCTCTGTTTTACAAATGAAAAGCTCTAGCACATGTTTAATCACTGCTTCCCTCTGCGAAGGGCTTTTCTTTTACTTTTATGTTGAGTCTCCACCTTCTACCTTTATGCAACGTCTAAGAGAGCATAGTTGTCATTCTGAGTTTAATGTGCATAGTCCCAAAATTTATTATTGATTGATTCATGATTATGGTTTTGCTTTTTCTGAAATTATTTGTATCTAGTCACCCTCTTAAACTTGAAGGTGTCCTGTGCATTTATTTTGCTATTCCATAAGGGACAAGCTGAAAACCACTTTTCTATGTTTTTCTATATGGTTGAAACACACACTTGACTTTCAATGATTCATTACTCATGATCTTTCGTTTGTGTTACTTTTCATGTTATAACATGGTTGCTAAGTTTTATTGTCAAGACTATGTCTTTTATGACCATGTTTAGAGTTCTTTGATCTCAGCACTCAATGCTTTACATCGTTGACCAAGATTGTGATGGTGCATGTTACCTCAAAAATTATTGTTTTGTTATCACTTACCTACTCGAGGATGAGCAGGAGTTAAGCTTGGGGATGTTTGATACGTCTCAAACGTATCTATAATTTTTGATGCTCCATGCTTGTTTATACACCATTTGCTTTGTGTTTTGTTACACTTCGTGGCGTTTTTATGCATTTTATAGAACTAACCTATTAACAAGATGCCACAGTGCCAGTTCCCTATTTTTGCTGTTTTTGTGTTTCAGAAAAGTTACACAGGAAATATTCTCGAAATTGGACGAAACAAAAGCCAGAATTCCTATTTTTCCCGACATAAGACAAAGTCCAAAGATGAGATGGAGGGGCACCAGAGGGCGGCCGCACCATGGCATGGCGCGGGCCACCCCCTGACCGCGCCATGACCAGGTGTGCGCCCCTGGCCCACCTCCTGACGCTGCTCTTCCGCCTATATAATCCCCTCGACGGGAAAATAACCTAAGGGGACCAATTAATTTTCGATGAAACCTACTGCAAGCCGCCGCCGTCGTCGATGTGAGATCAGGAGGGTCAAGAAGCTCTTCTCGGCACCCTGTCAGAGAGGGGAATCACCGCCGGAGGCCTTCTTCATCACCATGGTCGCCTCTGGTGTGATGTGTGAGTAGTCTACCTTGGACTACGGGTCCATAGCAGTAGCTAGATGGTTGTCATCTCCACCTTGTGCTTCATGTTTAGATCTTGTGAGCTGCCTATCATGATCAAGATCATCGTTCGATAATTCTACATGTTGTGTTTGTTGGGATCCGATGAATATTGGTACTATGTCAAGTTGAATTGTTGATTTATGACATTTATGTTATCTCTATATTGTTTATGATCTTGCATGCTCTCCGTTGCTAGTAGATATCTTGGCCGAGTAGATGCTAGTGACTCCAAGAGGGGGTATTTATGCTCGATAGTGGGTTCATGCCTCTAGTAATCTGGGGGAGTGACAGAAACCTCTAAGGTTGTAGATGTGCTATTGCCACTAGGGAGAAAACAACATTCTTGTGTTCAAGGATATTTGCATTCTTTACATTACGCACTTTGCTTAATGCAGTTATTTGTTGTTCGCAACTTAATACTCAACGGGTGCTCGGATGACACCTCGAGAGTGGATTATTAGTCATAGATGCAGTTGGATTACGGTCTATGTATTTTGTCGTAATGCCCAAGTGAATCTCATAGTGATCCTGATGACATTTGTACGCTATCTTTATTCTATCAATTGCCCAACTGTAATTTGTTTACCCACCATGTTGTTATTTATCTTATGGAGAGACACCACTAGTGAACTGTGGACCCCGGTCCATTCTTTTACATTGCTATTACCGTTTACTATTTACTTGCTTTATTTACATTCTTGCAAACTACTATCTTTTACCACTCGATACGCTTAATCCTTCATTTACAGCAAACCGGTTAGATTGACAACCTCACTGTAAGTTGGGACAAAGTGCTTGGTTGTGTTATGTGCAGGTTCCACGTTGCTGCTGGTGTAAAGCTACACCTTGGACAAGTTCCTGGCGCCATTGTCCAGGGTTGTTGCAAAGCTAGCGGGCATCGACCTTCTGAAGTTTGGTTCTTTCTCCTGCTGGTTCGATAAACCTTGGTTTCACAACTGAGGGAAGACTTGCTGCTGTGCTCATCATAACCTTCTCTTGGGGTTTTCCAACTGGGCGGTTACATATATAAAACTCCTATATCAACACCGCACCACCAAACATCTCCACCGGTGCCCCCAAAACGCCTTCCAAAACGCAATCGACGTGGATTTCGGACTTGGGGCCCAAATTGGTGCACTACCGGCATGCCCAAAAATGTGTCGGCGCCCGTTGGAACCCAAAAAAGAGCCGGCGCTCCCGCGCCGGCCCCTGCGCGGCAGGATCCTATTGGGAGCACTGGCACCGTGCGACACGGTCGAAAAATAGCCATGGGCCCGCGTGCCAGGCAAAATCACCCCCCAAAAATCTCCCTTTGCCCCTCCTTCCACCCTTCGGAGCAGCCGCCGCCGACGATGACGCACCCCTATCTAGCTCCCCTCTCCCTCCACCAGCCCAAAAATAGCTCTCTGGCCCTCCGGCGCTTCCCCGCCACCGTTTGGCTATAGTTTCCGCTGCCTACGACGCGGGATACCGGCGGTGCACACACAGGCGAAAGCCCACCCCACCCGCAAGGTGTTCGTCCATTTGCCTCGCCGGCCGCTATGGACAGCGACGACAAGCTCATGATGGAGGTGATGAAAGAGCATGAAGCTGAAGCCGCCGCCCACCTACAGCGCTGGAATATGGGGTTCGCGTTCCTACTGCAACTCCGGCAGCAGATGGAGGATGCCGTTCCCCGTCGGGGCGGCTCGGTCCCTGGGAAGGCGCCAAACAAGAATCGCAGCAGGGACGCCCTGCTTCTGTACTCCGACTATTTTGCAGACAATGCAATAAATACACCAAAGGAATTTCACCGGCGGTTCAGGATGAACAAGGAGTTATTCATAAAGATTGTGCAAGGCGTGAGAGAGTACGACGACTACTTCAAGTACAAGAAAGATTGCACCGGAAAGTGGGGGTTCACGTCCGTTCAGAAATGCACGGCCGCCCTACGGTGCATTGCATATGGAGCTCCGCCGGATACTTCAGTGGACTATCTATGAATGGCTGAGTCGACATCTACGGATGGTGTCTTCAAGTTTTTTTGAGCAGTTGTCGCAGTGTTTGGTCCAACTTATCTAAGACAACCAACTGAAGAAGACACAGCCCGAATCCTTGCACAAAATGCGGAGAGAGGATTTCCAGGTATGCTTGGTAGCATCGATTGCATGCATTGGGCTTGAAAGAATTGCCCATTTGCTTGGCAAGGGTTGTACAAAGGCCGCAATGGGGAATGCAGTGTGATCCTTGAAGCTGTTGCTGATCACGACCTGTGGATTTGGTATTCTTTCTTCGGAATGGCGGGAACACACAATGACATCAATGTATTGCAGCGATCTCCTGTGTTCGCAAGACTGGCCGAGGGACAGTCTCCTCCGGTTAACTTTCAGATCAACGGCAACACCTACACTAAAGGGTATTACCTCGCCGACGGTATCTATCCTTCTTAGGCTACTTTTGTGAAGACAATTTTTGGACCAGCTTCGGAGAAGCAATCTTGGTTTGCAAAGTGTCAAGAGGCAGCTCGGAAGAATGTAGAGCGGGCATTTGATGTGCTTCAGGCGCGTTTTGCCGTTGTCAGGTACCCAGCTCTTACTTGGTCGGAATCTCAGATGTGGGAGGTGATGAACTGTTGGGTTATCTTGCACAACATGATTATTGAGAGTGAGTGGGCTGAACCAGATAATGATCATGTATACGACTACATAAGTCCTCTTGCACAATTTGATGATCAGGTGCCCGCTCATTTTTCTGCTTTCCTCGCCATGCATATGGAAATCCGCAACGCCGGGGAACATCGTCGACTTCAGGCTGATCTGGTCGAGCACCTTTGGTCACTCAAAAGAAACACATGATTTGCTATTTAAATTTCATATTTAAATTTCCCATTCAAATAAGGTTTGTAAGAAACTATTTATTTATGTAAACTATGTAATATTTCTACTTCATAAACATATATGTATTGCTATTGGAATTAGATTTGTAAAGAATTTTTTTTTGGAGCTGGCCTTTTGGGGCCGCCGGTGTGGGAGCCCGGCCCCAGTTTTTTAGGAGGGTCTGCCGGCGCTTCCAAAACGGACCTACCAGCGCTCCCAAAATAGACCTACCGGCACTCCCAAAACCGACCTGCTGGTGCCCTTACCGGTCATAATTTTGGAGGCGCCATCTAAATAACACATGCTACGCTCCAAGGATTTTGTTAGGGGATGGGGACGGGGAAGAAAAGGGCGGAGGCCGGAGGGGCTGTAGCTAGCTTACGTAACTGCACTGCTCACAAGAGCAAAGGACACACGCGTATCTGCAGCGCAAGTGACGGAATCCTTTCGTTCCCGGTTTTAATAGAAATGAAAGCAGCATCCTGGTTTACAGTTACGACGTCTCCGGGCTGGTCCCTGGTAAGTTTTGTCGATGAAAACAACAAGGAATCCAGCTTTCGCTTTGCCCTTCCATTCGTGTGGTACATCATTTTCCACAGTTCCCACCCGTGACCGGCGAGAACATGTAATGCGGAGCTAAGCACTACCACCGGCCGGCGACACTTCCTGTGCCTATAAGGCTATAAAACATTACGTTTCCACGGCTCACTCCACGGCTTGACAGCCTCTAAGAGCACGCAAATCAGTGCTGGAAACTAATGGAGGTCGACGTAGCAGCAACTGCGATCGGTTGTCTCGCTGCGCTGCTCGTCCTCTGGGCGGTCTCCCGGGCGACGGAGAGATGCTGGCTCATGCCGCGGCGGGTCAGCCGCGCGCTGCGGGCGCAGGGACTCGGCGGCACGGTGTACCGCTTTCCTGCCGGGGACCTCGTTGAGATCGGCCGGCTCAACGAAGAGGCGCGGACAGAGCCCATGCCGCCGTGCCATGACATTGTGCCCCGTGTGGTGCCACACCTCCACAACACTGTCAAGGAACACGGTACCAATTTCGTTGTTCTCGGGCAAGCTGAATTTCTCTCTTGTAGAGCATGTTCTTTTTCTTTCTCAACGGAGACCACTCAACACTGAACTTAAACAATATATCTGACGGTGCCACTGAACATTGAACTGCATCTAGGTAACGTGTGCTTAACCTGGTTCAGCCCGATCCCGAGGGTGGTCATCGCAGAGCCAAAGTTAGTGAGAGAGATCCTAGCAGACAAGTCTGGCCAATTCGAAAAATTCACCAATAAACGTCTGAGTAAACTCATCGCCCTTGGGCTTGTGACCTACGACGGTGAGAAATGGGCAAGGCACAGAAGGATCCTGAACCCCGCTTTCCATCTCGAAAAGCTCAAGGTATTACATGTTATTTCTAGAGCTCATAGCTAAATGAGAGATTCAGTGTGTATGCACAACTAGGCGTGTCTCTGTGTGTGCACATCCGCTAACTGAAGCTCTTTATCAGGGCATGTTGCCGGCTTTCTCGACATGCTGCACCGACCTGATAAGCTGCTGGGAAAGCAAGCTATCTGGTTCTGGTGGATCACATGAAGTAGATATCTGGCAGGATTTCCAAAGCCTCACCGGAGACGTGATCTCTCGCACGTCTTTTGGCAGCAGCTTCATGGAAGGACGAAAGATCTTCCAGCTTCAGGCAGAGCAAGCCGAGCGAATCATCAAGGCCTTCCAGTATATTTACATCCCAGGATACTTGTAAGCACACACACTTCATGTAGCAAATTATGTTTGCACCTTTATTTAATCTTCATATTGTCTTTTTTCTTTCTTTCTAAACCAAGTTCTTCACCTTTTGATAGTTACAGTAAGTTCTTTGAAGCCACTTATGGCCATGAAAAAAATTCAACTGGCCGTTTTGCAGGTACTTTCCGACCGAAAACAACAAGAGGATGAAGGAGATCAACAAAGAGATCGAAGGGCTCCTGAGAGGCATCATTGAGAAACGGGAGCGCGCATTCGAAGACGATGGGCTTAGGGGCAACGACTTGCTTGGCCTACTGCTGCAGTCGAACAAGGACAGTGAGACACCAAGCCTGCAGATGAGTACCGACGATGTGATTGAGGAGTGCAAGCTCTTCTACTTCGCGGGAATGGAAACCACTTCTGTGTTGCTCACGTGGACTCTGATCCTGCTAGGCATGCACCCTGAGTGGCAGGATCGGGCAAGGGAGGAAGTCCTCAACTTGTTTGGAAAGGATAAACCCAACTTCGATAGCCTGAGCAGACTAAAAACGGCAAGTGCTTCTCACTTTTCTAAATGCTGCATCATGAGTTGTACTGCAAGTTCTCCCTGAAGACTCGTTGCTGATTATGTTTTGGATCTCTAACTTTTCTATCTAGGTGACAATGATACTCTATGAGGTGCTCAGGTTGTATCCACCGGTAGTCACGCTGAACCGGAAAACAACCAAAGAAATGCAGATTGGAGGCATCATCTACCCTGCACCCGTACTCCTCGAGCTGCCAATAATCTTGCTTCACCACAGCCCGGATGTATGGGGGAAAGACGTGCTGGAGTTCAAGCCGGAGAGGTTCGCCGAGGGGATTTCCAAGGCGACCAAGGACCAGCCGGTCTTCTTCCCGTTCGGCTGGGGGCCGAGGATTTGCATCGGCCAGAACTTCGCGATGCTGGAAGCCAAGATGGCGCTGAGCATGATCCTCCAGCGTTTCGAGTTCCAGCTCTCGTCTTTGTACGCCCATGCACCCTATACAGTCATCACGCTACATCCTCAACATGGAGCGCAAATTATACTCAAGAGTCTCTGATGGGCATCTCGTCTTGCAGCTTTGTTGACATGTCATGGCCCTTGGGGCAGTCAATATAATAGCTACCAAAGTGTGGTAACATGTGAGTGTGCAATAGGCGTGTAATGCAGAAATATAAGAGAGGTTTAATTTGAATAGGTTCCCCCCCCCCCCCCCTCCCCCCCTCTTAATGCATACTAGCTAAACTAGTCATCAACCCGTGCATGATATGCACGGGCTAGTACTTCTTATAAAAATAAGAGATTGTTGTAAAAAAAGATTATATGGTTATGATATGTCTAACGACATGCCTCGGTATTTTGTAGTTTCTCTTCATATAGCGTGTAACATATATCCCTCGCTTGTCAAAAGAAAAATAACATGCATCTGCATTTATGTTTTCTGGTTTTGCATGTATAGTTTTCTAAATCCATTTTCTATTTTTACAAACTTGTAGATTTGAATTTTTGTATCCATGTTTTTGCTTTATGTGTTTTTTATATTTTCATGTGGCTTTGACAAATAGCTCCTTCTGTTTTTTCATTTTTTCACATTCTAGGGTAAATTAAAGTTAAATTTGGTCAAGTTAATATAGGAAAAAATATCAACATCTATAATACCAAAGACATATAATATGAAAATATACATTATGACATTCTGATATTCTTTATAAATATTTATTATAAAGTTTGAGTTTGATTCTATTTTGTATTCTGCTCGACACATGTATATGAGGTCTAACAACCATCATTGGATATTATATTTCAAACAATTAATGATCTCCCGTGTATAAACATTATTGGTTTGTAAGCATAAGTCTGTCCAGTCATCTATTTTAAAATATGAGGCCTATCAGTTTTGTGTTGTGTCTAAGTTTCTAAATTTGGTAATTCATGAAATAATCTATAAGCATCTACAATACCAAGTTGGTTCCGATCAATCAATCATGCATTTATTTTATAATGTAGATTCTGTTTATTTCTCTATAAACTTGGCCAAAATTACAAACTTTGAGTTAAAATAATGTAGGAATATGTCTATATTTTGAACAGATCTAGGTCGAATTTCTGGGTAATGTTGAAATTTCTAGTTGTTTACAATTTGTGCATGAATAATTTAATATGGCATATAGATGATACATGTTTTAAATGACAGAATATTACCTTACGTTGGAAAGGGACACACTGACAACTGAAGCATAGAAGATTACCTCTACAACAATGTTCATGCGCAAAACGACTGAAGGACAGACTCGACGGTCGTGCGCATGTAGATGCAGCTTTACGTGCCGTATCTATGTGGCCGTGAGGTCGCTTGCATGTTCCTATGCATCCAATCCATATATGCCACCATCAAGACTCCGGATCTCAACTCCTAGAAAGATATCGCAATGATCAATTTATGTTAACTTTTAAGAAAATAGAGAAAATCTGGTACTTCCGCCAACTAATATCTTCCACATGTATACTAATTGTATATTGGATCCTCAACGTGAATATCAAATTGTTCTGTTTAGAGAAGAGAGAGTACCCAATGGAGGGGTAACCACGATAGAGAAAACATGTATCCCTGAAACGCACATAATCTCTGGCTGCTCATACGTCGCCGGCGGCGTGCAGAGATGCATCATAACGAATCAATATTGGTGAATACTCGCCGGCGGCGTCCAAGCTCTGGAAGGATTATCAGCTGGAGTCTGACATGCATCCAAACAAATAAACATAAGATGGATAGATTTGATAACAAATAAACATGAGATAGCTAGAAGAATTAACTGTTGCTGCCTGACATGCATCGAAACCGTGATGAGTTTTATTTCCATTTTTTTCTCACGTGATGAAAGTTAGGATCCAAACGTGTGGACATAAAACTCGTTTTTATCCCACATTATTTGTATGCATGTAAGACTCCAAGTCGTGTAGACATAGAACTCTTTGGTCTGTTATTTTAATCTACACCGTGAAACAAAGATCCTACGGTTATTTTCATGTAGTTTTCTAGGATTAACATAGAGGCTTCTTTGGTGCCTCCAATTAGTAAATATAAGATGCCCACGCGTTGCTGCTAAAAATTAAAAAAAAAATGTTTTTTATCTGACACAATCTTACATATTTCTTGAATGTGAATATGTTTGGATTTTTATTACATGTTGTCAAATTTCCTCTTACACTTCTCTACCCCTTGTATTGTATTTCTCGAAACCAATTTAGTTATTTTCTGTTTTCTCCAATTAACTCAATATTAATATTTCATGAATGAGTTGATGCCTAAATTGCATATCTATGATCAGCCATTCATCTCTATTATTTGGGGAAACTGACACGTTGTGGGGTGTTTTTGGACCTGTGATTGCGGTCATATTAAAAAGTTAAAAACTAAAATAAGTAATCTAAGTCTACTATAAATATATCATGGTATGGATTGTCAAAAAAGTCTAAGTATTCTTGACATTTTAATTCTTGGAATTTTAAGGCTTATCTGCTCACTCTAAATATAATTCTGACTCAATTATTGGTTGCTAGTTGCAAGTGATGATGTCCTGAACTTCCTGTCGAGCTTATCGGTGCATTGCGTTGAGGATAAAGTAATAAATCTCTCTGTGCATTTCAAAAATGTTATTCTTTGAAGCTCTTTATTACTATGTTGCACAACACAACCTGAGGATAATTGTTCAGGTGACAGTATTAAACAAACAACAACACTCCTTGGTGAGTATTTGCTACAGTAAGTGTGGAAAAAAATCTTCGTTCAAGCAATCGTTTGACATGGCACTATGGCATGGAAAAAATCTTCAACAGGACATTGTTCAAACAGCTTCGGTGCTGCTGTGCCATATTTGTATACCAAAACCAAATGCTCTGCAGTCTCGATTCCGCATCGTAAAGAAATAGGCTCCAACTTAGAGATGCAATGGCCAGTGAGCGGCGAACATCTTGGTGATGGCGAGCGGGAGGTTGGACAGGACATACATCGATGTCAACGCTGCGATGGTGCTTCGTAGTTAAACTAAAAAGCATGCTCTTGATCATTGCTTTCCCTTCAACGGACTGACATGCATGTTAATGCCGCGATGGTGCTTCGTGATCACTCTACTCTAACAACGCTGACATTGTACTTTGTGGTTTCTCTCTATCTCCACCTGAAGAAGATGATGACCTTAGCATGGCAGGTATACTTAGTTTCTTCTAAAATTCTGCTCAGAGCCTCAGAGATGTCTTCCATTTGCCCTTGTAGTTCAGGTTCTTGATTTTCTGAGTACACACAAGTCTCATGTCAAAACTTGCAATGAACAATGCTGCTTGTCTAGAACAATTAAATATATATATATCCATAATCCTATAATTATATCTACTAAAGCACAAAACTGAATATTTTGGGAAGTAATTTGTATTCAAAAAATGTGATAACACTTCATACCCTATTTATGTGTAACCGCCGATTCACTATACATATTTTTTGCACCGTTGCACTTTAGCAATTACTCGATTCTTTTTAGCATTCGCTGCATAGAATAATCTTGATCCTACAATTAGATGAGGTGTTGCAAGAGGTTTAAATTTTGTTGAACATATTTTGGGTAAAGTAGAGTGATAAGCATATTGTTGTGCTAGTTAACGCTTCACCGTGCTATATTTACTGTAATGTTTAACACTCCTAGCCAAGCCCCGGCCTCAGGCGTTCCACTCCGCATCCCACTCGTCTCCCTCCTCCTCGATGTCGTTGGCAACTCGACTCCTATTGCAAGCACACCTGCATCAGACCTATTTAGTGTTATATAGTAGTTAATAAACTTGGGAAATTTTGGTGGCATATGCCAAACTATTTCATGAAATGAGTAAGTAATACGGCAAAACTCACATGTTAAAATACTCTAAAGCAAACTGTCACAATCATCAATTTATACTTGATGCATGTTTGTACAATTCATGAAAATTCAAAAACCATAATATTGTGATATATCAGTTTCCACTGTAGAAATCAATCATCGCTGTCCTCAGAACTGGGCAAAAGCAGACAAAGTTACTGCCGGTGTACAAGAACAGAGCAGAATATCCTAGTAGTAAATTACTCTCTTGAGTGGGCATGAAGTAGTACATCCAGGGGTATTAAATCAACGGAATCAATTGGGCATGAAATAGCATGTTATAGGTGTGAATCGAGAGAGAGGGGCACACCAGCTAGAGCTAGGATCGTTGCAACATGGTAAAAAGGATGGTTCGAGCGCTCATGCCAGAGGAAAAAACCATCCATCTCTCGCTACCAAGAGGAGCATGACGCCATGGACGCGGACATTACCAAAAGACGGTGAAGTCTGAGAAGCCAGCCGCGGACGCCATCACGCTGATGGAAAATCTAGCCCCAGCGTCCCGGGCGGCCGGGCCTCCCTGCAACTCCCTATTCCCAACCCCCACTTATCACCTCCACCAGAAAAGGGGATTAGGGAAAGAGATATGGCGCACACTGAGACTCTCAGAGGCAAAAGAGGCATGCGGAGATCTAGAGGCTTGCGCGAAGTTGGGCAGGGCGATGGTCGGAGCGTGGGGTTACTGGAGAAACAGAGTCCCGCCCTCCCCGTGTTTCCTAAACGCCGGGCGGCCCGCCAACGAACCTGACTATCCTGGAGTGTCGTCCCGCCTACCTCACGGTGATGGCTTCCATGGGCCCGAGGCGTGGTTGGCCGATGCTGAGGCTTGGACTGGGAAGGAGAGCTTGGAGCACGCGCGTGTTGGAGGCCGGCGGCCACCATATGCGAGAACGGACATCTAGGACGTCGGGGGCGTAGGGATACATCAAGACGAAGCCGTACGAAGGCAATTTTGCGGTATTATGTTTTTCGGTGGGATTTGACGAAAGCGTATTTTTGGTGGATTGAAAGCGTACTTGCGACGGTCACGGACCATACCTGTAGCAATATTATTAGTAGAGAAAAGCTGACTGTTCACGTCTAAAACACTAAAATAGGGCCTGACTGCTCACAAGTCACAACTAGAAAGCTTTTAAATCCTACCTGATCAAAAAGTCACCCAAAACAGATGTCGCTTTGGCATTAAAAAATTAAAATAACATTGTTAGTGACGAAGGAATGATCCACGGGTCCTCGATATTTACCTACCTGGTTTTTGGCCTAGGTAGGGCGTCTATGGAAGGAATGGCAAGACCCATAAATACAATCAGCTGGCGCGGTCCAGGAACGAGACTTGACGTGCAATGCAAGAACTCGAAGAACAAGACCTAGTCGAATTAGGACTCGATTAGGGTTTTCACCTACCGCCTCTATACGTAGTTAACTTGGAGAGCAATCCTGGGACCCAAACTTCGCTTATAAAAGGTTGGGAGGGAGATCCAAGAGCCTCCCTAGACACTTTTCCACCTTCCACCCGAGCGCTCGAATCCTCGAGAGCTCCTCACCTTTGGCTAGATCCAATCTACGCCTTCGCTGTAAACACCACCGTTGTAAACACCCAAGCAATAAAGTCAGACAAGCAGGACGTAGGTCATTACCCAACAAGGGGCCGAACCTGGGTAAAACCTGTGTTTCCCTGTGTCATCTGATCGCCGTTGAGTTCGCAGAATCCCACATACGCTCCATGAATCGAAAGCTCTCAAGCATGGGCATTGCCGGGGTCAAACCTCGTCAGTTAGACATCACAAAGATGGTAGTTGCACATTTCTAGAAGCGGTTTAAATTAAAACACATTGGAACACATTTAAAGGATGTGTGCATTAATTGATGTGGAAGCCAAGACTAGCTATGTTCCCCATCTCTAAAAAAACATTGAAAAACTACAAAATATAATCAAAATACAAGGAAAAAGTTCAAATATATATAGTTGTGCATTACAAAAGAAACTTGCACATTGGATAACAAACTACCAAAATTAATCATTTTCTTCCAAAAAAAAGTTAACCGTCTTGAAAAAAAAAGACTCGCCGAGAGCAAGTCTAGTTTTAAATTTGTAGAGCTACTATAGAAGCCAGCTAAGCTATAGCTAAATATTGTAGAGCTAGCATAAAGTTGCTATGTCATCTATACATGACACTACCGAATCGAGTTTTCTGCCGTGTGTGCCCTGAACACAATAGAGGGTTAGAAATACACGGCAGTACACGACAGAGATAGCGATGGCAAAACTTCTGCCCTGTGTATTACCGCACCGCACACCACGGAGGGTCTGCCGTGTGTCACCAACGCACACACAGCAGAATAAAATGCCACAGGGCTCTGCCGCTCAGGGGGTCTAGCCCCTAGATTTCTTTGGACGACGGCAGTCTGGGGGCTAGTGTGCTCCTTTTATTTTGGTTAGGACATAGGAACATAGGAAGCAAAGTTTTTCCCATGCTTACCACAAGATTCCCCCTGGTGTAACCGATGCGGGAGTTTCCACCAACAAGTCTGTTGGAACCGAACTGTAGGTATAGGTGACAGGTCACACCGGGGAACTAGCTATTGCATCTCCCAACCCAACATCACACATACATACACATGTTAGGTCCACATGCATGATTTGGGTGGGTTCCAGACCCCCGAAGCCAGTCTACGGCAAAACCCTAGCCCGTGGCCCACGCGCGGACTACCCCCTAGATTTCTCCAGACGACTGCAGTCTGGGGGGCTAGTGTGCTCCTTTGCCTTTGGTTAGGACATAGGAACATGAGAAGCAAAGGTTTGTCCAGGCTTACCACAAGATTCCCCCTGTTGTAACCGACGCGGGAGTTTCCACCTACAAGTCTACTGGAACCGAACTATAGGTATAGGTGGAAGGTCACACCAGGGAACTAGCTATTGCATCTCCCAACCCACCATCACACATACACACACATGTTAGGTCCACATGCATGATTTGGGTTGGTTCCGGACCCCCGAAGCCCGGTCTACGATGAAACCCTAGCCCGTGGCCCACGCGCGGTCTACCCCCTAGATTTCTCCAGACGACGGCAGTCCGGGGGCTAGTGTGCTCCTTTGAATTCAGTTAGGATATAGGAACATGGGAAGCAAAGGTTTTCCCATGCTCACCACAAGATTCCCACCGGTGTAACCGACGCGGGAGTTTCCACCTACAAGTCTGCTGGAACCGAACTGTAGGTATAGGTGGAAGGTCACACCGGGGAACTAGCTATTGCATCTCCCAACCCACCATCACGCATACATACACATTTTAGGTCCACATGCATGATTTGGGTGGGGTCCGGACCCCCGAAGCCTGGTCTACAGCGAAACCTAGCCTGCGGCCCACGCACGGTCTACTCCCTAGATTTCTCTGGACGATGGCAGTCCGGGGGGCTAGTGTGCTCCTTTGAATTTGTTTAGGAAATAGGAACATGGGAAGCAAAGGTTTGCCCATGCTTACCACAAGATTCCCCCCGGTGTAACCGATACAGGAGTTTCCACCTACAAGTCTGCTGGAACCGAACTATAGGTATAGGTGGAAGGTCACACCTGGGAACTAGCTATTGAATCTCTCAACCTAACATCACACATACATACACATGTTAGATCCACATGCATGATTTGGGTGGGTTCCGGACCCCCGAAGCCCGGTCTACGGCAAAACCCTAGCCCGCGGCCCATGCACGGTCTACCCCCTAGAAGTGAGGAACCGAGCCATATATCATTTCCAATTTGTGGATCCCATGTCAACTTTCGCTCTTTCTTGAGGTAATGCATGCAGTTAATATGGAAAATAAATAGATTATTATTCGGGTATTTTCTGGGGACATTGTTCACAAAAGGGGGTGAATTAGCATATGATATGAAGCTGTCGTGTCTTTACACACGACAAAGCTATTATGGCACGGCAGTGTTTTGGTGCCAACGTGTGGCAGGAACACGAAAAGTTGGAGGGCCACGGCTGGCAGGTCTTTGCCATGTGTCCGCGCTCTGTCGTGTGCTCTCCGGGTCTAGTGTCATGGCCAATCTTCTGTTGTGTGTCCTCCCGGTCCACCACCATGGCCAGGGAGTCTGCAGTGTGCTAGCCTGGCCCGGAACATGATAGAGTCTGTGTCTGCCGTGTTTCTGGCCAGCCTGGCACATGGCAGACTCTGTGGCCACGGCAGCGTCTTTTTTTCGGGTAGTGTGAGGTGCCTTGGTCCTTTGAGACAAGAAATTCCACAATTAATTTGTTGCCCTTTACTCCAAGATTCAACCCATGACTGTATCCCAGACACAACTGACTCGATAACAAGGAAGTTTGAAATTTAGGGGAAATATGACTCCTCAAGGGCCTACAGTATGCAATTCCTAGACATGAGAGCCACTTTGTAGAGCTGCTTAAGAAGCTTGAAATTCTGTTGATGACTCATCATTTCTTATAGAGTTGACCGATGATCGCCTTCAAATACGGGGATGGACGGACTATGGTGTTTGCCTCCTATATATGCAAATGCGCCTGGTAAACCACGTCACATCTCTTATTCTCATCCCCTTTTTGGATCGTACTTTGGGTTGTGGTACATGAAAACCGTATCTACCTTTTCAATCACTTTTCATGTATGCGTTTTTGTTTGCTCTAATGAATAGACTACTAGGACTAACTCTGTTATTTTCCAAAAGTCATTAAATAGTTTGCTTTTTGTGCAGTAAACATTTTTATAAAGTGAAATGAAATTATGGCTAGAGGTTTACGGGAGGAGGGTAGATGGGCTGCCACTAGGGCCCCATTTGTCTGGCCCTTCACATGAGCGTGAGGGGTTTGAGTGCCTCTTCTGGGGACCTTCTCCCTAGCGCTCGCGCGCTAGGGAACTTTCATTTCACGCAAGAATCTTGATGTTGGGCCTTTGTTTTCCGGGCCATTTAGATCTGATCGCTAGCACACGTTTCATGCTCGTGTGGGGCCACTTTGTTGTGTGTGTAAGTTTCGTTCGGGTTCCGCTTATGGGAGCTGACAGATTGCGATATATAAACCGGTCGATGTCCTCGTAAGGTTTTGATGTGGGACTAAAAAAGTGGAGGCTTCCGAAATGGTTCGTTCGTTGCATTGCCTGCATGCTTCCAATGGCTTCACTGTGCACCAACCGCAGCCTCCGCGCTGCGGGTTCGACATTGAGCTGCACACACGTTCTTGGTCCTTGGCTCACTAGTGGAAAAAGAGGCTTCTATATGCCACCTTTAGTCCCCAAACTATTTGGGCCGGGACTAAAGGGGGCATTAGTCCCGGTTCGTGCCGCGGGGGTAAGGCCAGCACCTAGTCCCGGTTCGTAATGGACCTTTAGTCCCGGTCGTTAACACGGACCGGGACTAAAGGGGTGGCGGGCGGGAACCCCACTGGCGGCGGCCTTTAGTCCCGGCCCATGTTAACGACCAGGACTAAAGGGTGACCTTTAATCCTGGCCTTTAACACGGCCCGGGACTAAAGGCCTTTGCCTACAAAATGGAGCTTCTCTTCCCCCGAGCCTGCCAGTACACTAATGGTGGTCGGAAGCTTCGCTTGAGTGGGGAGGTCATGCCCAAATTTTTTATCAAAATTATCCAAGATTTTGAGTTATTTCATCTATCCAATTGGTTCAAAAGGTTAGCAACTTCACTCTCTCATCTTTAATTGCTAATTTAGCTCATATAATGCTCTAGATGTGGTGAGATTTGTGGCTTTAATTTGGGAGTAATTATGGGAGTTTATTTGATTTATAGAATTTGAGCTTAAATTAATTCCTTAGTTTTTGCATGTGTAGAGGTGGTGTACTTATATGTTGACCAAAATGAGTATGGAGTAGAAATTTGTCATGCACATATATAGCTCTTTTTATGCTCAAAAAAATAGAGGGATTTCTGGAGTAATTAATGTTAGAAAGTAATGTGGGAGTAATTGTGAGCTTATGTGATTTACAATAATAACTTTTGAGTAGGATTTGTTTGCAATAATAGCTTGTACGTATGAGGCATTTTCTTGATTGATTTCCATGCACATAGCTCTTTTTATGCTCAAGAAAATAGAGGGATTTGTGGAGTAATGTTAGAGAGTAATGTGGGAGTATATATGATTTATATGCAATACTAGCACAATACCCGTGCGTTGCAACGGGCCAATAAATAATAAATGACATTAACGGAAAATAGAAAAATGGTCTTCAATTATTAGGAATTACAGTTTTATTTTGACTGGGAGGCGTCATCGCGTCAGTCCTCATTTTTCTTTGGAATCACTGTAACGTCGCACCTAGCACGACGATCATTGATCAAATGACCAATCCAATTGTATGTTTTTTGTTATACCCTGGATAATGATATCGAGTTGACCGTCGACCGACCTGATTCACACTTTGAACAATCAATCCAAAAAGCACATGGTATGTGGATATGGCCGCATTTCACACAGTCTCTATTCGTAGCGTCCTAATACAAGTATTGCCTTCTTTTTTCACAAATAACCCAATATTCGCTCTGTTTTTATTTACTTCATGTTTTGGGTTAAATCAAAGTCAACTTTTTCAAAGATTGACCAAGAATATAGGTAAAATTATCAATATCCATAATACCGAAGGAATATATTATGAAATTATATATTTTATTTTTATCAAAATATTTGGTCAAACTTTATAAAGTTTGACTTTGACTACACCTAGAATACAAAGTTATTGTGAATGGAGGGAGTAGCTGCCCATACGAAAGTTTTGTATTTCACGATTTGTTTGTTTCGTACATGTAAGATTTGCATGTGCTAGAAATTTTGAATGTAAGAGATTTGTTTTTTTTCAAAGGTATTAAGATTTGCATGTGCTAGAAATTTTGAATGTAAGAAACATGCACGTACGAAATTAGGAAAGGAAGTGCGCATGCATAGAGTTTCCAAGACGATCGATCTCTTTTCGTGTGCAGTTGTTTTCTTTTTCTTGATGAAGGAACACGTGCAGATGTTTCGTTGAAGTCGTTCAACACTTCAGCCTAATACGGCCCATCAAATGTAGCACCCTGTTTGTACACACGGCAGACAAAAGGATTAGTACCACCTCGTTAACATGATAAGCTGGATGTCTCGCGGAACGACGATTTTTGTTGTTGGACAACGTACGGTCGGTTAGGTCGGCTGGTTTTTTCTCTAGCTGGTTTTCTTGGCACGGGATTGCTCGATGGTGGTGGCGCTGATCGTTCGAGCTTTGGCATCTGCTGGTTCTCAGATTAAATATTTGGATGTAACCAATTATTTATCCCACAAACATGCAAAGAATCATGTTTAAATACTTTGTATTGTGAGCTATATAAAAATAACAAACTTGTAGATCTAAATATGTATATTTCAAATGTACAAATTTTATGAGATTTGTTTTTGTGTAGCCTAAAAATATTTGGATGTAACCAATTATTTATCCCACAAACATGCAAAGAATCACCACCCGAGGACATTTCTGAAAGCACATCACCTAGAGGTGGAGCTAAATAGTGATGCATGCAGATTCTCTGTTATTATGCAATAGGGTCCCAACAAACCCCGTATTGAAGCAGCGCGGATCAAATTAAAATATAAATGTGTAATGAAAAAGTTCAAATCATGACAGCCCCGATCAACAGCCTGCATCAAAAGCAAATGTTTGTATTTCAAGTTGACCTAAAACATGGCCATATTTCGTCAATAACAGATTTCTGAAATTTGGAGAAGCAGAAGAGGGCATACGAGTCAATCAACCCATAATTAAAATCCAATTATCCATTGTCACCGCTGGCAACTCCAATCGGGATTCTTTTCGTTGACCCAGCAAAACTATGGCAGGAAGAGCAAATCAGATTCGGTAACCCAGTGAGGCCTCGAGTCGAGGAAGGCGTGTCTAACTGCGGAGGTCAGATGCGGCGGCGACTGAGCCGTTGTGGTGTGGCGCGTCCGCGGCGGCGACTCAGTCCGTTATGGTGAGGCGCATCCGCGGCGGCGACTCAGCCCGTCATGGTGAGGCGCGTCCGGTCAGCCCGTCATGGTGAGTTGGATGGCGGTGGCCGGCGGGGATAGCTAGCGTTGTTGTGCACCTTCCTCGCGCGCGGCCACATCCCCGCCTTCCTCCTCCTTGCCTGCCTCCTCCAAGATTGTCCGAGGCTGACCCCAGGCACGCGCGGCCACATCCCCGCCTTCCTCCTCCAAGATCTTTCGAGGCTTGAGGCTACCCTGGGCAGATGGGCGGCGCGGAGGGCCTCCTTCTCGGAGGCGGACGCGGGGCTAAGGGGCGGGGCGGAGGTCCCCTGCCTGCCGGCAGATCGACCAAGGGCACAGGGGAGATCTCCTGCTCCTCATGCTCGGCGGCGCACGCGAGAACGAAGGGGACAGAGAAGAGACCGCAGATGGTTTCTTCTTGGCCAGTCTGTTTTCATTGCGTGGTCAGACCGGTTTTCAGGACAACGCGGGATAGACGACGTACGGCGCGGAACGCAGCGATTCCACATAGTTGTGGGCGTCCCCGTCTTATCCGACGGTGTACGAAGTGTCAAGATTCGTGTTGCTGTTTTACATTTTCATCCTGTACAGGTCCATGTTCACGCCCCTATAGACACGGAAGTGGACATGTCCATCTTCCTTTTCCTCTAATCTCTCGTTATCCGTCCACACCACCGCCCTGCTGCGTTCCTTGACGAGGCATACCAGGCGCCGCCCTGCTGCTGTTCCTTGACCTTCCTTCCCTTCCTCTACCGACGACCCGTACCACAGCTTGAGCTCGACAATGGGGCGAACCTGCCTCGTCGCGCCCTCCATACGGCGCTGTGCATCTCCTCCTCGCCCTCATCCAGCCGGATGATAAGCTCGCCGATCTATGAGCACCGTCATGTCTGAGCACCGTCGACTACCTCGCCCCGGATCTGGCCATGGAGGGCTTGATCCGGATGCAAAAAATGGTTTTATTTTGGACTTCTTTTTGTCTTGATTCGAATCCGGTTGGATGTGAGATGTTGCTGTAAAGTTTCGATTTTTGTTTGGATTTTATTTATTTTTGGATTCGAATCCTCTTTGAGGTAAAGCCTGAATAATTCTAATGTTCCGAATTGGATTTCCGTTTTATCCTCCATATCTGAAACATGTTCTTGTAGAATTTGTGAAGAGCCCATCTCTTTTTTTCCTATGTAAATCTGATCTGCTTTGGAAAATCTTAATAGCACATATGCTAGCCACAGCAGAATTAAGCTTGTAATGTCGTACACATTCAGATAGAGCAAAACGGTGACACAGGAACGAGCGGTAGGTGTAAAGGGACTGCTTGATAAGAAACTAATATAACTTAGGGTGCTTTTCGCAAAACAGTCTTACCAATCTTGATGCAAAACTGAGCTAGTGGAGGGCCCTGATAAGCCCGTGACCCCCACAAATATGTAGAGTTGGATTTTCGGTACGGCGCGTGTTCGGTTTTGATCCGGTTTTTTAGACGGACGAAAAAAGACCGCTGATTTTTTGACCTACCATGGTTTTCTGACCATCGCGTCCTCAAGCCGTATTATTAGTTTAGATGAGTTCATTCCTTGTATTAATTTGGTTTATTATATACTTACATAATAATGCAGATGAACCGGCAATGGATGTACGGTAGCCGAGTCTCAAGCGAGTTCATTAAGGGCTTGCAGGATTTCCTCCGTGTGGCTGATGCGAACAAGCGGAATGGTTTTGTTGTCTGTCCATGTAGTGTGTGTAAGAATCAGAAGAATTACTCTTCCTCAAGAACCCTTCACGTGCACCTGCTTCAGCACGGTTTCATGCCCAACTACAATTGTTGGACCAAGCACTGAGAAAGAGGTGTTACAATGGAAGACAATGAAGAAGAGGATGATGACAACTATCCTGGGTTCCCTGAATATGGTGATCCTTTCATGGGAGAAGCTGAAGGGGGAGCTGAAGGGGAAGCTGAAGGAGACACACATGATGAGCCCCCTGATGATCTCGGCCGGACCATTGCTGATGCACGGAGAGAATGCGAAACTAATAAGGAGAGGGAGAAGTTGGATCGCATGTTAGAGGATCACAAAAAGTCCTTATACCCAAACTGCCAAAATGGTCTGAAAAAGCTGGGTAGCACACTTGAATTGCTGAAATGGAAGGCAGAGGAAGGTCTATCTAACTCCGGATTTGAAAAGTTGCTGAAAATGATGAGGAATATGCTTCCAAAGGATAATGAATTGCCCACCAGTACGTACGAAGCCAAGAAGATTGTCTGCCCTCTAGGTTTAGAGGTTCAGAAGATACATGCATGTCCTAATGACTACATCCTCTATCGTGGTGACTACGAGAATTTGACTGAATGCCCGATATGCACTGCATTGCGGTATAAGATCAGAGGAGATGACTCTGGTGATGTTGAGGGCGAGCCCCCCAGGAAGAGGGTTCCTGCCAAGGTGATGTGGTATGCTCCTATAATACCACAGTTGAAATGTTTGTTTCGGTGCAAAGAGCATGCCAAGTTATTGCGATGGCATAAAGAGGACCGTTTGTCAGACGGGATGCTGAGACACCCCGCTGATGGGTCTCAATGGAGAAAGATCGACAATAAGTTTAAAGATTTTGCAGGTGACGCAAGGAACATACCGTTTGGTCTAAGTACAGATGGCTTCAATCCTTTTGGGGAGCAGAGCTCCAGTCATAGCACCTGGCCCGTGACTCTATGCATCTATAACCTTCCTCCTTGGTTATGCATGAAGCAGAAGTTCATTATGATGCCAGTGCTCATCCAATGTCCGAAGCAACCCGGCAACGATATTGATGTGTACCTAAGGCCATTAGTTGATGAACTTTTACAGCTGTGGGCTGATACGTCTCCAACGTATCCATAATTTTTGATGCTCCATACTTGTTTTTACACCATTTGCTTAGTGTTTTGTTACACTTCGTGGCACTTTTATGCATTTTCCGGAACTAACCTACTAACAAGTCGCGACAGTGCCAGTTCCCTGTTTTTTGCTGTTTTTGTGTTTCAGAAAAGTTACACAGGAAATATTCTCGGAATTGGACGAAACCAAACTCAGTCGCCCAGAATTTCATCGAAGCTTCCAGAGAACCGAAGAGGAGTCAGAGTGGGGCCACGAGGGCCCCACACACTAGGGCGTCGTGGCCCAGGGGTAGGCCACACCCCCTATGTGTGAGACCTCCTCGGTCCACTTCTGACGATGCCCCTTCGCCTATAAAGATCCCCTGACGGGAAAAACCTAAAGACCCGATCACTTTTCCAGAACACATCGTGATCCGCCGCCGCCGTCGACCCGAAGATCAGGAGGGTCCAGAAGCTCTTCCCGGCACCCTGCCGGAGAGGGGAATCGCCACCGAAGGTCTTCTTCATCGCCATGCTTGCCTTCGGAGCGATGAGTGAGTAGTCTACCTTGGACTATGGGTCCATAGCAGTAGCTAGATGGTTGTGTTCTCCACCATGTGCTTCATGTTTAGATCTCATGAGCTGCCTTACATGATTGAGATCACCGTTATGTAATTCTACATGTTTGGTTTGTTGGGATCCAATGAATATTGGTGTTATGCTTGAGTTGATGTACTGAAATTTATCTTATGTTATCTCTATGTTGTTTATGATCTTACATGCTCTCCGTTGTTAGTAGCTATCTTGGCCAAGTAGTTGCTAGTGACTCCAAGAGGCGGTATTTATGCTCGATAGTGGGTTCATGACTCTATTTAATCTGGGGGAGTGACAGAAACCTCTAAGGTTGTAGATGTGTTGTTGCTACTAGGGGGAAAACAACATTCATATGCTCGAGGGTATATGCTTTGTTTACATTACACACTTTGCTTAATACAATTATCTGTTGTTCGCAACTTAATACTTGTGGAGTTCTCGGATTGATTCGCCACAAGTGGATTATTAGTCATAGATGCAGTTGGATGGCGGTCTATGTATCTTGTTGTAATGCCCAGAGTAAATCTCATAGTGATCCTCTCATCATATGCACGTTATCTTTATTCTATCAATTGCCCAACTATAATTTGTTTACCCAGCATGTATTATTTTATCTTATGGAGAGACACCACTAGTGAACTGTGGACCCCGGTCCTATTTCCTTTATATTGCTATCACCTATTTACTTTACTTGCACTGTTTACTTTACTCACATACTTATATCACTTTCCACTCGATACGCTCATACCCTTTGTTTCAAGCAAACCGGTGAGATTGACAACCTCATCGTAAGTTGGGAGCAAAGTATTTGGTTGTGTTGTGTGCAGGTTCCACGTTGCTACTGGTTGAAGACGCGCTAACAAGTAATCGTTAACGGCGCCCTTGTTAGAGCATCACGCAGCTAGTGGGCATCACCTTCAGTCGTTTGGCTTTATCCTACTGGATCGACATACCTTGGTTTCTTACTGAGGGAAAATCTTGCTGCTATATTCATCACACCTTCCTCTTGGGGTTCCCAACTGGCCGGTCATTTACTCGGCATCATGGGCCAAACCAGGTGTACGTGTGTGGGATTCCTACACTCTACTCCCTGATAGTCTAGAAACATTGGCTAAGACTTTATGTCCGCACTTAGGTTCAAAAGGGTCAATAGTACATGACGAGGTGTATCGGCTCGGCTTCGTCCGTCAAGCGACAACTTCTGCCTCTGACGGCTTCACTATCGCTCATGACTGGTAGTTGTCTCTATGTAGTAGTCGGCCTTTGTTAAGCTTCGCAAGAAGCGACTAGTTGCTTCCTGAATGCCTCTTTCTTGTACTAATTAATGTGTATGGTCTAGTCTTTCCAATGCCTCCTTCCTTGCCAAAACAAGAGGAATTTGACTTACGAGCGTTGATGTTCGTTACCATCAATGATTGGCCTGCTCTTAGTAACATTTCAGGACAGACAAACAAGGGATATAAGGCATGCACGCACTGTTTACAAGAGACTGAAAGTATATATTTAGCTAATTGTAAGAAGAATGTGTACCTATCGCACCATCGATTTCTTAGCAAAACTCATGCCGTAAGAAAAAAAGGCAAGCATTTCAACGGTAAGGCAGATCACCGGGACAAGCCTAAGGAACATACTGGTGATGATGTATTCGATATGGTCAAAGATATAGAAGTAATCTTTGGAAAGGGTCCTGGCGGACAATCTGTTCCGCATGACGCAGATGGACACACACCCATGTGGAAGAAGAAATCTATATTTTGGGAGCTTGAGTATTGGAAATTCCTAGAAGTCCGCTCTGCAATCGACGTGATGCATGTGGCAAAGAATCTTTGCGTGAACCTGCTAGGCTTCTTGGGTGTGTATGGGAAGACAAAAGATACAAAGGAAGCTCGATAGGACCAGCAACGTGTGAAAGACCCAGAAGACCGACATCCATAACTGTTTCAAGGTCGCGCCAGCTACGCTCTTACTAAAGAAGAGAAGATCACCTTTTTTGAATGCCTGAACAATATCAAGGTCCCGGCTGGATTCTCATCGAATATAAAGGGAATAAAAAATATGGCAGAGAAAAAGTTCCAAAACCTAGTCTCATGACTGCCACGTGATTATGACGCAATTGCTTCTAGTTGCATTGAGGGGGCTTCTACCGGAAAATGTTCGACTAGCAATTGTGAAGCTATGTGCATTTCTCAATGCAATATCTCAGAAGGTAATCAATCCAGAAGATCTACCACGGTTACAGAATGATGTGGCCCAATGTCTTGTCAGCTTCGAGCTGGTGTTCCCACCATCCTTCTTCAATATTATGACGCACCTCCTGGTTCACCTAGTCGAAGAGATTTCCATTCTCGGCCCTGTATTTCTACACAATATGTTCCCCTTTGAGAGGTTGATACGTCTCTAACGTATCTATAATTTTTGATGCTCCATGTTTGTTTTTACACCATTTGCTTAGTGTTTTGTTACACTTCGTGGCATTTTTATGCATTTTCTGGAACTAACCTATTAACGAGATGCCACAGTGCCAGTTCCTGTTTTCTGCTGTTTTGTGTTTCAGAAAAGTTACACAGGAAATATTCTCAGAATTGGACGAAACAAAAGCCAAACGTCCAGAAATTTACCGAAGCTTCCAGAGAACCGAAGAGGAGACGGAGGGGGCCACAGGGCAGCCACACCACAGGGCGGCGCGGCCTGCCCTTGGCCCGTGACCCCTGGTGGTGAGGCCACCCTGGCCCACTTCTGACGCCGCCCCTTTGCCTATAAAGACCCCCCCAATGGGAAAAACCTAAACACCCGATCACTTTTCCAGAATACATCGCGATCCGCCGCCGCCGTCGACCCGAGATCGGGAGGGTCCAGAACCTCTTCCCGGCACCCTGCCGGAGAGGGGAATCGCCACTGGAGGTCTTCTTCATCGCCATGCTTGCCTCTGGCGCGATGAGTGAGTAGTCTACGTTGGACTATGGGTCCATAGCAGTAGCTAGTTGGTTGTCTTCTCCACCATGTGCTTCATGTTTAGATCTCGTGAGCTGCTTTACATGATCGAGATCACCGTTATGTAATTCTACATGTTGTGTTTGTTGGGATCCGATGAATATTGGTGTTATGATTGAGTTGATGTGCTGAATATTATCTTATGTTATCTCTATGTTGTTTATGATCTTACATGCTCTCCGTTGTTAGTAGCTATCTTGGCCGAGTAGTTGCTAGTGACTCCAAGAGGGGGTATTTATGCTCGATAGTGGGTTCAAGCCTCTATTCAATCTGGGGGAGTGACAGAAACCTCTAAGGTTGTAGATGTGCTGTTGCCACTAGGGAGAAAACAACATTCATATGCTCAAGGGCATATGCTTTGTTTACATTACACACTTTGCTTAATGCAGTTATCTGTTGTTCGCAACTTAATACTTGTGGAGTTCTTGGATTGATTCGCCACAAGTGGATTATTAGTCATAGATGCAGTTGGATGGCGGTCTATGTATCTTGTTGTAATGCCCAGAGTAAATCTCATAGTGATCCTCTCGACATATGCACGTTGTCTTTATTCTATCAATTGCCCAACTGTAATTTGTTTACCCAGCATGTGTTATTTTATCTTATGGAGAGACACCCCTAGTGAACTATGGACCCCGGTCCTATTTCCATTATATTGCTATCACCTGTTTACTTTACTCGTACTATTTACTTTACTTGCAAATTACTATCACGTTCCACTCGATACGCTCATACCCTTTGTTTCAAGCAAAACGGTGAGATTGACAACCTCATCGTAAGTTGGGAACAAAGTATTTGGTTGTGTTGTGTGCAGGTTCCATGTTGTAGCTGGCAAAGCAAAGCTTGGACGAGGCGCCCTATAAATTGTCCAGAGCTGTCGCGAAGCTAGCAAGCATCACCTTCAGGAGTATTGGATTTTTCCTACTGGTTCGATTAAACCTTGGTTTCTTACTGAGGGAAAAACTTGCTGCTATATTCATCACCTTATTCTTGGGGTTTCCCAACTGGCCGGTCATTTTCTTCATTAATTACTTCATTCATCACCGCGCCATCTATAGCAATCAAGACTTTTTCTGGCGCCGTTGCCGGGAAAAAGAAGACTTCTGGAAGGGGAGTTTCGCACGCACATCCTTTACTTTGTTTTAAGTTTTGCTTTTACTTTATTTTTACTTGCATCGTTTTATCAAAAACACAAAAAATTAGTATCCTTTATAGTAATTTTTACTTGTCTGCTTTTAGTTTGCTAGAATGGCTACTCCTGGAAACACCAAGTTGTGTGATTTTACTAGCACTAATAATAGTGATTTTATCTGCACTCCTATTGTGCCACCTGCACCTGCTACAAATTTTTATGAGATTAAGCCTGCTTTGTTGAACCTTGTTATGAAAGAGCAATTTTCTGGTGCTAGTACTGATGATGCTGCAGCTCATCTCAACAATTTTGTTGAGCTATGTGAGATGCAAAAGTATGAGAATGTTGATGGTGATATTATTAAGCTTAAGTTGTTTCCTTTTTCTTTGAGAGGAAAAGCAAAGGATTGGTTGCTGTCTTTGCCAAAAAATAGTATTGATTCATGGGCTAAGTGTAAGGATGCTTTATTGGTAGATACTATCCTCCTGCTAGGATTATAGCTTTGCGTAGCAATATTATGAAGTTTAGTCAGTTTGATAATGAACATGTTGCTCAAGCTTGGGAAAGAATTAAATCTATGATAAAGAATTGTCCCACTCACGGACTGACTACTTGGATGATTATTCAAACTTTTTATGCAACACTGAATTTTTCTTCGAGGAACCTACTTGATTCAGCTGTTGGAGGCACTTTTATGTCCCTTACCTTGGGCACCGCAACAAAGCTTCTCGACAATATGATGGTAAATTACTCTGAATGGCACACCGAGAGAGCTCCACAAGGTAAGAAGGTAAATTCTGTTGAGGAAACCTCTTCCTTGAGTGATAAGATTGATGCTATAATGCTTATGCTTTCTAATGATAGGACTCATGTTGATCCTAATAATGTTCCTTTAACCTCTTTGGTTGCTCAAGAAGAGCATGTTGATGTAAACTTCATTAGAAATAATATTTTCAACAACAATGCTTATAGGAACAATTTTGCTAGTAACAATTTTAGGCCGTATCCTTCTACCAATGGTAATGGTTATGGTAACTCTTATGGTAATTCCTCCAACAACACTAGGGCCGCGCCCTCCGAGCTTGAGGTAATGCTCAAGGACTTCATCGGTAAGTGATGCAGTACGGTGTTGATAGTTTTTCACCGTCCAAATGGGAACCCCAAGAGGAAGGTATGATGAATATAGCAGCAAGGTTTTCCCTCAGTAAGAAACCAAGGTTTATCGATCCGAAGGGGAAGAAGCCAATACGACTGAAGGTGATGCCCGCTAGCTTGCGACAGCTCCGGACAATTTATAGGACGCCTCGTCCAAGCTTTGCTTTGCGAGCGGCAACGTGGAACCTGCACACAACACAACCAAATACTTTGCTCCCAACTTACGATGAGGTTGTCAATCCCACCGGTTTGCTGTAAACAAAGGAATGAGCGTATCGAGTCGAAAATAGTAATAATATGCGAATGAAGTAAACGGTGTGAGTAAAGTAAACAGGTGATAGCAATATGATGCAAATAGGACCAGGGTCCACAGTTCACTAGTGGTGTCTCTCCATAAGATAAAATAATACATGCTGGGTAAACAAATTACAGTTGGGCAATTGATAGAATAAAGACAACGTGCATATGATGAGAGGATCACTATGAGATTTACTCTGGGCATTACAACAAGATACATAGACCGCCATCCAACTGCATCTATGACTAATAATCCACTTGTGGCGAATCAATCCGAGAACTACACAAGTATTAAGTTCCGAACAACAGATAATTGCATTAAGCAAAGTGTGTAATATAAACGAAGCATATGCCCTCGAGCATATGAATGTTGTTTTTCCCCTAGTAGCAACAGCACATCTACAACCTTAGAGGTTTCTGTCACTCCCCCAGATTAAATAGAGGCATGAACCCACTATCGAGCATAAATACCCCCTCTTGGAGTCACTAGCAACTACTTGGCCAAGATAGCTACTAACAACGGAGAGCATGCAAGATCATAAACAACATAGAGATAACATAAGATAAAATTCAGTACTTCAACTCAATCATAATACCAATATTCATCGGAGCCCAACAAACACAACATGTAGAATTACATAACGGTGATCTCGATCATGTAAGGCAGCTCACGAGATCTAAACATGAAGCACATGGTGGAGACGACAACCATCTAGCTACTGCTATGGACCCATAGTCCAAGGTAGACTACTCACTCATCGCGCCGGAGGCAAGCATGGCGATGAAGAAGACCTCCGGTGGCGATTTCCCTCTCCGGCAGGGTGCCGGGAAGAGCTTCTGGACCCTCCCGATCTTCAGGTCGATGGCGGCGGCGGATCGCGATGTGTTCTGGAAAAGTGATCGGTTCATTAGGTTTTTCCCGTCGGGGGGTCTTTATAGGCGAAGGGGCATCGTCAGGAGTGGACCGAGGCGACCTCACACATAGGGGGCGCGACCTACCCCTGGGCCGCACCGCCCTGTTGTGTGGGGCCCTCGTGGCCCCACTCCGTCTCCTCTTCGGTTCCCTGGAAGCTTCGGTGAAATTCTGGGCGACTGGCTTTGGTTTCGTCCAATTCTGAGAATATTTCCTGTGTAACTTTTTGAAACACAAAAACAGCAGAAAACAGGGAACTGACACTGTGGCGACTTGTTAATAGGTTAGTTCCGGAAAATGCATAAAAGTGCCATGAAGTGTAACAAAACACTAAGAAAATGGTGTAAAAACAAGCATGGAGCATCAAAAATTATGGATACGTTTGAGACGTATCAGCATCCCCAAGCTTAACTCCTGCTCGTCCTCTAGTAGGTAAGTGATAACAAAAGAAATAATTTTTGAGGTGACATGCACCTACACAATCTTGACCATATATGTAAGCGTTTTGCGCTGGGATCAAAAGAACTTAAAACATGGGCATGAAAGACATAATATTGATAGAAGAAACTTAGCAACCATGTTATAACATGAAAATGAACACAAACAAAATATCATGAAAATGAAACAATGAAAGTCAAACGTGTGTGATGTCTACGCACGCGTCTGTTCTTGTAGACAGTGTTGGGCCTCCAAGTGCAGAGGTTTGTAGAGCAGCAGCAAGTTTCCCTTAAGTGGATCACCCAAGGTTTATCGAACTCAGGGAGGAAGAGGTCAAAGCTATCCCTCTCAAACAACCCTGCAATTACGATACAGAAAGTCTCTTGTGTCCCCAACACACCCAATACACTTGTCAGATGTATAGGTGCACTAGTTCGGCGAAGAGATAGTGAAATACAAGTGGTATAGATGATTATAAGTAGTAAATGCAATATGGAATAAAAATGGCAGCAAGCAAACAAGTAACAAAGCAGCAAGTAAACGGTGTGCAATGCTTGGAAACAAGGCCTAGGGATCATACTTTCACTAGTGGACACACTCCCAACAAATATAACATAATTGAACAAATAGAAAACTTCTCTTCACTATGGTACTCTGAATTACTCTCCTATTGAACAACACTAATCATTGCGTAGTGGCTACAGAAGCACCCCTTAAAGTTCATCAAGTACTTGACAAACACCACTCATAGAGATATCCAAATCAAATCACAATTCAAGATAAATATTATTGCAACTTAAACCAAGTACTAACATGGTGCACACACTGTCAACATTACACCATGAAAGGAGGAATAGATCACTTCAATACTATCATAGTAATAATTATTCTCATAATCCATAAGAGATCACAATCGTAGCCTAGACCAAGTACCACCATGATGCACACACTGTCACTGTTACACCATGGCAGGAGGAATAGATTACTTTAATAATACCACTAGAGTACACATAATATCTAAATAATAACATCTACTTGTTCAACATGATACAAAGCTCACGATCACATAAAGATCACATCACGGGAAAGAGAGGTGAACCACATAGCTACCGGTAGAGCCCTCGGCCCCGGGGATGAACTACTCCCTCCTCATCATAGGAGACAACAAGGTTGATGGAGATGGCGGTGAGGTCGATGGAGATGGCGGAGACGGTGATGGAGACCGATGGAGATGGCTCCGGGGGCACTTCCCCGTCCCGGCAGGGTGCCGGAATAGAGACTTCTGTCCCCTAAAATTCGTCGATGACAGCGGCGGAGTTGCGGAACTATTCTGGGAAAAACGTCGACTCCATTAGGGTTTTCCGTCCCGAGGCTTCTTATAGGCGAAGGGGCGATGTCAGAGGTGGGGCCAGGGGCCCTCACGCGAGGCTCGCGCGGCCAGGGGTCTGGCCGCGCCACCCCTGCGTGTGGGGCCCTGGTGGCCCTCCTCCTACTCTCCTTTGGATCTCTGGAAGCTTCCGGGTAAAATAAGACTTCAGGAACTTGTTTCGTCCAATTCGAGAATATTTCCTGTGTATCACTTCTGAAACACAAAAACAGCAGAAAACAGTGAACTGGCACTGTGGCGACTTGTTAATAGGTTAGTTCCGGAAATCACATAAAAACGCCACGAAGTGTAACGAAACACAAGGCAAATGGTGTAAAAACAAGCATGGAGCATCAAAAATTATAGATACGTTTGAGATGTATCAGCATCCCCAAGCTTAACTCCTGCTCGTCCTCGAGTAGGTAAGTGATAACAAAAGAATAATTTTTGAGGTGACATGCACCATCACAATCTTGATCATATAGGTAAACATTTGTGAGCTGGGATCATAAGTGAAAGGGCATTTCCCTAATAAATGTATTTTGGTGTTTGTTAACAACATTTGGTGATTTAACCATGCTATTAAAGTTCTGCAGATTTTCTAGGTTATTTCAGGATCTCGCGGAGGTGCACCCCAAAAAGGTAGAAAAGATCGAAGCCCGTAGTCCAGTAGTGGAGTTAGGGCTTAGTTGTCTTGTAGGGTGCTTCGCGAAGGTGGAATTGGTGGAGAGGGGATTCACGAAATGCTGCTGTAGCTTCTTCTAGGGCGGAGACTCTGGCCCTGGTGGCCGGAGACTCCGGCCTAGAGGACTCGCCCAGGCAATCCTCAAAGTTGGACAACTCAGAGACCAGGCCGGAGTTGGGCCGGAGACTTTCTGTCTCTGGCCGGAGACTCCAGGTGGGCCGGAGACTCCGGTCTGGCCGGGTGGTCGAGGGTTGCAGACTGGCTTGGACAATTCAGAGACCAGGCCGGAGTTGGGCCGGAGACTTTTGTCTCTGGCCGGAGTCTCCGGCCTTGGAGTCACTTAGGGCGGAGACTCCGGCCCTAGTCGTCCAACAACGGCTACATTTCGTGGAGGACTATATAAAGCCTTCTTCTACCTCAAGAGCATGCACGGCTTCCACTCTCTCTCCTCCATTGTTCCAAAGCTTCAAAGCACTAGATCTCTCTCCCTAGCCAATAGAACTCAAAGCCCTTTTGGGATTTGAGGGAGAAGACCTAGATCTACACTTCCACCAAGGTGATTTGATTTCCCCCCTCTCTTTGTTGAGGGGCTTGTAACTTGTGTGATTCATCAGATTCCTAGCCGGAAGAAGCCGTCCTCCAAGCTTAACTTTGTGTGTAAGAGCTTGGTGGGCCTATTGGGAGCCTCCAATTGAGTTGTGGAGCTTGCCCCAATACTTTGTGTAAAGGTGTCATGCCGCCTTCAAGGGCATCGCTTAGTGGAGCGTGAACTCGCCTTTGTGGCTTGTTCACCGGAGAATAGGGTGAGCCTTTGTGGCGTTGGTGGCCTTTGTGGCACCACACCTCTCCAACGTAGACGTACTTCCCGTAACAAGGAAGGAACTACGGGAATACATCCTTGTGTCTTCGTGTCTCCATTGCGGTTACCTCTATCCTTTACTCGTACCTTTACTTATATTGTTATTGCTAGCTTGCTTGTCACTCTAGGTAAATTCACTTAGTAGCACATCTAGAGAATTTACCTTCTTGTCTAGCCTTAACTTGAAAAGAAGTAAAAAATTTGGGTAGCTCCTATTCACCCCCCCCCCCCTCTAGTCGCTCATACGATCCTTTCAATTGGTATCAGAGCGTGGTCTCTTATTCGGGCTTAACCGCCTAAGAGTTTGAGTGACTATGGAAGGGGATAAGAGTAAAGAAACTCCTCCCGAAGATACTCCTCCATCTATCTCTTCCTCTTCAATCTCACATGAGGAGCATTTGGCGTCCTTGGACACAATGCAAACCACCATGAGATTGGAGATGACGGCTATGTTTGAGGAATATTTTGGAAGAAAACCTTCCGGGCCCACCGACCCAAACACCACACCTATTGTGGAACTTTCCTTGGCTAAGGTGAAGCCACCTAACAATGGCTCCACCTCCCCCGAGAATAAAGGTGACCCTCCTAAGGAAAATGATGGTCCAGCAAAGGGTGCTAACATTCCCACCCCTAACACTTACTCCCCTCCACCGGTCCATTATCCTATGCCACACATTAACAACATGGGATCTCCACCTAAGCTTGATTCTCGCAATTTTATTAAATGGCAAGGTCTAATGAAATCTCATATTTCTAGCTCTTCTACTCATTTGTGGAGGGTCATACAAAATGGCTTTGCACCTCATGATCCTCTCAACTTGACCGGAAGGGAAGAAGTTGATGAGCAACTCAATGCCACCGCCAAGCATCTCCTTCAACAAGCCGTACCAGATACTCATGCGGTACACATCAACAACTTGAGCACCGCCAAGGAAGTATGGGACTATCTCTCTATGCTCTTCATAGGGAATGAGAGTATTCGGTCCTCCAAGTTTGATGAGCTCAAGAGTGAAGAGAGGGATTTCATTATGCGTGACAATGAGACTCCCGATGAGATGTATCAAAGGATCTTGGCTCTTGCAACGGCCTTGACCGGGTTTGGGTGCAAAGACAATGGTGATGACTATATCAAGCGTATGTTCATTACCTCCATCAATCCAAGAGAACCCATGCAGTCTGAGATAATCCGTTCAAGACCGGATTTTGGGAGAATGACCTCAAATGAAGTTCTTTGCGAGTTCACCGCCTTGTCTATCTTGAAGAAGAACGCGGAAGAGACTAGAGCTCGTGTTCTTGCCGGACAAGGAGTTCACAATCTTGCTCTCAAGGCCAAGGTGGTGTCCAAGCAAGGTGAAGGAGAAGAAGAAATATATGAAGAAGAGTGTTGGTCTCCGGAAGATCTCAAGTTTGCACTCCATGAACACTTGGCTCTCAATGCAAATGCTTTTTGGGATGCCAACAAGCACAAGACGAAGGGATCCAAGTTCAAATCCTTTCCAAGGAAGGGTGGTGACTCTAAAGTGAGGCATTGCTACAATTGTGGAGGAATCAAGCACTTCATCGCCGAATGTCCTTATGAGAACAAGGAGGACAATGAAGGCCGGCTCATCCCCAAGCGCCGGTCATCAAAGTTCTATCCATCCAAGAAGCATGGGAACAAGGACAACAAGAAGAAAGGGGAAAGAGTGTTGGTGGTTCATGAGGAGTATGACTCTGGGTCCGATGATGATGACTCCGTTGATGAAGAGAATGAGGAAGTGGCCGCCATTGCCATTGTCTCCACTCCACCTTCATCCCTCTTCAACTCACAAAATGAGAACACCACCATCACCACCCACAAGTGTCTTATGGCCAAGGCCTCGGAGGTAACCTCATCACCTACTCCTTCATCATCTCATTCCGATTCTACTTCTATGGATGATGTGAGTAGTCTTAAGATTAAGAAAGAACTAGTTTCTTGTGATGAATTTATTGGTAACATGAAGGGGCCAACCAAGATATACTTTGAGACACTAATGTGTGAAATTGGTGATGCCCATGACACTATCAAGGAGAAGGAGGAGTTGGAAAGATTAGCCGCCGATGATATTGGCTCTCTATCAATTGAGCTCGAAGAAGAGCAAAATTTGAGAGTCTCTTTAGAGGAGAAATTGTTGGGACTAGAAGAGTCTCATAATCTAATCTTGTCAAAACTCACTAAAGAACGTGACCATGCTCTTGCTATGGTCAAGTTTCTTAAAAAGGAGAAAGTTGAATTTGACGTTGGTCATAATGATCTTCGTGAGAAGTTTGAGAAGCTTGAAGAAGCCCACAAGGCTTTGGAAGGCAAATTCTCGCATCTCACCAAGATTCGTGAACAACTTCAAATTCAACTAACTATTGAACAATCTAAAGTCCCACCAATGCAAGTTATTGAAGTTCCCTGTTCTTCTAACTCTATTTGTGATCATAGTGATATCATTGAGTTGAACAACAGGTTGAAGGCCGATCTTGCTAAGGGCCTTGCTACTTGCATTCAAGGAGAGAAGAATCTCAATGATCTCTTGAACAATCAAAGATTGTTCAAGGGAAAGGAGGGCCTCGGATTTGTTGTCGAGTCCTCAAAGAAAGGGGATCTTTGTTTGGTGGCCATGCCCTCAAAGAAGAAGAAGAATAAGAAGAACATGATGAAGGCAAAGCCTGCTGCTGCTCCTACTCCTCATGTCCCCTTTGATATTTGTTACACCGAGGAGGAGTGGGAGGAGCTGAATGGAAAGAAGAAAATCGAGGAGACCGGAGTCTCCAGGTCAAAGGTTCCGGAGTCTCCGGTTAGTTCATCTACCCCGGAGTCTCCGCTCCCAAAGGCCGGAGTCTCCGGCCCTTCTCACAATAATTTTGCAGGAAAATATAACCCTCATTATGTTCTTCTTAGGGACTATTATGGTGATGTCTATGCTAAATATGTTGGTCCCTATGATGGTTACATTGAATATGCTATTTGGGTACCTAAGATTCTTGTGACTAACAAAAGAGGACCCATTCAAAAATGGGGACCTAAAATCAAGAATTAATCTCTTGTAGGACATTGCTTCCGGAGGAGGAAAATGGATTATTGATAGTGGTGCCACAAGCCACATGACCGGAAGTAAAGATATTGTGGAAGATCTAAAGCCAAATACTTCAAATGTCACGGTCTCATATGATGATAAGTCATCCTCTAAGGTACTTGGTTTTGGTAAGGTGGTGATCACTCCGGACGTGTCCGTAGTGAATGTCATGCTTGTCGAAACCATTGGTTATAATTTACTTTCCGTTCATCAACTTGCTACCATGCGCTATGCCACATATTTTGATGTTGATTTTGTGGTCGTCATGTGGAGTAAGTCTCTCAAGGTTGCCTTTGTTGGGTATGTCGAAAATGGCTTGTATGTGGTGGACTTCTCGGAGAAACCCACTACGGCCGCGATATGCCTAATTGCTAAGGCCGACGTGGGATGGCTTTGGCATCGCCGGTTAGCCCACGTCAATATGAGAGCTTTGCAAAATCTCTACACCGGCGGCCACATACTCGGACTAAAGGATGTTTCTTTTGCCAAAGATCGTGTTTGTAGGGCATGTATTGAAGGGAAGATGCATGAAACAAGCCATCCGAGCAAGGTGCTTTGTGACGACCTCAAATTTGATACAAATTCGAAGTGCCCGTTATGTATTCCACCGCAATCCCAGAACCGTTGTTGCGATATACATAACGTAGTTGGTAACCAGTTCCATAGACATTACAATACGAAGGTTCAAATACAATGGTCATAGAGGCCAAATTCACATTACAACACAATATAGCAGCGGAAATAACGTCTTTGGGTCCATGCCTTCACCCTACAGGCAATGGCGACTCACGGAGACGAGCTTAGTTCTGGTACTCTTCTTCATACCCTTCCTCCTGGTATTCTTCCCCATAGTCTGGCCACGTTGATAGCCAGGGACACAGCCATGAGTACATTGGATGCACTCGCAAACCATCTTATAAATGAAATGATAAAATAGGTATGCAAGTTTGGTATAGTGGACTAAGCACTAAGTTTATTTGCAAAAGCTAGTTTTATTTCCCAAGAATGTTCATTGGTAGAAAAGGAAGTTTAGTTCTCTAAGTTCATTCTAAAGAGGAACTTCAAGTGTGTCAACATCATTGTCAAGTCAAGTCAATCACCATGTTCACCATTGTCCCTTTTAGTCCTGACAAAAGCCAAGTACAGCTTGCCAACTGTCCATAACCGCGGACTCGGCTATTCGAATAGTTTGAAAACCTCTGCAGAGGGGTACACTTTACCCACAAGATTCGATACATCTGCCGGGAGAAATCCACGGATCGTCATACACAAGTATGCGGGGTTCAGATAATCAAACAAACTCTTTCACTTGCTCACCCTAGTATAGGATCCTTCCCTAGAGCCCGGGGTACGGAATCCCCGCTCTGGCGCCTCTAGTTCTGGCCATCCCGGAGTGTCGGGTTAGTGGAATCCACTTGGTTCAGAAGTAACCGCTCACGGTGTCCTTCCATAAAGATTTGGTACAAGGCCTCCCATACTAAGGTAAACAAGCTACAGACTAAGCCCCTTCCCATATAGGGGTAATGTGGTCGTACGGTATGGTTGGCTCCCATAGTACATCACTCGTTGTCATTGAGAAATACATTTCATAGTTCTTAGTCAAGATTGATTTCTTTCATAAACCATTACGTAGGAGCAATCTCCAATTTAAGTTTCAAGTTCAAGTCACCACTTTTCAAATGGGGTTCCTCCAGAGATAGCACCAATTTTTATTAGCGACTAAGCAACTACATTGAGTGATGATACTACTAAATAGAGTTGGATAAACTCAGCTTGATGCTCTTGCTAAACAAGACATCAATACACTTCTATCATTCTACTCTAGCAATTCAATCATGCAATTTACTTAAAACAAGTAGGATGCAATATTAAAACTAGGCATTGGGAGTAGGAATCAAAAGATGGCTTGCCTTGGTTGGCAAAGTGTCCGGGGTATTCTTCTTCTTCTTGATAATAATCCCCTCCAATATCCTCCTCGGCAACACTAGCGTCTAATAACGAAATCAACATAAAACACACAATCACTACACCATGCTAACAACACACCAAGCATACATATTTGTTTGCTAACCATAGCATTTATGTTGAATTTTATGAAGTTGGATTGCAAGTTTGTCTTCCAAGTTTGCATTGAGTGTGCAAGTTAAATTTTCTAACATAAGCCATGTGTTGCTGACTTTTTGGAGTATGGGTGAGTAACTATGGTTATTAGGTCTAGTTCAAGTGGGGATTGACTAATTATGTGAAGTAGTATTGAGGGCAAAATTAATTCTAAGTGTATGATAGGGATCTATCATTTTATGTGACTAACTAGAGTTGGGTTAGGGTCTAATTGATAACACTAACAAGGTTTGAGTTGATTAAAGTTGACTAACAGTAAGGGAGGTCATTGGTGAGTTCACAATTTAAATTTCATGAATTTAGGAGGCTTAAACAATTTTCTAGAATTCATCTATGTTTAATAAAGCTATGGTCACACTATTCATATCTAATTAAATTCCTAATTCAAATGGAATTCTAATCAATCCTATAGTGTAGAGTATTTTATAAGCTTTCCAACGCATATTTATTTGCTACAAAAGGATTTGTAAAACTCTTGGAATTTAAGTTTGAAAATCATATCTGAATCATATTCGAATTAATTGGAAAAGGGCGGGAAAATATTAAAAACAAAACGGACCGATTTCTAACGAGCTGGGCCGATTCTGAACAGATCCCGAACGGGCCGGCCAAGAAAACGGTTCGCACGGCGGGGAGAAATAAAAATGGGACCTGACAGGGGGTCCCACTGGTCAGGTCACTTAACGCCTCCAAATCGGTACGCTACCGTGCGATCTAAATCCAACGGCTCTGGTGCATCGTGTTCGTCGGAGACGGGGGTGCTCACCGGCGTTGCAGGGACGACTGTTCGACGGCGAGGGCGTGACGGAGAGGATGCAGAACTCGACGGCGACGTGCGGAATCGGCTGCGGCGATGCTCCTCCTCCGATTCCTAGCAGCGGCTTGCTCCCAGGTGGTCGAACGCGGCGGCAGCTCTCCACGTCCAGTACCTCGCCGGCGGGGCTGGCGTCGTCGAGCTAGAGCAAGCGGGGCGGTACGAGTGTGTCTGGGAGGTAGCTGGGGGCGGGGCGAGTCTCTCCGTTTGATCGGCGGGGGTATTTATAGGGCGGAGCGACGAGGGCGAGGGTGTCCAGAAGCTCGCCGGCTCGGGGGCCCTGGCAACGTTCGAAGGTCGTACCGGGCACGGCGGCCTCGGGGGCGTGCTGGGAGGGTGTCGCCTCGGCTGCGGGAGGCTGTGGGTCGGCTCTGGCGCATCCAGGGCGGTCGGCATCGTGCAGGAAGAAGAAGGTCTGGGAGGGGGCCCTGGGTGCAGTTCCCTTCTTCCCTCCGCTTCTCATGGCTTGGGTCGGGGCAGGGGGAGCTGGGGTCGACCGCGGCGTCTCCCAGGAGCATGGCTACAGGCCAGAGGCGAACGGCGACAGTGATCACCACAGTGATCACGATTTGTCTCCGATTTTGCCTGCCAGGTGTTCGATCAAATGTTCGCAAGAAGTTTAAATTCGAATTTTTGAAATTTTCCACTTTGGGTGATCAACATATTGGCCAAGGTTTCCAGTCATATTTTTGTTACAAAGAAATGTTGAGTTTTGCAGAAATCTTATTTCGAATTTGAGGTTTGGTCTCTGATTCAGATTCAAAGTTTGATTGATGTTTGAGTCAAGTTCTGGTTTGAGTTTTGGGTAGCAACAGCTTGGTTGAGCTTGTATGTGACTTGGTTAAGCTCAACTCACTGGCCAAACACTGAGGTGAGTTGTAGATTTCTTAATCCAAGGGCTCAAAGTAGGGTAGTCAAACAGATTTCCTAGATCATCTTATTTTTCTCTTTTTCTTTAACATTTTTGATTTCTGGTTTCTTTGGTTCCTATAATTCTTCTCAATTGCTTCTGTTGGTTCGCTTAGAATTAACTAACCAATGCACAATCAAAATAACACCTGAAATCATAGAATACATATAATAGAAAATACATGTATGCATGAAATAATGGGTAAAAGTTTTATCTGGGTCCAAAATTTGGTACTTTATTTAATAAGAAGTGGATTACAATTTCTGAGTTGTTACAATCTTCCCCCCTTCAAAAGAATCTCGTCCCCGAGATTCACTAATTAAGAACTGAAAAGATTGGGAAACTCTTTCTGAAGGTAATCTTCTCGTTCCCAAGTGGCTTCATCTTCGATGTGATTACTCCACTGAACTTTCAGAAATTTGATGCTTCGGGTTCGAGTGGTTCTATAGGCTTCCTCGAGGATACGGATAGGCATTTCACGATAGGTCAAATCCTTGTTGATGTCCACAGAACGATGATCAATATTCTTGAAGATTTTGGGCTTCTCCGGAACTTCAAGACATTTCCAAAGTAAAGACACGTGAAAGACATCGTGTACTTCAGACAATTCAGGGGGCATTTCCAACTGATAAGACACTTCTCCTTTACGGTCTAGTATCTTGAAGGGTCCAATATATCTGGGTGCAAGCTTTCCTTTTACTTGGAATCTTTGCATTCCCTGGAGAGGTGACACTCTGAGATAAACAAAATCTCCAATCTGGAAGGTCAGTTCTCTACGTCTCTTGTCGGCATAACTCTTCTGTCTTGACTGGGCTGCCTTGAGGTAGTCACGAATCATGCGAACTTTCTCCTCGGCTTCTTGCAGAATGTCAGGTCCAAATATCTGACTGTCTCCGGTTTCCGACCAATTCAAAGGGGTACGACACTTTCTTCCATACAAAGCTTCAAATGGGGCCATTTGCAAACTGGCTTGATAACTGTTGTTGTAGGAAAACTCCGCGAAAGGCAGACAATCTTCCCACTTAGCCCCATAGGCTAGAACACAGGCTCTCAACATATCTTCAAGTATTTGATTCACTCTTTCAGTCTGTCCATCAGTCTGAGGGTGGTAAGCGGTGCTAAAGGCTAATTTGGTTCCCAAGGCTTGATGTAAACTTTTCCAGAATCTTGAGGTGAATTGGGTTCCTCGATCGGAAACTATGGTTTTAGGGACTCCATGAAAACTAACAATTCTGGATAGATACAGATCTTCTAGCTGTCCCGAGTTATAAGTGGTCTTGACAGGAATAAAGTGGGCTACTTTGGTCAGTCTATCCACAATGACCCAAATAGAGTCATTTCCACGGCTAGACCTTGGAAATCCAGTGATGAAATCCATTCCAACAGATTCCCACTTCCATTCCGGAACTTGCAAAGGTTGCAGCAAACCAGCAGGACGTTGATGTTCAGCCTTGACTCTTTGGCAGATATCACACTTGGATATAAACGATGCAATCTCACGCTTCATTCCATGCCACCAAAATTGTTCCTTCAAATCTTGATACATCTTAGTTCCACCGGGGTGGATGGAGTAAGGTGTCTCATGGGCTTCCTTCATAATAACTCCCTTCAATTCTGAGTCAGCAGGCACACAGATACGTCCTTTATACCAAAGAACTCCTTGATCATCTTCCTCAAATCCTGGCACCTTGCCGGAGCTAATTCGGCGCTTAATTCCGTCGATACTCTTATTTCCCTTCTGGGCTTCTTTGATTTGGCTCATCAAGGTGGGTTGAAACTCAAGGTTGGCTAGGAATCCTTGACTGACTAGTTCCAATCCAAAATTTTCAAACTCTTGGTGCAACATAGGTTGCTCCTCTTTGATCGTCATATTCAACGAGCACGGCTTTCTACTCAATGCATCGGCCACTACATTGGCCTTACCGGGGTGATAGTGAATTTCCAGATCATAATCCTTGATCAACTCTATCCATCTTCTTTGCCTCATGTTCAACTCCTTCTGGGTGAAGATATACTTCAAACTCTTGTGATCAGTGTAGATCTCGCAACGGTTGCCCATCAGATAGTGCCTCCAGGTCTTCAAAGCTAGAACCACGGCTGCTAACTCTAGATCATGGGTTGGGTAATTTTCTTCATGAGGTCGAAGCTGCCGAGAGAGGTAAGCTATGACCTTGCCTTCTTGCATTAACACACAACCAAGTCCAAGTTTGGAAGCATCGCAATAGACATCAAAGTTTTTGGTGATATCGGGCATGGTTAGGACGGGGGCGGTCACTAGTCGCTTTTTGAGCTCTTGAAAACTCTCTTCACACTCAGGGGTCCATTCAAACTTCTTGTCTTTCTTCAACAGTTGGGTCATTGGCCGGGCAATGCTTGAAAACCCTTCAACGAATTTGCGGTAATATCCGGCTAATCCGAGAAAACCTCTAACTTCAGTTTGAGTGGTAGGGGCTTCCCATTCCATGACTGATTTGATCTTCTTGGGGTCCACGGATATTCCTCCCTCGGATAATACATGGCCTAAGAATCCAACTTCCTTCAACCAGAACTCACATTTCCTGAACTTGGCATACAGCTGATGTTCCCTTAAGGTTTCTAAGATTAATCTCAAATGGGTTGCATGCTCTTCTTCGGACTTGGAGTAGATAAGAATGTCATCAATGAAGACAACAACAAACTTATCCAAGAACTCCATAAAAACCTTATTCATGAGGTTCATGAAATAAGCAGGGGCATTGGTTAATCCAAATGACATTACGGTGTACTCATACAATCCGTATCGGGTAGTGAAGGCTGTTTTGGGGATATCCGTTGCACGGATCTTCAGTTGGTGGTATCCGGTTCTAAGATCTATCTTCGAGAAGACTCTGGCTCCAGTCAATTGGTCAAACAAATCTTCAATCTTTGGGAGAGGATACTTGTTCTTGATGGTCACATCGTTTAGCTTGCGGTAATCAGTGCACAGTCGGCTGGATCCGTCACTTTTATCCACAAACAGAACGGGTGATCTCCAAGCAGAAGAACTTGGTTGAATCAATCCTTTACTCAAAAGGTCATCCAATTGCTTCTTCAACTCTACTAGTTCAGCTGGGTTCATACGATAGGGTCGTTGGGCTATAGATCCAGTTCCGGGAATAAGTTCAATGATAAACTCAATATCCCTATCCGGTGGCATTCCGGGTAGCTCATCGGGAAAAACATCCGGGTATTCACAGACGATGGGGACTTCCTTTATGGTTGGCCCTGAGATACTCTTATGACATCGGGTGGTTTGGGGTGGTTTTACGGATACATGCTTGACCATGATTCCAGTGCTACTCTTCATGGTGATGGTCTTCTTGGCACAATCTATTACTCCTTGATGGGAAGACATCCAATTCATACCAAGAACTACTTCCAAACCTTTGGTTCCCAACACTATCAAATTGGCTAAGAAAGCTATTCCATGAATTTCTATGGGCACTGCCAAGCAGGTACAACTGGCTTTGGTTACTGACCCGGGAATTTGCACAGACATGACATCTTTCAAGGGTGTGGGTTGAAGTCCACTTTTATCAACGAATAATTGGGTAACAAATGAGTGTGAAGCTCCAGAATCAAACAGAACTCTTGCAAGAACTGAGTTAACAGGGAACATACCAAGCACAACGTCGGTTGCTTCCTGAGCTTCTTCAACATTCATGTGATTCAGACGGCCTCGAGAGTGAGGCTGGTTCCTTGGTGGATAGTTCTTGCCATTTCCCACACGGCGCTGCTGCTGCGCAGGAGCAGTGGTCTTGGATGCATCATTCAGCTTCTTGGGGCACTCATTGGAGTAGTGCCCTTTGAGTCCGCACTCATAACGGGTAACACCAGACTTGTCACCAGGCTTGGGTAACACAGGGGCGCCATTTGGCCTTGGAGTATTGGTGTTGAAGTTGTTGCCACTAGGTCTTGGAGGTGCACGGTTGAAGTTGTTGCCGGGCGGACGGTTGGGATAGTTGGGACGTGGAGCAGGTGCAGATGGCCTCATAGGTCTTGGGGCGAAACCCATAGGTGCATTTCCCCTTGGCTTCTGCGAGTTGCTCGAGTTGCCTTGATACATCATACGGCGCTTGCGGTTCTCGGCCGCTTGCTTGAGTTTGCCTTCCATCTGAATGGCAGAGTCAACCAATGACTCCAGGTCGGCAAAGTGAATGCTGACCAAGACACATTGCATCTCATCATGAAGTCCATCCAGAAACCTTTCTTGCTTCTTCTCCGTGGTGTCGGTGTCATCTGGGGCATACCTAGACAAGGTAAGGAACTTGTCACGGTAATCCACCACAGACAGGGAACCTTGCTTTAGATTTCTGAACTCATCTCTCATCCTTTTAACCAATCCAAAAGGAACATGGGCTTTGCTAAACTTGCTCTTGAACTCCTCCCAAGGCATCACATACCCTGGGGCTTGCATTGCACGGGTGCTATCCCACCAAGCTCTCGCTGCTCCAGCAAGATAGTGGGTGGTATACAAGACCTTCTCATTTTCACCAACTTCGGCGACTGCCAAATTGTTTTCCATGGTGCGAAGCCAGTCATCGGCATCTAAGGGTTCTTCAGACTTAGTGAATATAGGTGGATTGGTGTTTTGGAAATTCCTTAACTTGGATCGGTGATCACCATTGCCATTGTTTTCTCCTTCACCATTGCCATTGCCATTGCCACTGTTGTGGTTCATTGCCATCTGGGTTATCTGCTGAAGAGTGGCCAAGTTAGCTTGGCGCTCATCTCGGGCTGCTTCCCGATCTTCCATGATCAACCTTAGCAGTTCGGCCATTTCCGGGTTCGGGGGTGGTGGTGCTCGCGGCATCTGAAGATAAGGTGTGTAAGACAAGAGGGAAAAGCTAATTTGCTAAGATTTAAAGGTAACATGGATGATGCAATTTTGTCTTACTAAGGCCTTAAGGGCCAAATTCATATTTCATTCAACACTCATCAAATATATCATACATACGAGTTCACACATTACAAATGGTTTACATCAAACCATTGCGACTCGTCTACTAGAGAGGGGGATACAACTCACACCTACACGAAGTGACTCAAGGTGAACTCATAACTAGATAACACGTGGATCTCTGATCTAAACTGCGGGCTCCTCGGGGTCTTCCTCCTCATCACTCACAATGAATCCATTATGCCCACCATCTTCCAGATCATCAAGGTCCTCCATGAAGTCATCCTCATCACTAATGAGGGCATTATCCTCCTTGCGGAGATCAATGCCTTCCTCCTCACCAAGGTGATCCTCAAGACTCTCAATGTACTCAGTCAGCTCAGCCACATTGGCCTTCAACTCCTCAATGTCCTGATCCTTCTCATCGCGCTGGCGACGAAGGCTCTTGCGCTCCTTCGCAAGTATCCTGATAGTGCTCCTCGCCTCCACCAGTGCGAAGTGCTCAAGGTTGGCCTTGGTACGGGCACGATCGGCCTCCTGCTGAGTGGAGTACAGCAAGAAGTCCATGTGATCGATGTAGGTACTCGGCTCATTCTGCCCGGGCATGTTTGCGGGACGCCCGTCCGCATCACGCCGAGCAAAGTTCCTAAAGTGCTCTCCCTGAACCTCCTCAACATGCAGTCCGCACAAGCGGGCGTGCATCTCCTGCATCGCTCGGACCAAACCATCGGCCCAAGTGTTCTCCACAAGCTCGAACTTGATCCTTGGAGAGCCCAAATTCCCCTTCTTGCCACGGCAACTGGCCCTGATAAGCCACCGTAGCTCTCCATCCGGGTGCTCATTGAGCACGGCTCCCTTGAACTCCGGATACAAACGATCCAGGAACAAGGTCAGGGTGGTGAGGTCGCGCTCGAAACAAAGGCTGCCACCATGGCCCAACTGGTAGTGCTCAACGAATACCGGGGCCATCTACAAAATTTTAGATTAGATTAAGTTAGTGATCAACTCAAGTGTGCAAAATTTTAAGTAGGCCAAAAACTCAAGTATGTATAAAACTTTGCAAATAGAGAGGAAAGACTAAGCAATTTTGCAACCATTACTTATATCTTTGCTTTTATCAAGGTTTCATTTAACGCCCATTCTAACTAAGGTCTCCTATGGTCAGCCTAGGCTCTGATACCAACTTGTGACGACCTCACATTTGATACAAATTCGAAGTGCCCGTTATGTATTCCACCGCAATCCCAGAACCGTTGTTGCGATATACATAACGTAGTTGGTAACCAGTTCCATAGACATTACAATACGAAGGTTCAAATACAATGGTCATAGAGGCCAAATTCACATTACAACACAATATAGCAGCGGAAATAACGTCTTTGGGTCCATGCCTTCACCCTACAGGCAATGGCGACTCACGGAGACGAGCTTAGTTCTAGTACTCTTCTTCATACCCTTCCTCCTGGTATTCTTCCCCATAGTCTGGCCACGTTGATAGCCAGGGACACAGCCATGAGTACATTGGATGCACTCGCAAACCATCTTATAAATGAAATGATAAAGTAGGTATGCAAGTTTGGTATAGTGGACTAAGCACTAAGTTTATTTGCAAAAGCTAGTTTTATTTCCCAAGAATGTTCATTGGTAGAAAAGGAAGTTTAGTTCTCTAAGTTCATTCTAAAGAGGAACTTCAAGTGTGTCAACATCATTGTCAAGTCAAGTCAATCACCATGTTCACCATTGTCACTTTTAGTCCTGACAAAAGCCAAGTACAGCTTGCCAACTGTCCATAACCGCGGACTCGGCTATTCGAATAGTTTGAAAACCTCTGCAGAGGGGTACACTTTACCCACAAGATTCGATACATCTGCCGGGAGAAATCCACGGATCGTCATACACAAGTATGCGGGGTTCAGATAATCAAACAAACTCTTTCACTTGCTCACCCTAGTATAGGATCCTTCCCTAGAGCCCGGGGTACGGAATCCCCGCTCCGGCGCCTCTAGTTCTGGCCATCCCGGAGTGCCGGGTTAGTGGAATCCACTTGGTTCAGAAGTAACCGCTCACGGTGTCCTTCCATAAAGATTTGGTACAAGGCCTCCCATACTAAGGTAAATAAGCTACGGACTAAGCCCCTTCCCATATAGGGGTAATGTGGTCGTACGGTATGGTTGGCTCCCATAGTACATCACTCGTTGTCATTGAGAAATACATTTCATAGTTCTTAGTCAAGATTAATTTCTTTCATAAACCATTACGTAGGAGCAATCTCCAATTTAAGTTTCAAGTTCAAGTCACCACTTTTCAAATGGGGTTCCTCCAGAGATAGCACCAATTTTTATTAGCGACTAAGCAACTACATTGAGTGATGATACTACTAAATAGAGTTGGATAAACTCAGCTTGATGCTCTTGCTAAACAAGACATCAATACACTTCTATCATTCTACTCTAGCAATTCAATCATGCAATTTACTTAAAACAAGTAGGATGCAATATTAAAACTAGGCATTGGGAGTAGGAATCAAAAGATGGCTTGCCTTGGTTGGCAAAGTGTCCGGGGTATTCTTCTTCTTCTTGATAATAATCCCCTCCAATATCCTCCTCGGCAACACTAGCGTCTAATAACGAAATCAACATAAAACACACAATCACTACACCATGCTAACAACACACCAAGCATACATATTTGTTTGCTAACCATAGCATTTATGTTGAATTTTATGAAGTTGGATTGCAAGTTTGTCTTCCAAGTTTGCATTGAGTGTGCAAGTTAAATTTTCTAACATAAGCCATGTGTTGCTGACTTTTTGGAGTATGGGTGAGTAACTATGGTTATTAGGGCTAGTTCAAGTGGGGATTGACTAATTATGTGAAGTAGTATTGAGGGCAAAATTAATTCTAAGTGTATGATAGGGATCTATCATTTTATGTGACTAACTAGAGTTGGGTTAGGGTCTAATTGATAACACTAACAAGGTTTGAGTTGATTAAAGTTGACTAACAGTAAGGGAGGTCATTGGTGAGTTCACAATTTAAATTTCATGAATTTAGGAGGCTTAAACAATTTTCTAGAATTCATCTATGTTTAATAAAGCTATGGTCACACTATTCATATCTAATTAAATTCCTAATTCAAATGGAATTCTAATCAATCCTACAGTGTAGAGTATTTTATAAGCTTTCCAACGCATATTTATTTGCTACAAAAGGATTTGTAAAACTCTTGGAATTTAAGTTTGAAAATCATATCTGAATCATATTCGAATTAATTGGAAAAGGGCGGGAAAATATTAAAAACGAAACGGACCGATTTCTAACGAGCTGGGCCGATTCTGAACAGATCCCGAACGGGCCGGCCCAGAAAACGGTTCGCACGGCGGGGAGAAATAAAAACGGGACCTGACAGGAGGGTCCCACTGGTCAGGTCACTTAACGCCTCTGAATCGGTACGCTACCGTGCGATCTAAATCCAACGGCTCTGGTGCATCGTGTTCGTCGGAGACGGGGGTGCTCACCGGCGTTGCAGGGACGACTGTTCGACGGCGAGGGCGTGACGGAGAGGATGCAGAACTCGACGGCGACGTGCGGAATCGGCTGCGGCGATGCTCCTCCTCCGATTCCCAGCGGCGGCTTGCTCCCAGGTGGTCGAACGCGGCGGCGCTCTCCACGTCCAGTACCTCGCCGGCGGGCTGGCGTCGTCGAGCTAGAGCAAGCGGGGCGGTACGAGTGTGTCTGGGAGGTAGCTGGGGGCGGGGCGAGTCTCTCCGTTTGATCGGCGGGGGTATTTATAGGGCGGAGCGACGAGGGCGAGGGTGTCCAGAAGCTCGCCGGCTCGGGGGCCCTGGCAACGTTCGAAGGTCGTACCGGGCACGGCGGCCTCGGGGGCGTGCTGGGAGGGTGTCGCCTCGGCTGCGGGAGGCTGTGGGTCGGCTCTGGCGCATCCAGGGCGGTCGGCATCGTGCAGGAAGAAGAAGGTCTGGGAGGGGGCCCTGGGTGCAGTTCCCTTCTTCCCTCCGCTTCTCATGGCTTGGGTCGGGGCAGGGGGAGCTGGGGTCGACCGCGGCGTCTCCCAGGAGCATGGCTACAGGCCAGAGGCGAACGGCGACAGTGATCACCACAGTGATCACGATTTGTCTCCGATTTTGCCTGCCAGGTGTTCGATCAAATGTTCGCAAGAAGTTTAAATTCGAATTTTTGAAATTTTCCACTTTGGGTGATCAACATATTGGCCAAGGTTTCCAGTCATATTTTTGTTACAAAGAAATGTTGAGTTTTGCAGAAATCTTATTTCGAATTTGAGGTTTGGTCTCTGATTCAGATTCAAAGTTTGATTGATGTTTGAGTCAAGTTCTGGTTTGAGTTTTGGGTAGCAACAGCTTGGTTGAGCTTGTATGTGACTTGGTTAAGCTCAACTCACTGGCCAAACACTGAGGTGAGTTGTAGATTTCTTAATCCAAGGGCTCAAAGTAGGGTAGTCAAACAGATTTCCTAGATCATCTTATTCTTCTCTTTTTCTTTAACATTTTTGATTTCTGGTTTCTTTGGTTCCTATAATTCTTCTCAATTGCTTCTGTTGGTTCACTTAGAATTAACTAACCAATGCACAATCAAAATAACACACCTGAAATCATAGAATACATATAATAGAAAATACATGTATGCATGAAATAATGGGTAAAAGTTTTATCTGGGTCCAAAATTTGGTACTTTATTTAATAAGAAGTGGATTACAATTTCTGAGTTGTTACATGCTTGGAGCTCCTTCACATGGACCTCTTTGGACCTCCCACTTATGCAAGTCTTGGTGGCAAGAAGTATTGCTTGGTGATTGTCGATGACTATTCAAGATATACTTGGGTTTATTTCTTTGAGTTCAAGAGTGAGACCCAACAAACCGTCAAAGACTTTGCCACCGAAGTTGAGCGTCAATTCAATACCACCATATTGACTATAAGAAGTGACAATGGCACCGAGTTCAAGAACTACTCCTTAAATGAGTTTCTTAGTGATGCGGGTATCAAACATCAATATTCCGCTGCATATACCCCGCAACAAAATGGAGTTGCCGAGAGGAAGAACCAGGACTCTTATGGATGCGGCAAGAACTATGTTGGCGGAGTTCAAGTCTCCATACAACTTTTGGGCCGAAGCTATTAATAACGCATGCCATGCCACCAACCGGCTTTATCTCCGCAAGAACTTGAACAAGACTCCATATGAAATTCTTACCGGGCAAAAGCCCAACATCAAGTACTTCCGGGTATTTGGTTGTAAGTGTTTCTATCTCAAGAAAGGTGTTCGTTTGTCAAAATTTGATTCTAAAGCTATAGAGGGTATCTTTGTTGGTTACTCCACGGACTCACATTCCTATAGGATCTATAGCAAGTCCACCGGGCATGTTATAGAGACTTGTAATGTGAGGTTCGATGAAGATAATGGTTCCTTTGTGGGACAAAGTGGTGTTCGTGATGTAGGTGACGAAATTCCTCCCCAAGCCATAAGAAGAATGGGTGTCGGATTCTTCCGGCCCATTGAGGGACACCTTTTGGCCGAAGGAGAAGGACAATGCTCTACACAAGTGGAGCCTTCACCTGCTGAACACCCACAGGACATTGACCAAAGACAAGCTGCGCACTGTAACGCCCCAAAACCGGCACCCTGCGTATCGTAGCAATCACGCCACAACACGCACGGTGTCGCTTTGGAAACGCACCACCAAGCGTAATATGCACGTCACAACATACATATTATGCGGGTGGAATCAAAGTAGCAACAGTTACACAAGTTCACGATGGAACCCACAAAAGAATATATAATATAATCGCAAAGACTCCACGAGTCAAAATATCCAAATATACAATACAAAGATCCAAATCATACATAAAGCAAATAGCATCCGAGTACGGACAAGAATACAAATGAGCCTAAGAGGCCTGAAGATAACGATGGCGTCCATAACCCTGCCCTGGTCAACCAGGAAGGGTAACCTTGCTAACGTCGGTGCTCCCATACCTGTCAAAATCGTCGGGCCAATGGTTGCCGAACAAGGAGGGAGAAAGAGAAAAAGGGAAAAAACGAGGGTGAGTACCGAGGCACGTACTCGCGAGACTGGACTTCAGCTGTGCTCGCCTACAGGCTATATGGTGGACTTAGCGGCAACAAAAGACTCATACTACAGAGACACATTACAATATCCGTCTAAATAGATAAGATAAGAGAGCGCATAAAAGTAACCAACTAGAAACTAACACCAAACATAACCCAGCCGATACATCACCTCCTTCGCACACAAGAGGGAAGCAACTGCAAAGGCACTCACACATTTGACAAGTTTTATTGCAGGTTTGTTGTTGTAGTTTTGCTAACTTACTACACAAGTTTATTAGTAAGGAAAAATAGCAGGTGCAAGTTGTTCTATGATCGAGTAGTACAGCTCCAAGTCGTCCATAACCGCGGACACGGCTTTTCGAAAAGATTTAACCTTGCAGGGGTGCCCAAAAGTACCCACACGTACGATCAATCCTTCAGGCAAAACTCGCACCCTTAATAAAAACAGGTGCGCCATCAAGATAGTCACGACTCGCACTCTCCTTCACTACAAACAAGTCCAGGAAGCCACCTGACTAAGTTTAACCCGTATCGAGAGTCCGGCCGAATCTCTGAGACGAACCTAGCTGTTTGTGCCTACGGCTTCCGAGGCCCGGCTCCACCCTTGGGAGACGACCCGCTTCAGCATGCGATAAACGCTCGTACCACATCCTATACGTGCATGCAGAGGCAAACAAGGGGTTACAAGGCACCCACGGCTTCCCCCAAAGTAAATCGGACCATAAGATACAAGAGCTGCATGCACGCAAAACCCAAATGGAAAACCTCAAACTAGTTGTGGCCACTGGACAAGTGTGTAGATTCCGGCAGTGATCGAGGGGAGGCCCGTAAACGTACCCACGTCTGGTTAGAGCGCTCAGTCTCAGAACAGTTCATGCGATCTCGGGGCCCTAGGGGACACAAGTGAGCCGTCGTAAAACTGGCAAAATGACTCACCGATGCCTCTGCTTAATTCAAATTTTAAGTATTAACATTAAAGTAAGCCATGATTATCTCCAACAACATATATCCATAAAGTAGAGCATGCGATAACTTCCCACCCCAATAAGATAAAACAACTCCAACAACCTGAAGATGCCTACGACTCGCAAGGCCAACTCGAACAACAAGCACACGGGTAATAGGATGTATGGAAGGTTCTATGGCTTTGCTTTGGATAAACAGGTGGATAGGACACGGGACTCGAACAAAGCATCGTGACACAAGGCTAGAATATAGAGCTAGCGAGAGCAAAAGTATTAAATAGGTAGAGAGAAAAGGGCTCGCCTGGAAAGATGGTCGAAGAACACCCGAAGAACTTGTCGTTGCTCACATCACCACGAATCGGCCTATCCGAGAAGAAGCAAAACACTACAACAAACAACGGATGCAACACTTACTACTATGGCAAAAGAATCGGCATGAGCATATGCAAGCATGTATGCATGGCATGGCAATTGTGATGCAATGCAACTTATCCAACTTAAGCGGAATCGAAATCCCGACACACACATATATGGTTCAAGTTGTGTTACTACTCGGCAATTTAATTGTTGATTAGCATGGCAAAACAAGACATAAGGTGATCTACACAAAATTAAATGAAGTGGGGAAAACATTATAAGTACTTCCCATATACTCCATATGTTACTTATTAGTTGATATGCAAAACTATCATGTCACGATATGATGCGAGATGCAAACAAGTATATGAATATCAGATTCAGATTCTACACATTTTTCTGATATATTTTCATATAAAATACTTTTTATTTCGAGTTACGGTTTGAGAGATATGAATTAAACAAAATTTGCATATTTGCAGGAATTTCAGAAAACAGAGGGAGAATAAAAACTGCGCGGGCTGAAACTGGTCCGGACCTCAGGCGACGGATACAAGCTGTCGCATGCGTGCGACTGACGAAAAGATCTGATGGGCTGCGGCCCAATTGGCGTGGGATCTGAACAAAAGTGTGCGGATTAAATACCGTAGCACCAGGATTCGAACTCAGAATTCGTTCACAGGAACGAAAAGGAACAGACCAATTGGGCTAGCTTCGGATATGTTTGAAGGAGGGCCGCAGACCTTAGTACACGGAGGGAAACGAGATCTGCACAGATAAAAGAAAGAAAAAGGGAGGAGTTTTATTTGCTGCTGCGGAGGATTGAACTAGGATCTTTCGCAGGATGAACAAGAGATCAAACCACTGGGATGCTGACTTGATTCTGAACATACAGAGACTGCGCCTCTCCAGAAAGTGACGGAATGGAGTCCAAACGCTCACCTGAGCATAGCTGGCGACGTGTACCTGTGACGGGATACGGCGGTCAACGCCGGCGGAGCAACTGAGAGACAGATAAAATCCATGGAAAGGTCCAGGACAAAGAGGGGCTCACCAGGAAGACGCGAGGCTGGCCGAGGAGGAAGGCAGATTACCGGAGGCGGCGAATTTCGGCGACGAACCTTGAGGAAAACAGTGACAATTCGGAGACTTGAAGGCGTCTCGGCAAGTTTAACTCGACTTGGGGAACAGGTAGGACACGGCGAAGCTATTCGCAGTCTTGGCTCAGCTAGAAATCGACCATGGCAACGGGGCGCCGACGAGGTGGTGACGGTGATGTGCTCGGTGAAGAGATACAGAGGTGGAGTGAGGACTGAAGCAAGGTAGGATGGGGATAGTCTGGCGGCGCGAGGGGGTGAAGAGGGCTAGGGTTTTCTGAGGGGAATCAGAGGGGATTAGAAGATAAGGAGGAGAGGGAGCAGGTGGTGGTCGGCGTGGCCATGAGAGGGGTCACGCCTCTCGCGTGACTACGGGAGAAGACAACATAGCAGGGAAAAAGGGGGCTTGAGAAAGTATTCTTGGCTAGAGTTTGACTGGGCCCAAGACGGAAGAAAGTGCACGGTCAGATCTTCAAAGAATTAAAAGAGAGAGAAAGGATGGAGAAAAACACACAGAAACATTTTCGAAACCTAAGTTTGATTCAAAACAATTTTCAAACAATGAAAATATCATGGTTATAGGTTTAACAATATAAGAAAAAGGAGAGGTGGGTGTCTAAGAACCATACGAGTGAAATTAAAATAGAGTTTACACAAATAATTTTGGTTAGACAAAAACATGCAAAGGTTATAGATGCATGATGGCACGATGATGCGAAAAAGAAAAATAACAAGCAATTATCTAATAGGGGTATTTTCCGGGTTGTTACAAGCACCCTCAACCTCAAGATCATCCCTCCGAGCAATCTTGCCCAGAGTCTCCGGACCCTGTGGTCCGGCCTCTCCGGCCTATACCGGAGTCTCCGGGTATGGATACCGGAGTCTCCGGGGGTTATCAAGGCCTTGATGAAGATCCTTCGGAATTCCGTGGCTATGGGCCACTTGATGATCAAGGCAATCCAACTTGTCAAGGCGAGGACCAGAACAGTGATCATGAAGATGATCAAGTAGTCTCTCAAGAATCTCCTCTTGAGGCTCGCACTCGCCGTGAGAAGAAGCTTGAGTCCATTCTTCGATGAAGAAGCATATCCTTGGAAAATGTGGTTGGGAGTGTTCGTAAAGGTGTCTCCACTAGGAGGCAACTTTCTAACTTTAGCTCTCATCATGCTTTTGTCTCTTGTGTAGAACCCAAGAAAGTTTATGAAGCACTTGAGGATCCGGATTGGCTTGATGCCATGCATGATGAACTCAACAACTTCGAGCGCAACAAAGTGTGGACTCTAGTAGAAAGACCCAAAGATTGCCGTAATGTCATTGGGACCAAGTGGATCTTCAAGAACAAGCAAGATGCAAATGTCATTGTCATTCGTAACAAGGCAAGATTGGTGGCTCAAGGTTTCTCCCAAGTTGAGGGTATTGACTTTGGTGAAACTTTCGCTCCCATTGCCCGTCTTGAATCCATTCGCATCTTACTTGCATATGCATCTCATCATAACTTTAAACTTCAACAAATGGATGTTAAAAGTGCATTTCTCAATGGTCCCTTAAATGAATTGGTTTTTGTGAAGCAACCCCCGGGCTTCAAAAACCCTAAGTTTCCTAACCGCGTTTACAAACTTGATAAGGCGCTCTATGGCCTCAAACAAGCCCCATGTGCGTGGTATGAGCACCTTAAAGAGTTGTTGGTTGATCGTGGTTTTGAAATTGGGGTGATCGATCCCACTCTTTTTACTAAGAAGGTCAATGGGGAGCTTTTCATTTGCCAATTATATGTTGATGATATTATATTTGGTTCTACTAACAAAGCTTTCAATAATGAGTTTGCCAAGCTCATGACCGACAAGTTTGAGATGTCTATGATGGGGGAGCTAGAGTTCTTCCTTGGATTTGAAGTCAAACAATTGAAGGGAGGGACTTTTGTGAACCAAGCCAAATATACCCAAGACATGCTCAAGAGGTTCGAGATGATTGGAGTCAAAGGTGCAAAGACTCCCATGCCAACAAAGGTTAATCTTGATCTCGATCCTAATGGTAAAGAAGTGGATCAAAAACTTTATAGATCTATGATTGGTTCCTTGCTTTACCTTTGTGCATCTAGACCGGACATTATGTTAAGTGTGGGAGTTTGTGCATGTTTTCAAGCCGCACCAAAAGAAAGCCACTTAGTGGCGGTCAAAAGAATCTTTCGATATTTAGTGAATACCCCTAACTTTGGTCTTTGGTATCCAAAAGGAGCAAGTTTTGATCTTGTAGGTTACTCGGATTCGGATTGGGCGGGAGACAAAGTGGAACGGAAATCAACCTCCGGGGCTTGCCAATTTCTTGGTAGGTCTTTGGTGTGTTGGTCATCTAAGAAACAAAATTGTGTGTCTCTCTCTACCACCGAAGCCGAATATGTAGCCGCGGCTAGTTGTTGTGCACAACTTTTATGGATGAGGCAAACTTTGAAGGATTACGGTGTCATTTTTGACAAAGTGCCTCTTTTATGTGATAATGAAAGTGCTATCAAGATCGCTCACAACCCGGTGCAACACAACAAGACGAAGCATATTGAGATTCGTCATCATTTCATTCGGGATCATGTCAACCGTGGAGATATTGAACTATCTTATGTTGGCACTCATGAGCAACTTGCCGATATATTCACAAAGCCTCTTGATGAAGCAAGATTCCGGGAATTGAGGCATGAACTAAATATCATTGATTCAAGCAATGTGGCTTGAGCTAGGTGCATTAACTCCCATACTTCAACTTGTGTGTTGTTCTAGATGTGGGCATGGAAATAGGGGGAGTGCGGTCCTAATTGATTGGACTATCCCTCCCCCCATAATGCCAATAGTAAGCGTATTGTTCTATCTTGTCATTTGTGACATTTTTTAGCTTAATCGATGAGTCTAGGTTTTGGGCCCAAGATATATCTTCGCGGTGCCATACCTATATACTCATACATGGTGGCCTTTTGGTCACCAACCTCCCTAGTGGAGGAGTTTCCCATTTGATTTTATTGTCTTATTTTCTTTATGGGAACATGCTCATGTTTGGTCTTATTTGATTTTATTTGCATGTTTGCAAACATGAGCATTTTGTACCACACAGTGACAATGTATCCATCCCAAGCCTATCTCATCCTCAAACATACTTAATCTTTAAATGACATGTCCTTTATACACCATAAATGTTGATCTGGTCAAGAGGGGCCGGAGACTCCGGGGTTTACAGCCCGGAGACTCCGGTGGGCCGGAGACTCTGGGGTAAGTACCGGAGACTCCGGCCGGGCGGTTTCGACTCAAATACTTAGGGCACGGGGTGGGGAAGAACGGTTCATTCTTCCCCATCCACCCACGTGCCTCTACTCCACCCCTGCCGCCCTCTTGCCCACAGATCAACCCCCGGAGCCTCTCCAAGCTTCGGGATCTGCCATGCCACCGGCAAAACAAGTTCTTGGAGGTGTGGGATCAATCCCACCGATCGATTTTGTGCCATGGACTCCGGTAAACTTGCCCTCAATCTCCTCCATCTAGTTCTCCCTAGATCTATGAGATTTGCATGTTTCCCTTAGTTTGATATGGTGTACTACCTTCTAGTGGCTATCAATCATCTTCTTAGCAACTCTATTGTGGATTTTACACTCGATGTGTTCAAATGTGGTCTCCTAGGCTCGGGCTCGTGCATCCAACCGGAGACTCCGGCCCCTGTGGCCGGAGACTCCGGCCTGGACGCAAAGTCTCCGGCTTCGGCCGGAGACTCCGGCCCGAGTCCCCGGAGACTCCGGCTAGATCAGGCCTGAGTGCACTAAGTCACAGCATAGTTGCTTACTTTTTGATTCTAGGACATGTCACCTCAACCTTGCTATCTTCCTCACTCATTCACAGGTGCAGGAGGTTCTCGGAAACCGGCCGCTCATAGAAAGGACAAGTTGGTTGTCAATCCCGCCACAGGGGATATTGTTCAGAGGTCAGTCATTGCTCAGCAAGCAAGGGATGCTAAGAGACTCAAGACGAGGATGGCTGAGGAGGAACGTGCTGAGGTAGCTAAGAAGGTCAAGTTCGATAGCCTTGTGACCTTGGAAGGGCTGTCATCATCTGAATATGTTGAGATGAGGAAGAGGGACATGTACACTCTCCCGCGGAACTCTCGTGACCGTTGCTTTGTCCGCAAAGAGCAAGAGCTGATCATGAAGGAATTCTATGCTTCTCTCAAGAAGTATCCGGTTTGCCCTCAGACGGTCATGGACTTCTCTCATTTTGCCAAGTACAGTGCATATTTTGGAGAGGTCGTGTGGATCACTCGCAAGCTTGGGCTCCATCCACTCATGAAGATTCAAGAGCCCTATAACATCACTTTGATCCATCAGTTCTTTGCTACCTTGGTTCTTGGGGATGGTGAGGAGATCCCCATGACTTGGATGACCGGAGAAGAGGTTTGTCACTCCACCTTCATGGACTTTGCTGCTCTCCTTGGGTATGAGTTTCGTGGTGCTACTACTCCTAGTGGCATGAGGATGCATGTGGATGGGGAGTACTATGAGAAGAAGAAGCTTGCTCCTCTCTACACCGGGGATGACAAGAAGATTGTCATTGGGGGCACCCTTGGGCTATCCAAACGGTCCAACATATTGCTCCGCATATTCCGGGCCTCCATTGCCCCTCAAGCCGGTAACTTTGATGCTATTCGTGGGGCCCTTGTGAATCTCTTGGCTTACTCTCACGAAGTCTATTGCAAAGGGGAGACTGCACCCGTTGAGCCACTTGATGTGATGGATTTCATTCACAAGGAGATCAATGATTGCATTCTCAACAAGAAGACTCCTCTTTATGCCCCATTTATCATGAGGCTCATCCGTGCTCAAGGACTCAACCTTCCTCTTCTCGATGCAAACCTTGTGAATCACAAGGTTGTGAAGCTTCAACGCAAAGAACCCACCGGTCACTCCAAGGAACCATTTGCACCGGTGAGAGGTGAAGATGATGATGCCTTTGCCGAAGGATTTTCAACTAGGAGGGGCCCAAGGATGAAGAATGCTAGCAATGCCGGCTCTAGCTCCAACAATGAGTTTGGTCAAGAATATAAGAAGCTCAATTGGTTCCAAAGGAATGTGCTTTGCATGAATGTGGACATCCGTCACAAGCAATATGAGAGCTACATTGCTCAAAAGCACATAAATGACAATCAACAAGTTCTTCACAAGGCTTTTCGGAAGTCTCAACCGGGCTATGTGGAATCTCCTCCTTCCTCCTCTTCATCCGGCACTCACTCCTATGGCAAGTGGAGTAAGGGTCTGACTGACTGGCAAGCCTTTGAGGAGGTCACCTCTGGCACCTCCAATGTGCGTCAAGGCAAGAAGCCCATGGCTTCTGATGATATTGAAGAAGGGGATGAGGACTTCGATGCCAGTTCCGAGGACGAGCCCGAGGATGAAGACGATGAGTGATCTCATGGGCGTGTAGCATCGCTCTTTTCCCTTTTTGGTGTCTCGATGCCAAAGGGGGAGAAGCAGTTCTACTAGGAGGTCTTCGTTGGGATTTGCCATGGGTTGGTTTGTTTGGATTTGGATTTGCCATTGCTTTGGTCGAGACACAACTTCATGGACTGTCATGTTGTGTCTCATCTATCTTAGTGTTGAGCTATCGTGTGTGTGGTACGGTATTATGTTTGTGAGACTTAAGTACCTCTATTGCTAGTAAGACTATTATTAATGTGTGCTATCTTGTTAGTCTTACTTAAATGCTTATGGTTAGTCTCATGTATTATTACTTGCTCTTGGTATAATTGTGAAATATATAGGGGGAGTGATGATCCTTACTTGTGTGACTCATGTTCAAATGCAAATGGTGTTGTGCACACAAGTAGGGGGAGCTTTGGCTATATATTTTATTTCATTTTATTATGCTTATATCTTGCAAATCCGTATGTTGTCATCAAACACCAAAAAGGGGGAGATTGAAAGGGCATTTCCCTAATAAATGTATTTTGGTGTTTGTTAACAACATTTGGTGATTTAACCATGCTATTAAAGTTCTGCAGATTTTCTAGGTTATTTCAGGATCTCGTGGAGGTGCACCCCAAAAAGGTAGAAAAGATCGAAGCCCGTAGTCCAGTAGTGGAGTTAGGGCTTAGTTGTCTTGTAGGGTGCTTCGCGAAGGTGGAATTGGTGGAGAGGGGATTCACGAAATGCTGCTGTAGCTTCTTCTAGGGCGGAGACTCCGGCCCTGGTGGCCGGAGACTCCGGCCTAGAGGACTCGCCCAGGCAATCCTCAAAGTTGGACAACTCAGAGACCAGGCCGGAGTTGGGCCGGAGACTTTCTGTCTCTGGCCGGAGACTCTGGGTGGGCCGGAGACTCCGGTCCCCCGGGGCCGGAGACACCGGTCTGGCCGGGTGGTCGAGGGTTGCAGACTGGCTTGGACAATTCAGAGACCAGGCCGGAGTTGCGCCGGAAACTTTTGTCTCTGGCCGGAGTCTCCGGCCCTGGAGTCACTTAGGGCGGAGACTCCGGCCCTAGTCGTCCAACAACGGCTACATTTCGTGGAGGACTATATAAAGCCTTCTTCTACCTCAAGAGCATGCGCGGCTTCCACTCTCTCCTCCATTGTTCCAAAGCTTCAAAGCACTAGATCTCTCTCCCTAGCCAATAGAACTCAAAGCCCTTTTGGGATTTGAGGGAGAAGACCTAGATCTACACTTCCACCAAGGCGATTTGATTTCCCCCCTCTCTTTGTTGAGGGGCTTGTAACTTGTGTGATTCATCGGATTCCTAGCCGGAAGAAGCCGTCCTCCAAGCTTAACTTTGTGTGTAAGAGCTTGGTGGGCCTATTGGGAGCCTCCAATTGAGTTGTGGAGCTTGCCCCAATACTTTGTGTAAAGGTGTCGTGCCGCCTTCAAGGGCATCGCTTAGTGGAGCGTGAACTCGCCTTTGTGGCTTGTTCACCGGAGAATAGGGTGAGCCTTTGTGGCGTTGGTGGCCTTTGTGGCACCACACCTCTCCAACGTAGACGTACTTCCCGTAACAAGGAAGGAACTACGGGAATACATCCTTGTGTCTTCGTGTCTCCATTGCGGTTACCTCTATCCTTTACTCGTACCTTTACTTATATTGTTATTGCTAGCTTGCTTGTCACTCTAGGTAAATTCACTTAGTAGCACATCTAGAGAATTTACCTTCTTGTCTAGCCTTAACTTGAAAAGAAGTAAAATTTTGGGTAGCTCCTATTCAACCCCCCCTCTAGTCGCTCATACGATCATTTCAATAAGAACTTAAAACATGGCATGAAAGATATAATCTTGACAATAAGAACTTAGCAACCATGTTATAACATGCAAATGAACACAAACAAAAGATCATGAAAATGAAACAATGAAAGTCAAACATGTGTTCAAATCATAAGGAAAAACATACAAATGGTTTTCAGCTTGTCCTTCATGGAGAGCAAAACATAAATGCATAGGACACCTTCAAGTTTAAGAGGGCGACTAGATACAAGTAATTTAAGAACAAGTGAAACCATGATCATGAATCAATCAATGAAAACTTTGGGACAATGCACATTATACTCAAAATGACAACTATGCTCTCTTAATGGTGCATAAAAAAAGATGGTGGTGACTCAACATAAAAGTAAAAGAAAGGCCCTTCGCAGAGGGAAGCAGTGATTAAACATGTGCTAGAGCTTTTCATTTGTAAAACAGAGAGATAAAACTTGATTTTGAGAGGTGGTTGTCTTTGTCAACGACTGGCAATGGGGTTCTTACTATCTTCCATACAAAAATGAAGCAAGTTTTTGAGAGAGAGATTGGCACTTTTGTGCTCTTTTATAAAGCTTGGCAGTCCTCCCCACCTTTTTCCTTTCTCAAACCATGGCTAACCGATTCCATCGGGTGCCCACCAACATTCACATACCATGGAGGAGTGCCTTTTTTCTTTCTTTTTTTTCTCTTTTTTTTTCTTTTTGGAATAAGACAATATGGAAGATAACAAATCCGACCACTACGTCCCCATGAGCTGAAAACAGTGCCACAAAATGAGAAGTATTTTGAAGGTTTTTTGAAAGGTAGCACATGAAAATTTACTTGGAATGGCTTGCAAATACCATGCATAGGAATTTATAGTGGACACAATGGCAAACTTGGTTTTTGGGAGTTGGATGCACGAGTAGAGCTCATACTCAGTACAAGGAGAGGGCTAGCAAAAGACTGGGAGCGACCAACTAAGAGAGCAATAATGGCCATAATCATGCAAAGCGACATTAAAAGAAGCATACGATGGCATCAAAAGTCAAAAACTAAATTATCATAGAGGCTATTGGCGACTTTGGATGAGTCTAACATGTGTGAGCATGTGCCAAGTCAACCCAAATAAAACATCAAGGAGAAAACCAAAATAATGCTTCCAAATGATAAAAACAACACATGATTTTTTCAAAGGCTCATTAAGCAATCTCAGTTATTTGAGACAAGTCATGCTACAGCAAAACCACTAAGTATACTATCAAAAAGACATCAAGCACGACATGCAAAAGCCTAGGCCGCAGTCTACACAAGCTCCTTCTTGTACCACTTTTTTGCATAAAGCTTTTTCTCTTTTCCAACACCATTCAAACTTTTTAAATCCAACTCTTTTGAGGAAAACCAACATAGACCAGAGGTCCAAATACACCTTGATGCAAAGATAAAACAAGATCTGAACAAAAATCAAGGCGAAAAATGCAAGCTAAACGCAGTAGCAGAAAAAGAGAACACTCATTGAACGATAAGAGTGAAAACTAGAGTGTTCTTGGCAAATGAAAAGCGAGTTCATCTCCTCCAAAAGAAACATGATGTGATCTAACCATTTATTGCAGAAAACAAATCAAAACTAATAATGAAAACTAAAACAACTGACGCTCCAAGAAAAACGCATAGTGCATGAAGCAATAAAAATATAGTGTCTTGAAAGGTGACCTGATTTTTGCCGATGAAGAAGGGGTGCCTCGGGAGCATCCCCAAGCTTTGACGCTTGTAATTCTTGGATATTTCTTGGGGTGATGCGTGGGCATCTCCAAGCTTGAGCTTTTGTCCATTCTTCAACTCATCTCATCATTCTCCAATCCCTACACTTGAAAACTTCCTTCATACAAAACTAAACACAATTCTATTAGCAACATTAGTGTAAGCATAACATATAATCAACCCTTTTTGCTTCAGGTTTGAACCCAAAACCACCACCTATTAAGAATATACTACTGTAGCACTTCCCCAAAAGTTCCGTGATCAAAAGAACTAAAAAAGAAAGCGATAAAGCGGCAAACACAAATATTGGCAGAAATCTGTCAAAACAGAACAGCTGACAAAGGTCGAATTTTTGAGGGGTTTTCTGTTGCTCAAATCAAAAAGTGTTCAACTAAGAAAAGTTTGGATATAACCTGGGGCATATGCACAAGAAATCGCAGGTCCAAAAGATATACAGAGAATTTTCACGAATGTTTACGGTTCAGCACCGAAAACTGTTTCAGGACAGCAACATCCCCAAATCTTACCTCACTCAAATTAGAGGCTTCTCTTGGCACAACAATGAAATAAAAAAGATAAGGAGCGGTTATTACAGTAGTAATAACTTCCAAGACTCAAATAAAAGAAAAAGTACTAAAAATAAACAATGGGTTATCTCCCAAGAGTGCTTTTCTTTAACGCCTTTGAGCTAGGCGCAGTACTTTGCAAAGATGCTCATGTGGGCGCCATATAAGAGCTTGAGGCAAAGGCACCATATAGGAACTTAAAGCAATAGAGAGCATCAAAAAGCAAGTATGGAACACATTTAAATCTAAACCACTTCCTATGAAAAATAGTCTTGTAAAGAGACAAGTCATAAAAGCGCAAAGCAAAAAGCATAGGAAGGCAAAACAAGTACAACTTCAAGAATTGCAACATAAAGAGGGGAAACTCAATATTGTTGAGATCCATCAAACCATGTTTCCCTCTCTCATAATAACTTTTAGTAGCATCATGAATAAAACTAACAATATAACTATCACATAAAGCATCTCTATCATGAGCCACATGCATAAAAGAATTAATACTCACCACAGGAACAATAGTAGTAGGAGCAAATTCAATAGAATAATTATTCTCATCACCATAATCATCATAAATAGGAGGAATATTGTAATCATAACTAATTTTATCCTCAAAAGTAGGTGAACTAAAAATATTATACTCATCATCATAACCATCATAAACTAGAGGTTTAGTATCATCATAAGCTAAAGAACAGCTATTTCGCAAAGCATATTCTTCAAACATATCATCATAAGAAGGAACATCACATATGGGAGATAAAATATTATCAGAACAAACTTTCTCCACTAAAGCTGGGGAACTAAAAATATTATGCTTAACAAAACCAGCTTCCCCAAGCTTAGACTTTTCTAAAACAGCGTTCAAAGCATTCATACTAACAACACTATTAGCATGCAAATTAAGCTCCAAAGGTTTTTCAATTTTCTCTTCAAACACTTCATATCTAAACTCAGGAAAAAGACTAAAGAACTCTTTATTTTCCATTAAGCCTAACTAGTGAAAATAAAAACAAGAAACAAAAAGATGTAATTGCAGAATCTAAAGGAAATAACTCCGAGCACTCACCAGCAACTAAAAGACTTAGTAGCCAAAGGATGTGAGTACCTTTTACCTTACCTCCCCGGCAACGGCGCCAGAAAAGAGCTTGATGTCTACGCACGCATCTGTTCTTGTAGACAGTGTTGGGCTTCCAAGTGCAGAGGTTTGTAGAGCAGCAGCAAGTTTCCCTTAAGTGGATCACCCAAGGTTTATCGAACTCAGGGAGGAAGAGGTCAAAGCTATCCCTCTCAAACAACCCTGCAATTACGATACAGAAAGTCTCTTGTGTCCCCAACACACCCAATACACTTGTCAGATGTATAGGCGCACTAGTTCGGCGAAGAGATAGTGAAATACAAGTGGTATAGATGATTATAAGTAGTAAATGCAATATGGAATAAAAATGGCAGCAAGCAAACAAGTAACAAAGCAGCAAGTAAACGGTGTGCAATGCTTGGAAACAAGGCCTAGGGATCATACTTTCACTAGTGGACACACTCCCAACAAATATAACATAATTGAACAAATAGAAAACTTCTCTTCACTATGGTACTCTGAATTACTCTCCTATTGAACAACACTAATCATTGCGTAGTGGCTACAGAAGCACCCCTTAAAGTTCATCAAGTACTTGACAAACACCACTCATAGAGATATCCAAATCAAATCACAATTCAAGATAAATATTATTGCAACTTAAACCAAGTACTAACACGGTGCACACACTGTCAACATTACACCATGAAAGGAGGAATAGATCACTTCAATACTATCATAGTAATAATTATTCTCATAATCCATAAGAGATCACAATCGTAGCCTAGACCAAGTACCACCATGATGCACGCACTATCACCGTTACACCATGGCAGGAGGAATAGATTACTTTAATAATACCACTAGAGTACACAAAATATCTGAATAATAACATCTACTTGTTCAACATGATACAAAGCTCACGATCACATAAAGATCACATCATGGGAAAGAGAGGTGAACCACATAGCTACCGGTAGAGCCCTCAGCCCCGGGGATGAACTACTCCCTCCTCATCATAGGAGACAGCAAGGTTGATGGAGATGGCGGTGAGGTCGATGGAGACAGCGGAGACGGCGATGGAGACTGATGGAGATGGCTCTGGGGGCACTTCCCCGTCCCGGCAGGGTGCCGGAACAGAGACTTCTGTCCCCCGAAATTCGTCGACGACGGCGGCGGAGTTGCGGAACTATTCTGGGAAAAACGTCGACTCCCTTAGGGTTTTCCGTCCCGAGGCTTCTTATAGGCGAAGGGGCGATGTCAGAGGTGGGGCCAGGGGCCCTCACGTGAGGCTCGCGCGGCCAGGGGTCTGGCCGCGCCATCCCTGCGTGTGGGGCCCTGGTGGCCCCCCTCCTACTCTCCTTTGGATCTCTGGAAGCTTCCGGGTAAAATAAGACTTCAGGAACTTGTTTCGTCCAATTCCGAGAATATTTCCTGTGTATCACTTCTGAAACACAAAAATAGCAGAAAACAGGGAACTGGCACTATGGCGACTTGTTAATAGGTTAGTTCCGGAAATCGCATAAAAACGCCACGAATTGTAACGAAACACAAGGCAAATGGTGTAAAAACAAGCATGGAGCATCAAAAATTATAGATACGTTTGAGACGTATCAGTGTGTTCAAATCATAAGGAAAAACATACAAATGGTTTTCAGCTTGTCCTTCATGGAGAGCAAAACATAAATGCATAGGACACCTTCAAGTTTAAGAGGGCGACTAGATATAAATAATTTAAGAACAAGTGAAACCAACAATATGAATCAATCAATGAAAACTTTGGGACAATGCACATTATACTCAGAATAACAACTATGCTCTCTTAATGGTGCATAAAGGTAGAAGGTGGAGACTCAACATAAAAGTAAAAGAAAGGCCCTTCGCGGAGGGAAGCAGTGATTGCAAGTTTTATAAACCTTCAAAAATTATGGTACTTACCGGCTTTGAGCTCTCATTGCCCCCATCATAAGCATCTTGAATGGTTAAAGTTAATGCGAGAACACTTATGCTGCATATGCTTGACAAATCATAAGTTGAAAAGCTCGTGTCCCGTAAATACGAGTACCCAAACCTCGTGCTACTTTACTTCGAGTCCCAAGCAAGCTCTTGTCATTGTAAGTATACACGTATCATCGAGAACCGCCAACGGGGTACTGATGCCGAGTAAATGACCGGCCAGTTGGGAACCCCAAGAGGAAGGTGTGATGAATATAGCAGCAAGATTTTCCCTCAGTAAGAAACCAAGGTATGTCAATCTAGTAGGAGAAAGCCAAACGACTGAAGGTGATGCCCACTAGCTGCGTGATGCTCTAACAAGAGCGCCTTTAACGATTACATGTTAGCGCGTCTTCAACCAGTAGCAACGTGGAACCTGCACACAACACAACCAAATACTTTATTCCCAACTTACGATGAGGTTGTCAATCTCACCGGTTTGCTTGAAACAAAGGGTATGAGCGTATCTAGTGGAAAGTGATAATAGTATGCGAGTAAAGTAAACAGTGCGAGTAAAGTAAATAGGTGATAGCAATATAAAGGAAATAGGACCGGGGTCCACAGTTCACTAGTGGTGTCTCTCCATAAGATAAAATAATAAATGCTGGGTAAACAAATTACAGTTGGGCAATTGATAGATTAAATACAACGTGCATATGATGAGAGGATCACTATGAGATTTACTCTGGGCATTACAACAAGATACATAGACCGCCATCCAACTGCATCTATGACTAATAATCCACTTGTGGCGAATCAATCCGAGAACTCCACAAGTATTAAGTTGCGAACAACAGATAATTGCATTAAGCAAAGTGTGTAATGTAAACAAAGCATATGCCCTCAAGCATATGAATGTAGTTTTCCCCCTAGTAGCAACAGCACATCTACAACCTTAGATGTTTCTGTCACTCCCCCAGATTAAATAGAGGCATGAACCCACTATCGAGCATAAATACCCCCTCTTGGAGTCACTAGCAACTACTTGGCCAAGATAGCTACTAACAACGGAGAGCATGCAAGATCATAAACAACATAGAGATAACAAAAGATAAAATTCAGTACTTCAACTCAATCATAACACCAATATTCATCGGATCCCAACAAACCAAACATGTAGAATTACGTAACGGTGATCTCAATCATGTAAGGCAGCTCATGAGATCTAAACATGAAGAACATGGTGGAGAAGACAACCATCTAGCTACTGCTATGGACCCATAGTCCAAGGTAGACTACTCACTCATTGCTCCGGAGGCAAGCATGGTGATGAAGAAGACCTCCGGTGGCGATTCCCCTCTCCGGCAGGGTGCCGGGAAGAGCTTCTGGACCCTCCCGATCTTCGGGTCGACGGCGGCGGCGGATCGCGGTGTGTTCTGGAAAAGTGATCGGGTATTTAGGTTTTTCCCGTCGGGGGGTCTTTATAGGCGAAGGGGCATCGTCAGAAGTGGACCGAGGAGGTCTCACACATAGGGGGCGCGGCCTACCCCTAGGCCGCGCCGCCCTGGTGTGTGGGGCCCTCATGGCCCCACTCCGACTCCTCTTCGGTTCTCTGGAAGCTTCGGTGAAATTCTGGGCGACTGGCTTTGGTTTCGTCTAATTCCGAGAATATTTCCTGTGTAACTTTTCTGAAACAAAAAAACAACAGAAAGCAGGGAACTGGCACTGTGGCACGAAACACTAAGCAAATGGTGTAAAAACAAGCATGGAGCATCAAAAATTATGGATACATTGGAGACGTATCAGCATCCCCAAGCTAAACTCCTGCTCGTCCTCAAGTAGGTAAGTGATAACAAAAGAAATAATTTTTGAGGTGACATGGACCTACACAATCTTGACCATATATGTAAGCGTTGTGCGCTAGGATCGAAAGAACTTAAAACATGGGCATGAAAGATATAATCTTGATAGAAGAAACTTACCAACCATGTTATAACATGAAAATGAACACAAACAAAAGATCATGAAAATGAAACAATGAAAGTCAAACGTGTGTTCAAATCATAAGGAAAAACATACAAATGGTTTTCAGCTTGTCCTTCATGGAGAGAAAAACATAAATGCATAGGACACCTTCAAGTTTAAGAGGGCGACTAGATACAAATAATTTAAGAACAAGTGAAACCAACAATATGAATCAATCAATGAAAACTTTGGGACAATGCACATTATACTAAGAATGACAACTATGCTCTCTTAATGGTGCATAAAAATAGAAGGTGGTGACGGGGTACCTCCGTGCCCGATGACATGGAACAAGCCCACATCAAAATGACAGGACAAGCAGACAATGAACACCTCGACATCTCTTTTATTTACCATTTGTATAGCTTTTTATTTTGAGATGCGTCGTCGAATATCCACTATGGGCATGCTGCAAATTTCCACCATGAATTATGCATGGCTTTGATTGGCGGCCCAGGCGTTTCTCTAACACATATACAAACTCCATGATCCCGCAAGATTCCCAATTCATTTCACACCGCGAGTATCCATAAACAAAAGATCACGATATCAACTCAAATAAGAACTGCAATGTTGAAAGCTTGCCCCATGACGGCATGGTTGGCTAATTCCCAACTTACAACTTGCAAGCATAACAACTCAACATAAGAGACCACAATGTCAAATTTTTAAGAACGAGAAAAATAAAGTGTGCCATCCGGTTTGTGAGAGCTTTACTGACCAATTTTCGCATAACACTGGTAAGAGTTTTATTTGAAGAGTAGATAAAATCAAGTCAAATGTACTTTGGAATAGAAAATTGCTAATAGGTATGTATGGTGGACACTTTGGCAAACTTGGTTTTTAGGAGTTGGATGCACGAGTAGAGCTCATACTCAGTACAAAACGAAGGCTAGCAAAAGACTGGGAGCGACCAACTAAGAGAGCAATAATGGCCATAATCATGCAAAGCGACAAAGCGACATTAAAAGAAGCATAAGATGGCATCAAAAGTCAAAAACTAAATGATCATAGAGGCAATTGCGACTTTGTATGAGTCTAACATGTGTGAGCATGCACCAAGTCAACCCAAATAAAGCATCAAGGAGAAAACCAAAATAATGCTTCCAAACGATAAAAACAACGCATGATTTTTTCAACGGCTCATTAAGCAATCTAAGTTATTTGAGACAAGTCATGCTACAGCAAAACCACTAAGCATGCTATCAAAAAGACATCAAGCACGACATGCAAAAGCCTAGGCCGCAGTCTACACAAGCTCCTTCTTGTACCACTTTTTTGCATAAAGCTTTTTCTCTTTTCCAACACTATTCAAACTTTTTATAAACACCTCTTTTGATGAAAACCAATAAAGACCAGAGGCAAAAATACACCTTGATGAAGAGATATAACAAGATCTGAACACATATCAAGGCGAAAAATGAAAACTAAATGCAGTTCTAGAAAAAGAGAACACTTGTTGAAACGAATAGAGTGAAAAACGGAGTGTTCTTGACAAATGAAAAGCAAGGCAACTTCTCCAAAATAAATTTGTTGGGGTCCAACCATTTATTGCAGAAAACTAAACTAAACTAAACTGAAAACTAAAAACAACTGACGCTCCAAGAAAAACGCATAATGCATGAAGCAATAAAAATATAGTGTCTTGAAAGGTGACCTGATTTTTGCTGATGAAGAAGGGGTGCCTCGGGGGCATCCCCAAGCTTTGACGCTTGTACTTCTTGGATATTTCTTGGGGTGATGCATGGGCATCCCCAAGCTTGAGCTTTTGTCCGTTCTTCAACTCATCTCATCACTCTCCGATCCCTACACTTGAAAACTTCCTTCATACAAAACTAAACACAAATCTATTAGCAACATTAGTGTAAGCATAACATTGAATCAACCCTTTTTTGCTTCAGGTTTCAACCTAAAACCACCACATATAAAGTATATACTACTGTACCAACTTCCCCAAAAGTTCCGTGATCAAAAGAACTAAAAAAGAAAGCGATAAAGTGGCAAACACAAATATTGGCAGAAATCTGTAAAAACAGAACAGCTGAGAAAGGTCGAATTTTTGAGGGGTTTTCTGTTGCTAAAATCAAAAAGTGTTCAACTAATGAAAGTTTGGATATAACCTGGGGCATATTCACAAGAAATTGCAGGTCCAAAAGATATACAGAGAATTTTCACGAATTTTTACGGTGCAGCACCAAAAACTGTTTCAGGACAGCAACATCCCCAAATCTTACCTCGCTCAAATTAGAGGCTTCTCTGGGCACAAAAACGAAATAAAAAGGATAAGTAGAAGGTCATTACAGTAGTAATAACTTCCAAGACTCAAAAAAAACAAAAAAAACTGAATGTAAAAACATTGGGTTATCTCCCAAGAGTGCTTTTCTTTAACGCCTTTAAGCTAGGCGCAGAAAATTGTGAATCAAGTAATTATGAAAGAAGCATTAGGATCCACTATAGGAGTCTATTCAACAATGAAGGAAATTGTGTCCAAATGAGTTTTTGAAGATCCTTTATGATCACGCTTTGGTACACTACTTTCATCGAAAGGATTTTCAGGGCAAATCCAACTAGAATTCTTTTCCCAAGCATCATGAATTCCTACAAGTTTACAAGGTATTGTACTCTAAAATCTTCATTGGGTGTACCAACAACTTCAACAGGCGAGCCAAGCTTACTAAATTTCTTAAAAACTTCCCTAGCCTCAATAGCAACATCTCTAAATTCTATGCGCAAAGTTTCCAAGATAAAAGCTTTCTTTTCGGGATCCTCAATATCATGAAGCTTAAGGAACATGTATTGCATAAAAGGATTAAGGCTAGCAAACCTAGCTTCTAACATGTGAACTAAATAGGCAAAAGCAACTTCATAACTAGGAGCAAGCTCAGCCAAAGACTTTTCCTCAACTTCTTTATGCATACTAATATGATTAAAGAACTCCTCAATGTTACTTTTTCCAATAATTGAACCACTACCTACTGAGAGGTCCTCCAAAACATACTTAGGGAACAACATAATGAACTAGAGTAAAGAAGTAACAACTACCAAGGATTCTAATTTTTTTGGGTTTTTGATAAAACGATGCAAGTAAAAATAAAGTAAAGCAAAACTTAAAACAAAGTAAAGGATGTGCGTGCGAAAACTCCTCTTGCAAAAGTCTTCTTCCTCCCCGGCAACGGCGCCAAAAAATATGCTTGATGCCAAGTAAATGACCGGCCAGTTGGGAACCCCAAGAGGAAGGTGTGATGAATATAGCAGCACGATTTTCCCTCAGTAAGAAACCAAGGTATGTCGATCCAGTAGGAGAAAGCCAAACGACTGAAGGTGATGCCCACTAGCTGCGTGATGCTCTAACAAGGGCGCCGTTAACGATTACTTGTTAGCGCGTCTTCAACCAGTAGCAACGTGGAACCTGCACACAACACAACCAAATACTTTGTTCCCAACTTACGATGAGGTTGTCAATCTCACCGGTTTGCTTGAAACAAAGGGTATGAGCGTATCGAGTGGAAAGTGATAATAGTATGCGAGTAAAGTAAACAGTGCGAGTAAATTAAACAGGTGATAGCAATATAAAGGAAATAGGACCGGGGTCCACAGTTCACTAGTGGTGTCTCTGCATAAGATAAAATAATACATGCTGGGTAAACAAATTACAGTTGGGCAATTGATAGAATAAAGACAACGTGTATATGATGAGAGGATCACTATGAGATTTACTCTGGGCATTACAACAAGATACATAGACCGCCATCCAACTGCATCTATGACTAATAATCCAGTTGTGGCGAATCAATCTGAGAACTCCACAAGTATTAAGTTGCGAACAACAGATAATTGCATTAAGCAAAGTGTGTAATGTAAACAAAGCATATGCCCTTGAGCATATGAATGTTGTTTTCCCCCTAGTAGCAACATCACATCTACAACCTTAGAGGTTTCTGTCACTCCCCCAGATTAAATAGAGGCATGAACCCACTATCGAGCATAAATACCCCCTCTTGGAGTCACTAGCAACTACTTGGCCAAGATAGCTACTAACAACAGAGAGCATGCAAGATCATAAACAACATAGAGATAACAAAAGATAAAATTCAGTACTTCAACTCAATCATAACACCAATATTCATCAGATCCCAACAAACCAAACATGTAGAATTACATAACGATGATCTCAATCATGTAAGGCAGCTCATGAGATCTAAACATGAAGCACATGGTGGAGAAGACAACCATCTAGCTACTGCTATGGACCCATAGTCCAAGGTAGACTACTCACTCATCGCTCCGGAGGCAAGCATGGCGATGAAGAAGACCTCACTACAAGAAATGTGTTGACTACTGACGCTCAAAATTCGTCACTAAATCGTCATAATGGTTGATCTATGACGATTTTATGACAAAAAAATCATCGTCAAAAACGGGGCGTCGTTGATGATCGAACGTGACGATCCCACTGAAATCGTCATAATCGTCTATGACGATATTGGACCGTCATAACGGTTATGACGATATAATATCGTCATGAGCAGTTTGAGGAGGCCACATCAGCAATCCGACATGGCATACACGTGGCAGGAGACCACATCAGCAATCTGACGTGGCATACACGTGGCAGACATGTAAATCGAAATCAGCCTGGTCCATTTCAGTGATCTATATGGGCCAAGCCCAATAACTCAGCCTTGTTTATATATTTTTATCCAATTCTTGTTTGGGCCTAGGCCTTTTTACCACCTTTTTCGATTTTGGGCCTTGGCCTTTTAGAGTCCATTACTTTTGGGCTTTTCTTTCAGCCAATTTATTATTTTCTAATTTGCACACTTTTTTCCTAATATTTGTATCATGGCCTTTCAATGGTTTGGGCCTGGCCTCTTTATTTTAAGTATAGTGAAAACCAATAACAATCCAGCCCAAATAAAATAACAGTAGGATCACAACATTTTATTAACAGCACAAAACAAAATATTAAACTTCCATCATTCGCATAGCTTACAATCTCGCAACAGTATTACATAGTGTGACATAACAATTATAACATTACAGACTAGTATCTCCCAGCAAAGTATCTCTGACTGGACTTAGCTTCCAACCTCCAGGTCCCTTCTTGCTGCTCGATAATCAGGACCTCATAGGCAACGAGCAGGATATATGTCAATATGATCAAAAGCAGCGTTTGGTCACAAAAATATATACTAATTGGCTTAGAACAATAAAGCCTGCTGCTAGGTCAAACTCCAAGAACCAACAGCCTAGCATAAGCACATACCAGACCACAACAGATAAGAAACAAGAAATGATACAAGAAAAAGCGAAGAGAATACCTTCTCGCCTCAACCAATGCCACAGAAACCTGCCGACTGCTCCCAGTGTGCACCGCTCCCAGTGCTCATGTTCCCTTCAACTTGCAACCTACACCACGGATCAAAACAATCAGAAACAGGATAACATAAAGCACAGCAGGATATATAACCAACTGAACCAAAACTGCCAGTACATTCAACTTATGTGCTCATTATCATCAGTGCTAGAATCCTCCATCAATGGCAGCAGAGATATTCAACAACAGTAACAACTATGCTTATGTAAGCAGCTTTAAATACTGGCTCACTCCAACATTAAACCAACAGCAGTATATCCCATCATTTTGCATTTATAAAATACAGAACTTCTAAGGCATGAATATCCAAGCATTTTGAATTGGTACTTTATAAGTAGATAACCACAAGCTTTTAACAGTATATTAGAACCACACACAAAATATGGAGGAAGAAGCACATTTCATCTAACTTGAAAAGAATATGGAGTACATATTAACACTGGGGAATGTTATGCACTTGGTAGATAGTTTGCAATGGAAAATATAATGATAAAGTGCATAGGGATCGTACAACATTCTATGCTGCCCCAGGTTGCTACAAATATAGTTATCTTCCTAAAAAAAGTAGTTGTTAAATGCAGGAAAACAATATCATAGAAGGAAAACAATATCACAGAAGGGAAGCATGCATACTTATTAGCATGAAACGGAATCAACCCTGATGAAACCCTATTTATATCGATGGTCTATAGAAATATATGACTACTATGTAGGAACCGATTATTTCAACATTGAGTGTGCAATCTTTATTTTTGAACACCATAAATGTGCATACCCATAATGCTGCAGTATGTTTTAACCTCCAGAAATTTGTTGTGAGCTACGAACACCAAACAACAATTAAACAATGTGATGTTACTATACAATAGTCTATAGAAAAAAAGCTTAGCTCTGCCCGCCCAACATAATTCTAGCTCGGATAGGAAAGATACAAAGCATCTTGTTAGCTGCTGCCTGAGCTCCAAGTCTGTCTGCGTGTCTACGGCGCTTTTCTTAATCCATGCAGTTTGTTCAAACAGTTCATCAAATAGATTAGTGATTCGTGTGCCCTGATAATCTAACATTAATTGGATCTGTAGTAGAACTCTAGTAGTCTAATGCAAAGAAAGAGAACTACAGAGAAGAAGGCAGAAGAGTATCTTTACTTGAACTATTCCCCCGGTTCTCTCCACTGCAACCTTCATCGCAGCAACACCAACCTGAGGAATTAGAACTCTAGTAGTCCAATTTTGGCTACATAAACAGTTCTGCAATCAGAAAGAAGGAAAGTTCTCAACTTAGAAGTAATCATCTACGGCAGAGTTAGTAGCATATTTATAAAACTGCAGATGGGATTCATTGCTGCATATCTGAGAAAGGTATTGGAATAGTACATGTTATCAGCTCATATACTGTACATTCACTTTATACTACTGTTATCTTTTAGTAGTACTGCTAAAACTACAGCCACAACCACACAAGCAAGAAGAGAAGATACTAGTACAAGGTGGAAAAATAATCATCATGCATACTTATAAGTTTGTGCGATCAAGAAAGGCGACCAGCCTCTGTTTGTGCGATCAAGCTGACTTGAAGTTGCAGAGAATAGTCTCAACCTAAATACGAAGAGAAGATGTTATAAACGAAACATAATTATAGCTATCTAGTCAATATCATACGAATAAACTACTTGCTGTTTCAAGCCAAGATGCAGATGCCAAAACCATACGAATAAAAAGATGTAAATTTGAAGGTTAATGGGAGTAAAACCATTGTCAGAGAAAATTGATTATCAAGCTCAACCCAATTGTCCACTTTCCTCAAAGTAATATAGCATCAGTACATGAATAATATGCTTCTATGACATTAATCTAAGCGCACATGAAGTGAATCACTCAACTCCATTCAACTGTAAATTAATTTCTCAACTAAAAAAATTAGAATCTAAAAACCTCAGCTTCAAGGACAAAATGCTAACACTGATAAATAAGGAAAGTACAGTGTTCAGTCGGACTATACACGGGACAAGTCAAAATGTATTCCCACTATGAAATAAATAAGTTTATCAATAAAACGAGCCATGAAACCAACACAATTATCCCAATCAAGTGATCACCTAAGAGGTTAATTACATAACTTGCCTACTCGTTTTTAGTTATTTACCTAGTGTGCGTACCATCTAATTTCTGGTAATTGGTAGTACCTCAGGCTATCTATATCAGTCTATTGCAGGGGTCTGTTTGGACCCGTGGACAGCTAGCTCCCAGCAATGATTCATCATATGAAAAAAGGCAAGGCCCTACAACCAGAACTCATAATCATGTGCAGTTGCAGCCAAGATTAATGTCACACAAATCAATCAGCCTAACGAGAAACTTCCCATAGGTACCAAATCTAGGTAATCTAAGAACAGATCTAAAATCCCCATCCGCATCCATACCCAAATCCACAAGGACCCATAGCGTAACTAGGAGATCCAGACTAACTACGCGAGTAACAGATCAGGGAGAATCGAAAATGGTACCATGTAGTCGGTGGTGATGAAGGGGTCGTTGACGGCGACGAGCTCGACATCGGGGCACTGGAGCGCAACCCTGGCCACGAGCCTGCCGATACGGCCGAAACCTGCAGCGCCAAAGCAAAAAATCCATCAGAAACCACCCCGGAAAAATAGCCTGCGTTGAAGCAAACCAGATCAGATCGGGCGGCCGGGACTCACCGTTGATGCCGATCTTGATGGGAGCTGCACGGAGCACGTAGTAGATCCAGCAAAGGAAAACAACAAACAATCAGCAAAAATCACCACCGAAAACACACATAAAAATCAGCATGGAGCGGGGAATGGCGCGGTTACCCATGGGGAAAAGCGGAGCAGAGATGGAGAAACGGAGGGATTGACCGTAGGCCGGGTACGGCGCTGCGTAGCCCCCCTGCTGCGTCGGCGCGCCATTGTACCCCGCCTGCGCATCCTGGACCGCGCCGTAGGGCTGGTAAGGCGGGTACTGCGGCGCCACTGTAGATGAGGACGCGTTCTCGTCGGAAGGGAGCACCGGCCGCGGCGACTCCTCCTATACATGCAGCTGCGCTAGCTTGGGAGGGAGAGGAAGGCAGTGACTTCCTCCTCCGCCTCGGGAGGGAGATGGGTGGAGAGAGGTCCCTGCGGATCTGGATCTGATGGGGGGGAAGAGTGGCGGCGGTGCGTGTGTTCACGGGAGGATAGGGGGGTCGAGGGAGGATAGGTGCTGCACGCTTCTAGGGTTTGGTTGGACGGCGTGCTATCTCGCCGAGAGCGTTGGATCGGGAGGTTTTGACGACTCAGATCTGTTTCTGTCAGGTGATCCGTGTGAAGATCGGTTTTGTGTTCTGATTGGCTGGATCTAAGTCATGTGGATGTAATTAGGTAGGAGTAGAAGAAAAACTATAATCATGACATAGTTTGTTCAAATAACCCCATATTCTGCACATGTGTGCATCTCGGTATGGCAAACAAAGTTGCTTTGGGGAGTACTAATTTTCTTTGCACAAAAAATTCATTTTTCATTTTCTTAATGCTAAAAATGGGTTATTTTGTGAAGCATCTACCAAAAATAAGTTTCAAAAATGGTCCAATAAAATTTTACATGTTATTGTACCATATTTTATGCACAATTCACCATTTGTTTGCATGGAAAAAGTTTTCTGGACACCCCTCAAGAAATTGACAAAATTTTGCCGATTCAGTTGGAAGCGGGTCAAATTTGAACTACAAGTGCTTCATTGTTTGCTCAAGTTTTTTTCAAAAAATCATTTTTAGGTACAACATTATCTATATTATAAGAGATCCATCAAGAGTTTCGCAAGATTCTATCCCGAACTAGGAGCGGTCACGCCCACCGTTTTGGTCCCATTTTGAAATGTGCATAACAAATTCAAAAAAAATCAAAAAAATACAAAACCTTCGCGTTGTGTCATGTTATGTGACCTAGTTTCTAGGAAAAATAACAAACTTGGAATATTGGAAACATTTTGAAAAAGTGTTCACAAAAAAGAGCTACCTTATACAAAGTTTCATGGCTTTTTAGCGAGATGAGCTAGTTGTGGCCATAATCATAGCATAGTTTGTTCAAATAACCCCATATTATGCATATGTGTGCATCTTGGTATGGCAAACAAAGTTTCTTTGGGGAGTACTAATTTTCTTTGCACAAAAAATTCATTTTTCATTTTCTTAATGCTAAAAATGGGTTATTTTGTGAAGCATCTACCAAAAATAAGTTTCAAAAATGGACCAATAAAATTTTACATATTATTGTACCATATTTTATGCACAATTCACCATTTTTTTGCATGGAAGAAGTTTTCTGGACACCCCTCAAGAAATTGACAAAATTTTGCTGATTCAGCTGGAAGCGGGTCAAATTTGAACTACAGGTGCTTCATAGTTTGCTCATGTTTTTTTATAAAAATCATTTTTAGGTACACAAGTATCTATTTCATCATAGAACCATCAAGAGTTTGGCAAGATTCGATCCCGACCTAGGAGCGGTCACGCCCACCGTTTTGGTCCCATTTTGAAATGTGCATAACAAATTCAAAAAAAATACAAAAAAATACAAAACCTTCGCATTGTGTCATGTTATGTGATGTAATTTCTAGGAAAAATAAAAAACTTGGAATATTGGAAACATTTTGAAAAAGTGTTCACAAAAAAGAGCTACCTTATACAAAGTTTCATGGCTTTCAAGCGAGATGAGCTAGTTGTGGCCATAATCATAGCATAGTTTGTTCAAATAACCCCATATTATCCACATGTGTGCATCTTGGTATGGCAAACAAAGTTTCTTTGGGGAGTACTAATTTTCTTTGCACAAAAAATTCATTTTTCATTTTCTTAATGCTAAAAATGGGTTATTTTGTGAAGCATCTACCAAAAATAAGTTTCAAAAATGGACCAATAAAATTTTACATGTTATTGTACCATATTTTATGAACAATTCACCATTTGTTTGCATGGAAAAAGTTTTCTGGACACCCCTCAAGAAATTGACAAAATTTTGCCGATTCAGCTGGAAGCGGGTCAAATTTGAACTACAGGTGCTTCATAGTTTTCTCATGTTTTTTTATAAAAATCATTTTTAGGTACACAAGTATCTATTTCATCATAGATCCATCAAGAGTTTGGCAAGATTCGATCCCGACCTAGGAGCGGTCACGCCCACCATTTTGGTTGCATTTTGAAGTCGGCATAAGAAATTCAAAAAAAATCAAAAAAATACAAATCCTTCGTGTTATGTCATTTTATGTGACCTAGTTTCTAGGAAAAATAATAAACTTTGAATATTGCAACTATTTTGAAAAAGTGTTCACAAAAAAGAGCTATCTCGTACGAAGTTCTATGGTTTTCAAGCCAAATAAGCTAGTTATGGCCACAATCACGGCATAGTTTCTTCAAATGATCTCATATTGTGCACATGTGTGCATCTTTGGATGGAAAATAATGTTGATTTGGGGTGTTTTCCTTTTCTTGGCATAAAAAGTCCATTTGTCATTTTATTAGCGCCAAAATGGGTTTTTTTTGTGAAGGAAGTACAAAAAGTACATATTAAAATTGTACCTTCGCAATTTTACAAAATATCATACCTCATTTCATGTACAAAACACCAATTATTTGTGTGTCCAAATATTTCCATCCACCTCTCACAAAGAAGATAAAGTTTTGTCAATTTAGCTGGAAATCGGGTAATTTGAACTACAACTACATGATAGCTTGCTCGTGAATTTTTGCAAAAATACTTTTAAGGTGTGAAAGTATATATTACATCATAGATTTAGTAAGAGTTTTGTAAGATTCAACACCTTGCTAAGAAGAATCATGCCCGCCTTTTTGACCCCATTTTAAATACACCATAATGGCATTCTTGTGATTAATTTTTGTTTTCTAAATTTGTTTTGTAAAAAAAGATTTAATGTTATTATATATATAATAAATAGAATTTACAAAGTTTATTTGAATTTATTTGGCCTTATTTGTGAATCTTTTTCAAACACTTTATGTTAAAGTCTTAAAAGAAATGGAAAAGCCATAGAGGAAAAAAAAACATCATTGAGAGCCTTTACCCACAGCGGCCCAAGTGTTGTCTACACCGGCCCAGACCCAAGACACGGAAATCTTATATTAAAAGAATATAACGTGGGCTTCCATCACAACCTTGTCTTTACCTTGGTGGTTAAGAGTGCTCCTCCCGTGAAGGGAGGTTGCGGGTTCGATTCCCAGCCGCTGCGCGACTTGATTTATTTTGCTAATTCTTGTCAGACCGACATGTGGGACCCGCGTGTCAGGTCGGACCGACGCGTGGGATCCGCGTGTCAGGTCCGTCCGTGGGACCTGCGTGTCAGGTCGGACCGACGCGTGGGACCCGCGTGTCAGGTCGGACCGACGCGTGGGATCCGCGTGTCAGGTCCGTCCGTGGGACCTGCGTGTCAGGTTGGACCGACGCGTGGGACCCGCGTGTCAGGTCCGCCTGTGGGACCCGTGCGTCAGGTCGGACCGACGCGTGGGACCTGTGCGTCAGGTCGGACCGACGCGTGGGACCTGTGCGTCAGGTCGGACCGACATGTGGGACCCGCGTGTCAGGTCGGATCGACGCGTGGGACCCGCGTGTCAGGTCCGTCCATGGGACCCGCGTGTCAGGTCCGCCCGTGGGACCCGCGTGTCAGGTCAGACCGACGCGTGGGACCCGCGTGTCAGGTCGGACCGATGCGTGGGACCCGCGTGTCAGGTCGGACCGACGCGTGGGACCTGCGTGTCAGGTTGGTCTAGAAAAATTAAAGTGTATGACGGATGGGTCCTACACTCCATGTAAGAAAATTTCCACCATGAATTATGCATGGCTTAGATTGGCGGCCCAGGCGTTTCTCTAACACATATAAAAACTCCATGATCCCGCAAGATTCCCAATTCATTTCACATCGCGAGTATCCATAAACAAAAGATCACGATATCAACTCAAATAAGAAGTGCAATGTTGAAAGCTTGCCCCATGACGACATGGCTGGGCTAATTCGCAACTTACAACTTGCAAGCATAACAACTCAACATAAGAGACCACAATGTAAAAAATTTAAGAATGAGAAAAATTAAAGTGTGCCATCTGGTTCGTGAGAGCTTTACTGACCAATTTTTGCATAACACTGGTAAGAGTTTAATTTGAAGAGTAGATAAAAGCAAGTCAAATGTACTTTGGAATAGCAAATTGCTAATAGGTATGTATGGTGGACACTTTGGCAAAACTTGGTTTTTAGAGGGTTTTCTGTTGCTCAAATCAAAAAGTGTTCAACTAATGGAAGTTTGAATATAACCTGGGGCATATGCACAAGAAATCGCAGGTCCGAAAGATATACAGAGAATTTTCACGAATTTTTACGGTGCAGCACCGAAAACTATTTCAGGACAGCAACATCCCCAAATCTTACCTCGCTCAAATTAGAAGCTTCTCTTGGCACAAAAACGAAATAAAAAGGATAAGGAGAGGTCATTACAGTAGTAATAACTTCCAAGACTCAAATAAACGAAAAAGAACTGAATGTAAAAACATTGGGTTATCTCCCAAGAGTGCTTTTCTTTAACGCCTTTGAGCTAGGTGCAGAAAATTGCGAATCAAGTAACATCAAGTGATGAAGCATCAAGCTCATAATTTGCTCTAAGAATAGAGTCAAAAACTAATTTCTTTCTCTTTCTAGGGAAGTGTTCCTTACCTTTCTTAAGTGGAAATTGATATTTGATGGTGCCTTCCCTCATATCAATGATGGCACCTACAGTTCGAAGAAAATGTCTTCCCAAAATAATAGGACATGAAGCATTGCATTCAACATTCATGACAAGAAAATCAACGAGAACAAGGTTATTGTTAACCATAATAAGAACATCATTAATTCTTCCCAAAGGTTTCTTCTTAGCAACATCAGCAATAGGAACATCATAATAACACTTTTCAAGCGGTGGTAAATCAAGCATGTCATAAATTTTTCTAGGCATGATAGAAATACTAGCACCTAGATCACATAAAGCATGGCAATCAAAACCATTAACATGCATATCAATGATGGGTTCCCAACCATCTTCTAACTTCTTGGGAACAGAAGCTTTTTGTTGCAACTTTTCATCCCTAATTTTCATAAGAGCATTGGTAATATGCTTAGTAAAAGCAACATTTATAGAACTAGCATTGGGAGTCAAAGCAAGCTTTTGTAGGAACAAAATAACTTCAGATATATTGCAGCCATCAACATCAAAATCATTAAAGGAAATAGAGCTATCATCTCCTACACTCCGAAAAATTTCAGCACTCTTTTGAGAAAAAGTTTTGGCAGTTTTAGGCTTTTTAACACAAGGAGTAGAAGTTTTATCTACACCAACCAAAGTAAGAGGATTTCTAGCATTAGGAGCAACATCATTAGAGGTAGTAATGGTACATACCTTCATCTCTCTAGCCATCTCATCTTCTCTTTCCCACCTGGCATGCAATTCTGCTAGCATCCTAACATTTTCATCAATTCTAACTTGGATAGCATTAGCAGTAGCAAAAGGATTATTCTCTTTCACATCATTAGGCAACACTTTTAATTTCAGAAGTTCAACATCATGAGCAGGGCTATCAACTTTAGAAGCAAGAATATCAATTTTTCCTAACTTTTCCTCAATAGACTTGTTAAAAGCATTTTGCTTACCGATGAAGTCCTTGAGCATTACCTCAAGCTCGGAGGGCGCGGCCCTAGTGTTGTTGGAGGAATTACCATCAGAGTTACCATAACCATTACCATTGGTAGAACGATACGGCCTATAATTGTTACTAGCAAAATTGTTCCTATAAGCATTGTTGTTAAAATTATTATTTCTAATGAAGTTTACATCAACATGCTCTTCTTGAGCAACCAAAGAGGCCAAAGGAACATTATTAGGATCTACGTGAGTCCTATCATTTGAAAGCATAAGCATAATAGCATCAATCTTATCACTCAAGGAAGAGGTTTCCTCAACAGAATTTACCTTCTTACCTTGTGGAGCTCTCTCGGTGTGCCATTCAGAGTAATTTACCATCATATTGTCGAGAAGCTTCGTTGCGGTGCCCAAGGTAAGGGACATAAAAGTGCCTCCAGCTACCGAATCAAGTAGGTTCCTCAAAGAAAAATTTAGTCCTGCATAAAAAGTTTGGACAATCATCCAAGTAGTCAGTCCATGAGTGTGACAATTCTTTATCATAGCTTTCATTTTTTCCCAAGCTTGAGCAACATGTTCATTATCAAACTGGCTAAACTTCATAATATTGCTACGCAAAGCTATAATCTTAGCAGGAGGATAGAATCTACCAATAAAAGCATCCTTACACTTAGCCCATGAATCAATACTATTTTTAGGCAAAGACAGCAACCAATCCTTAGTTTTCCTCTCAAAGAAAAAGGAAACAACTTAAGCTTAATAATATCACTTTCAACATCCTTATATTTTTGCATCTCACATAGCTCAACAAAATTGTTGAGATGAGCTGCAGCATCATCAATACTAGCACCAGAAAATTGCTCTTTCATAACAAGGTTCAACAAAGCAGGCTTAATCTCATAAAAATTTGCAGCAGGAGCAGGTGGCGCAATAGGAGTGCAGATAAAATCACTATTGTTCGTGCTAGTAAAGTCACACAACTTGGTGTTTTCAGGAGTAGCCATTCTAGCAAACTAAAAGCAGACAAGTAAAAACAACTACAAAGGATTCTAATTTTTTGGGTTTTTGATAAAATGATGCAAGTAAAAATAAAGTAAAGCAAATCAATAAACAAAGTAAAGGATGTGCGTGCGAAAACTCCCCTCGCAGAAGTCTTCTTCTTCCTCCCCGGCAACAGCGCCAGAAAAGAGCTTGATGCGGTACGGTGTTGATAGTTTTTCACCGTCCAGTTGGGAACCCCAAGAGGAAGGTATGATGAATATAGCAGCAAGGTTTTCCCTCAATAAGAAACCAAGGTTTATCGATCCGAAGGGGAAGAAGCCAACACGACTGAAGGTGATGCCCGCTAGCTTGCGACAGCTCCGGACAATTTATAGGGTGCCTCGTCTGAGCTTTGCTTTGCGAGCGCCAACATGGAACATACACACAACACAACCAAATACTTTGCTCCCAACTTACGATGAGGTTGTCAATCTCACTGGTTTGCTGTAAACAAAGGAATGGGCATATTGAGTGGAAAATAGTAATAATATGCGAATGAAGTAAATAGTGCGAGTAAAGTAAACAGGTGATAGCAATATGATGGAAATAGGACCGGGGTCCATAATTCACTAGTGGTGTCTCTCCATAAGATAAAATAATACATGCTGGGTAAACAAATTACAGTTGGGCAATTGATAGAATAAAGACAACGTGCATATGATGAGAGGATCACTATGAGATTTACTCTGGGCATTACAACAAGATACATAGACCGCCATCCAACTGCATCTATGACTAATAATCCACTTGTGGCGAATCAATCCGAGAACTCCACAAGTATTAAGTTGCGAACAACAGATAATTGCATTAAGCAAAGTGTGTAATGTAAACAAAGCATATGCCCTCGAGCATATGAATGTTGTTTTCCCCCTAGTAGCAACATCACATCTACAACCTTAGAGGTTTCTGTCACTCCCCCAGATTAAATAGAGGCATGAACCCACTATCGAGCATAAATACCCCCTCTTGGAGTCACTAGCAACTACTTGGCCAAGATAGCTACTAACAACAGAGAGCATGCAAGATCATAAACAACATAGAGATAACAAAAGATAAAATTCAGTACTTCAACTCAATCATAACACCAATATTCATCAGATCCCAACAAACCAAACATGTAGAATTACATAACGATGATCTCAATCATGTAAGGCAGCTCATGAGATCTAAACATGAAGCACATGGTGGAGAAGACAACCATCTAGCTACTGCTATGGACCCATAGTCCAAGGTAGACTACTCACTCATCGCTCCGGAGGCAAGCATGGCGATGAAGAAGACCTCCGGTGGCAATTCCCCTCTCCGGCAGGGTGCTGGGAAGAGCTTCTGGACCCTCCCGATCTTTAGGTCAACGGCGGCGGCAGATCGCGATGTGTTCTGGAAAAGTGATCGGGTATTTAGGTTTTTCCCGTCAGGGGGTCTTTATAGGCGAAGGGGCATCGTCAGAAGTGGACCGAGGAGGTCTCACACATAGGGGGCGCGGCCTACCCCTGGGCCGCGCTGCCCTGGTGTGTGGGGTCCTTGTGGCCCCATTCCGACTCCTCTTCGGTTCTCTGGAAGCTTCGGTGAAATTCTGGGCGACTGGCTTTGGTTTCGTCCAATTCCGAGAATATTTCCTATGTAACTTTTCTGAAACACAAAAACAGCAGAAAACAGGGAACTGGCACTGTGGCGACTTGTTAATAGGTTAGTTCCGGAAAATGCATAAAAGTGCCACGAAGTGTAACGAAACACTAAGCAAATGGTGTAAAAACAAGCATAGAGCATCAAAATTTATGGATATGTTAGAGACGTATCAGGTACCTCCATGCCCGATGACATGGAACAAGCCCACATCAAAATGACAGGACAAGCAGACAATGAACACCTCGATATCTCTTTTATTTACCATTAGTATAGCTTTTTATTTTGAGATGCATCGTCGAATGTCCACTATGGGCATGCTGCAAATTTCCACCATGAATTATGCATGGCTTAGATTGGCGGCCCAGGCGTTTCTCTAACACATAAAAACTCCATGATCCCGCAAGATTCCCAATTCATTTCACACCGCGAGTATCCATAAACAAAAGATCACGATATCAACTCAAATAAGAAGTGCAATGTTGAAAGCTTGCCCCATGACGACATGGCTGGGCTAATTCGCAACTTACAACTTGCAAGCATAACAACTCAACATAAGAGACCATAATGCAAAAAAATTAAGAATGAGAAAAATTAAAGTGTGCCATCTGGTTCGTGAGAGCTTTACTGACCAATTTTTGCATAACACTGGTAAGAGTTTAATTTGAAGAGTAGATAAAAGCAAGTCAAATGTACTTTGGAATAGCAAATTGCTAATAGGTATGTATGGTGGACACTTTGGCAAAACTTGGTTTTTAGAGGGTTTTCTGTTGCTCAAATCAAAAAGTGTTCAACTAATGGAAGTTTGAATATAACCTGGGGCATATGCACAAGAAATCGCAGGTCCGAAAGATATACAGAGAATTTTCACGAATTTTTACGGTGCAGCACCGAAAACTATTTCAGGACAGCAACATCCCCAAATCTTACCTCGCTCAAATTAGAGGCTTCTCTTGGCACAAAAATGAAATAAAAAGGATAAGGAGAGGTCATTACAGTAGTAATAACTTCCAAGACTCAAATAAACGAAAAAGAACTGAATGTAAAAACATTGGGTTATCTCCCAAGAGTGCTTTTCTTTAACGCCTTTGAGCTAGGTGCAGAAAATTGCGAATCAAGTAACATCAAGTGATGAAGCATCAAGCTCATAATTTGCTCTAAGAATAGAGTCAAAAACTAATTTCTTTCTCTTTCTAGGGAAGTGTTCCTTACCTTTCTTAAGTGGAAATTGATATTTGATGGTGCCTTCCCTCATATCAATGATGGCACCTACAGTTCGAAGAAAATGTCTTCCCAAAATAATAGGACATGAAGCATTGCATTCAACATCCCTGACAAGAAAATCAACGAGAACAAGGTTATTGTTAACCATAATAAGAACATCATTAATTCTTCCCAAAGGTTTTTTCTTAGCAACATCAGCAATAGGAACATCATAATAACACTTTTCAAGCGGTGGTAAATCAAGCATGTCATAAATTTTTCTAGGCATGATAGAAATACTAGCACCTAGATCACATAAAGCATGGCAATCAAAACCATTAACATGCATATCAATGATGGGTTCCCAACCATCTTCTAACTTCTTGGGAACAGAAGCTTTTTGTTGCAACTTTTCATCCCTAATTTTCATAAGAGCATTGGTAATATGCTTAGTAAAAGCAACATTTATAGAACTAGCATTGGGAGTCAAAGCAAGCTTTTGTAGGAACAAAATAACTTCAGATATATTGCAGCCATCAACATCAAAATCATTAAAGGAAATAGAGCTATCATCTCCTACACTCCGAAAAATTTCAGCACTCTTTTGAGAAAAAGTTTTGGTAGTTTTAGGCTTTTTAACACAAGGAGTAGAAGTTTTATCTACACCAACCAAAGTAAGAGGATTGCTAGCATTAGGAGCAACATCATTAGAGGTAGTAATGGTACATACCTTCATCTCTCTAGCCATCTCATCTTCTCTTTCCCACCTGGCATGCAATTCTGCTAGCATCCTAACATTTTCATCAATTCTAACTTGGATAGCATTAGCAGTAGCAAAAGGATTATTCTCTTTCACATCATTAGGCAACACTTTTAATTTCAGAAGTTCAACATCATGAGCAAGGCTATCAACTTTAGAAGCAAGAATATCAATTTTTCCTAACTTTTCCTCAACAGACTTGTTAAAAGCATTTTGCTTACCGATGAAGTCCTTGAGCATTACCTCAAGCTCGGAGGGCACGGCCCTAGTGTTGTTGGAGGAATTACCATCAGAGTTACCATAACCATTACCATTGGTAGAATGATACGGCCTATAATTGTTACTAGCAAAATTGTTCCTATAAGCATTGTTGTTAAAATTATTATTGCTAATGAAGTTTACATCAACATGCTCTTCTTGAGCAACCAAAGAGGCCAAAGGAACATTATTAGGATCTACATGAGTCCTATCATTTGAAAGCATAAGCATAATAGCATCAATCTTATCACTCAAGGAAGAGGTTTCCTCAACAGAATTTACCTTCTTACCTTGTAGAGCTCTCTCGGTGTGCCATTCAGAGTAATTTACCATCATATTGTCGAGAAGCTTCGTTGCGGCGCCCAAGGTAAGGGACATAAAAGTGCCTCCAGCTACTGAATCAAGTAGGTTCCTCAAAGAAAAATTTAGTCCTGCATAAAAAGTTTGGACAATCATCCAAGTAGTCAGTCCATGAGTGTGACAATTCTTTATCATAGCTTTCATTTTTTCCCAAGCTTGAGCAACATGTTCATTATCAAACTGGCTAAACTTCATAATATTGCTACGCAAAGCTATAATCTTAGCAGGAGGATAGAATCTACCAATAAAAGCATCCTTACACTTAGCCCATGAATCAATACTATTTTTAGGCAAAGACAGCAACCAATCCTTAGTTTTCCTCTCAAAGAAAAAGGAAACAACTTAAGCTTAATAATATCACTTTCAACATCCTTATATTTTTGCATCTCACATAGCTCAACAAAATTGTTGAGATGAGCTGCAGCATCATCAATACTAGCACCAAAAAATTGCTCTTTCATAACAAGGTTCAACAAAGCAGGCTTAATCTCATAAAAATTTGCAGCAGGAGCAGGTGGCGCAATAGGAGTGCAGATAAAATCACTATTGTTCGTGCTAGTAAAGTCACACAACTTGGTGTTTTCAGGAGTAGCCATTCTAGCAAACTAAAAGCAGACAAGTAAAAACAACTACAAAGGATTCTAATTTTTTGGGTTTTTGATAAAATGATGCAAGTAAAAATAAAGTAAAGCAAATCAATAAACAAAGTAAAGGATGTGCGTGCGAAAACTCCCCTCGCAGAAGTCTTCTTCTTCCTCCCCGGCAACAGCGCCAGAAAAGAGCTTGATGCGGTACGGTGTTGATAGTTTTTCACCGTCCCGTTGGGAACCCCAAGAGGAAGGTATGATGAATATAGCAGCAAGGTTTTCCCTCAGTAAGAAACCAAGGTTTATCGATCCGAAGGGGAAGAAGCCAACACGACTGAAGGTGATGCCCGCTAGCTTGCGACAGCTCCGGACAATTTATAGGGCGCCTCGTATGAGCTTTGCTTTGTGAGCGCCAACATGGAACATACACACAACACAACCAAATACTTTGCTCCCAACTTACGATGAGGTTGTCAATCTCACTGGTTTGCTGTAAACAAAGGAATGGGCATATTGAGTGGAAAATAGTAATAATATGCGAATGAAGTAAATAGTGCGAGTAAAGTAAACAGGTGATAGCAATATGATGGAAATAGGACCGGGGTCCACAATTCACTAGTGGTGTCTCTCCATAAGATAAAATAATACATGCTGGGTAAACAAATTACAGTTGGGCAATTGATAGAATAAAGACAACGTGCATATGATGAGAGGATCACTATGAGATTTACTCTGGGCATTACAACAAGATACATAGACCGCCATCCAACTGCATCTATGACTAATAATCCACTTGTGGCGAATCAATCCGAGAACTCCACAAGTATTAAGTTGCGAACAACAGATAATTGCATTAAGCAAAGTGTGTAATGTAAACAAAGCATATGCCCTCGAGCATATGAATGTTGTTTTCCCCCTAGTAGCAACATCACATCTACAACCTTAGAGGTTTCTGTCACTCCCCCAGATTAAATAGAGGCATGAACCCACTATCGAGCATAAATACCCCCTCTTGGAGTCACTAGCAACTACTTGGCCAAGATAGCTACTAACAACGGAGAGCATGCAAGATCATAAACAACATAGAGATAACATAAGATAAAATTCAGTACTTCAACTCAATCATAACACCAATATTCATCGGATCCCAACAAACACAACATGTAGAATTACATAATGGGTGATCTCGATCATGTAAGGCAGCTCACGAGATCTAAACATGAAGCACGTGGTGGAGAAGACAACCATCTAGCTACTGCTATGGACCCATAGTCCAAGGTAGACTACTCACTCATTGCGCCGGAGGCAAGCATGGCGATGAAGAAGACCTCCGGTGGCGATTCCCCTCTCCGGCAGGGTGCCGAGAAGAGCTTCTGGACCCTCCTGATCTTCGGGTCGACGGCGGTGGCAGATCACGATGTGTTCTGGAAAAGTGATTGGGTCATTAGGTATTTCCTATCGGGGGGTTGACTTTCCTAATGATGTGAAAGAGAACAATGTTTTTGCTACCGCTAATGCTATCCAAGTTGGAATTGATGAAAATATTAGATTGTTAGCGGAATTGCATGCCAGGTGGGAAAGAGAAGATGAGATGGCTAGAGAGATGAAGGTATGTACCATTACTACCTCTAATGATGTTTCTCCTAATGCTAGCAATCCTCTTACTTTGATTGGTGTAGAGAAAACTCCCACTCCTTGTGTTAAAAAGCCTAAAACTGCCAAAACTTTTTCTCAAAAGAGTGCTGAAATTTTTTGGAGTGTAGGAGATGATAGCTCTACTTCTTTTAATGATTTTGATGTTGATGGCTGCAATATATCTGAAGTTATTTTGTTCTTGCAAAAGCTTGCTTTGACTCCCAATGCTAGTTCCTTAAATATTGCTTTTACTAAGCATATTACCAATGCTCTCATGAAAATTAGGGATGAAAAGTTGAAGCAAAAAGCTTCTGTTCCCAAGAAGTTAGAAGATGGTTGGGAACCCATCATTGATATGCATGTTAGTGGTTTTGATTGCCATGCTTTATGTGATCTAGGTGCTAGTATTTCTATCATGCCTAGAAAAATTTATGACATGCTTGATTTACCACCGCTTGAAAAATGTTATTTTGATGTTCCTATTGCTGATGTTGCTAAGAAGAAACCTTTGGGAAGGATTAATGATGTTCTTATTGTGGTTAACAATAACCTTATTCCCGTTGATTTTCTTGTTATGGACGTTGAATACCATGCTTCATGTCCTATTATTTTGGGAAGACCCTTTCTTCGAACTGTAGGTGCCATCATTGATATGAGGGAAGGCACTATCAAATATCAATTCCCACTAAGGAAAGGTATGGAACACTTCCCTAGGAAAATAAAGAAATTAATTTTTGACTCTATTCTTATAGCAAATTATGAGCTTGATGCTTCATCACTTGATGTTACTTGATTCGCATTTTTCTGCGCCTAGCTCAAAGGCGTTAAAGAAAAGCACTCTTGGGAGATAACCCAATGTTTTTACTTTCAGTAATTTTTCTTTTATTTGAGTCTTGGAAGTCATTACCACTGTAATGACCGCTCCTTATCTTGTTTATTTTGTTTTTGTGCTAAGAGAAGCCTCTAATTCGAGTGAGGTAAAGATTTGGGGATGTTGCTGTCCTGAAACTGTTTTCGGTGCTGCACTGTAAAAATTCGTATAAATTCTCTGTATATCTTTTGGACCTGCGATTTCTTGTGCATATGCCCCAGGTTATATCCAAACTTTCGTTAGTTGAACACTTTTTGATTTGAGTAACAGAAAATCCCTCAAAAATTCGACCTTTGTCAGCTGTTCTGTTTTGACAGATTTCTGCCAATATTTGTGTTTGCCACTTTATCGCTTTCTTTTGAGTTCTTTTGATCACGGAACTTTTGGGGAAGTTGCTACAGTAGTATATGCTATATATGTGGTGGTTTTGGGTTGATACCTGAAGCAAAAAGAGGTTGATTATATGTTATGCTACACTAATGTTGCTAATAGAATTGTGTTTAGTTTTGTATGAAGGAAGTTTTCAAGTGTAGGGATTGGAGAATGATGAGATGAGTTGAAGAATGGACAAAAGCTCAAGCTTGGGGATGCCCATGCATCACCCCAAGAAATATCCAAGAATTACAAGCGTCAAAGCTTGGGGATGCCCCCGAGGCACCCCTTCTTTATCGGCAAAAATCAGGTAACCTTTCAAAACACTATATTTTTATTGCTTCATGCACTATGTGTTTTTCTTGGAGCGTCAGTTGTTTTAGTTTTCTTAGTTGGTTTTGTTTTGTTTGCTGCAATAAATGGTTGGACCCCAACAAATTTCCTTTGGAGGAGATGTACTCGTTTTCATTTGCCAAGAACACTCCGTTTTCACTCTTATCGTTCATCGGGTGTTCTTCTTTTTCCGCTACTGCTTTTGGTTTTTGTTTTCGCCTTGATTTGCATTCAGAACTTGTCATATATTTTCATCAAGGTGTATTTTTGCCTCTGATCTTTATTGGTTTTCATCAAAAGAGGTGTCTTTAAAAATTTCAAATGGTGTTGGAAAAGAGAAAAAGCTTTGTGCAAAATAGTGGTACAAGAAGGAGCTTGTGTAGACTGCGGCTTAGGCTTTTTCATGTCATGCTTGATGTTTTTTTGATAGTATGCTTAGTGGTTTTTCTGTAGCATGACTTGTCTCAAATAACTGAGATTGCTTAATGAGCCTTTGAAAAAATCATGCGTTGTTTTTAATTGTATGGAAGCATTATTTTGGTTTTCTCCTTGATGCTTTATTTGGGTTGACTTGCCGCATGCTCACACATGTTAGACTCTTACAAAGTCGCCAATAGTTTTTGACTTTTGATGCCATCTTATGCTTCTTTTAATGTCGCTTTCTCGCTTTGCATGATTATGGCCATTATTGCTCTCTTAGTTGGTCGCTCCCAGTCTTTTGCTAGCCCTCGCCTTGTACTGAGTATGAGCTCTACTCGTGCATCCAACTCCTAAAAGCCAAAGTTTTCCAAAATGTCCACCATACATACCTACTAGCAATTTGCTATTCCAAGTAAATTTGTTTTGCTTTTATTTTCTCTTCAAATTAAACTCTTACCAGTGTTATGAGAAATTCGGTCAGTAAAGCTCTCACGAACCGGAAGGCACACTTTACTTTTTCCTGTTCTTAAAAATTTGACATTGTGGTCTCTTATGTTGAGTTGTTATGCTTGCAAGTTGTAAGTTGGAGACTAGCCCAGCTATGCAGTCATGGGCAAGCTTTCAACATTGCACTTCTTATTTGAGTTGATATCGTGATCTTTTGTTTATGGATGCCCGCGGTGTGAAATGAATTGGGAATCTTGTGGGGATCATGGAGTTTGTATATGTGTTAGGGAAACGCCGGGCCGCTAATCTAAGCCATGCATAATTTATGGTGGAAATTTGCAGCATTCCCATGGTGAACATTTGACGACGCATCTCACAATAAAAATCCAAACAAATGGCAAATAAAAGAGATGTCGAGGTGTTAATTGTCTGCTTGTCCTGTCATTTTGGTGTGGGATTGTTCCATGTCATCGGGCACGGAGGTACCCCATTGGCGGTTCTCAATGACATGCATATATTTACAATGACAAGAGCCTTGCTTGGGACTCTAAGTAAAGTAGCATGAGGTTTGGGTACTCGTATTCACGGGACACGAGGTTTTCAACTTATGATTTGTCAAGCATATGCATCATAATTGTTCTCGCATTAACTTTAACCATTCAAGATGCTTATGATGGGGGCAATGAGAGCTCAAAGCCGGTAAGTACCATAATTTTTGAAGGTTATAAAACTTGCAATCACTGCTTCCCTCTGCGAAGGGCCTTTCTTCTACTTTTATGTTGAGTCACCACCTTCTACCTTTATGCACCATTAAGAGAGCATAGTGTCATTCTTAGTATAATGTGCATTGTCCCAAAGTTTTCATTGATTGATTCATATTGTTGGTTTCACTTGTTCTCAAATTATTTGTATCTAGTCGCCCTCTTAAACTTGAAGGTGTCCTATGCATTTATGTTTTGCTCTCTTTGAAGGACAAGCTGAAAACAATTTGTATGTTTTTCCTTATGATTTGAACACACGTTTGACTTTCATTGTTTCATTTTCATGATCTTTTGTTTGTGTTCATTTGCATGTTTACAACATAGTTGCTAAGTTCTATTGTCAAGATTATATCTTTCATGCCCATGTTTTAAGTTCTTATGATCCCAGCTCACAAATGCTTACATATATGATCAAGATTGTGTAGGTTCATGTCACCTCAAAAATTATTCTTTTGTTATCACTTACCTACTCGAGGACGAGCAGGAGTTAAGCTTGGGGATGCTTGATACGTCTCAAACGTAACTATAATTTTTGATGCTCCATGATTGTTTTTACACCATTTGCCCAATGTTTCGTTACACTTCGTGGCACTTTTATGCATTTTCCGGAACTAACCTACTAACAAGTTGCCACAGTGTCAGTTCCCTGTTTTCTGCTGTTTTTGTGTTTCAGAAGTGATACACAGGAAATATTCTCGGAATTGGACGAAACAAGGTCCTGAAGTCTTATTTTACCCGGAAGCTTCCAGAGATCCGAAGGAGAGTAGGAGGGGGGGGGGCACCAGGGGCCCACACGCCAGGCCGGCGCGGCCAGCCCCTGGCCCACGCCAGCCAGGCGTGAGGCCACCCGGCCCCACCTCTGACATCGCCCCTTCGCCTATAAAGACCCCCCGACAGGAAAAACCTAAGTACCCGATCACTTTTCCAAAACACATCGCGATCCGCCGCCGCCATCGACCCGAAGATCGGGAGGGTCCAGAAGCTCTTCCCGGCACCCTGCCGGAGAGGGGAATCGCCACCGGAGGTCTTCTTCATCGCCATGCTTGCCTCCGGAGCGATGAGTGAGTAGTCTACCTTGGACTATGGGTCCATAGCAGTAGCTAGATGGTTGTCTTCTCCACCATGTGCTTCATGTTTAGATCTCATGAGCTGCCCTACATGATTGAGATCACCGTTATGTAATTCTACATGTTTGGTTTGTTCGGATCCGATGAATATTGGTGTTATGATTGAGTTGTTGTACTGAAATATATATTTTGTTATCTCTATGATGTTTATGATCTTGCATGCTCTCCGTTGTTAGTAGCTATCTTGGCCGAGTAGTTGCTAGTGACTCCAAGAGGGGGTATTTATGCTCGATAGTGGGTTCATGCCTCTATTTAACCTGGGGGAGTGACAGAAACCTCTAAGGTTGTAGATGTGCTGTTGCTACTAGGGAGAGAACAACATTCATATGCTCAAGGGCACATGCTTTGTTTACATTACACACTTTGCTTAATGCAATTATCTGTTGTTCGCAACTTAATACTTGTGGAGTTCTCGGATTGATTCGCCACAAGTGGATTATTAGTCATAGATGCAGTTGGATGGCGGTCTATGTATTTTGTTGTAATGCCCAGAGTAAATCTCATAGTGATCTTCTTGACATATCATGTTTATCTTTATTCTATCAATTGCCCAACTGTAATTTGTTTACCCAGCATGTGTTATTTATCTTATGGAGAGACACCACTAGTGAACTGTGGACCCCGGTCCTATTTCCATCATATTGCTATCACCTATTTACTTTACTCGCACTGTTTACTTTACTCGCATACTTTCTACTGTTTTCCACTCGATACGCTCATAACCTTTGTTTCAAGCAAACCGGTGAGATTGACAACCTCATCGTAAGTTGGGAACAAAGTACTTGGTTGTGTTGTGTGCAGGTTCCGCGTTGCTACTGGCCGAAGACGAGTCAACAAGTGCGCCCTTGTTGGAGTGCTATTAAGCCAGTCTGCATCACCTTCAGTCGTTTATCTCTCCTCTCCAAGAACGATAAACCTTGGTTTCTTAACTGAGGGAAAACTAGCTGCTATACTTATCATACTTTCCTCTTGGGGTTCCCAACTGGCTGGTCATTTATCACGCACAAGGAATCTTCTGGTGCTGTTGCCCAGGACTTGAAGAATAAGAAGCTCCTACATCAATTACATTCTCCCACGTCAACTTGACTCCAGCAGCAACAAGTTTTCTGGCGCCGTTGCCGGCAAACGCAGACGAATAATCTCCCTCGTCAACTGGGCGCCATCAAACACATCATAGGTGCCATCATTGATATGAGGGAAGACACTATCAAATATCAATTTCCACTCAAGAAAGGTATGGAACACTTCCCTAGAAAGAGAAAGAAATTTCTTTTTGACTCTATTCTTAGAGAAAATTATGAGCTTGATGCTTCATCGCTTGATATTACTTGATTCGCATTTTCTGCGCCTAGCTCAAAGGCGTTAAAGAAAAGCACTCTTGGGAGATAACCCAATGTTTTTACTTTTAGTACTTTTTCTTTTATTTGAGTCTTGGAAGTTATTACTACTGTAATAACCTCTCCTTATCCTTTTTATTTCGTTTTTGTGCCAAGAGAAGCCTCTAATTTGAGTGAGGTAAGATTTGGGGATGTTGCTGTCCTGAAAACGTTTTCGGGGCTGCACCATAAAATTTTTTGAAAATTCTCTGTATATCTTTTGGACCTGAGATTTCTTGTGCATATGCCCCAGGTTATATCCAAACTTCCATTAGTTGAACACTTTTTCATTTGAGCAACATAAAACCCTCTAAAAATTCGACCTTTGTCAGCTGTTCTGTTTTGACAGATTTCTGCCAATATTTGTGTTTGCCGCTTTATCGCTTTCTTTTTGATTTCTTTTGATCACGGAACTTTTGGGGAAGTTACAGTAGTATATGCTTTATATGTGGTGGTTTTGAGTTGAAACTTGAATCAAAAAGGGTTGATTCAATGTTATGCTTACACTAATGTTGCTAATAGATTTGTGTTTAGTTTTGTATGAAGGAAGTTTTCAAGTGTAGGGATTGGAGAATGATGAGATGAGTTGAACAAAGGACAAAATCTCAAGCTTGGGGATGCCCATGCACCCCCAAGAAATATCCAAGAGGTACAAGCGTCAAAGCTTGGGGATGCCCCCGAGGCACCCCTTCTTCATCGGCAAAAATCAGGTTACCTTTCAACACACTATATTTTTATTGCTTCATGCATTATGCGTTTTTCTTGGAGCGTCAGTTGTTTTTAGTTTTCAGTTTAGTTTAGTTTTGTTTGCTCCAATAAATGGTTGGACCCCAACAAATTCCTTTTGGAGAAGTTGCCTTGCTTTTCATTTGCCAAGAACACTCCGTTTTTTACTCTTATCGTTTCAACGAGTGTTCTCTTTTTCTGCTACTGCGTTTAGCTTTCGATTTTCGCCTTGATTTTTGTTCAGATCTTGTTATATATTTTTATCAAGGTGTATTTTTGCCTCTGATCTTTATTGGTTTTCATCAAAAGAGGTGTTTATAAAAATTTCAAATGGTGTTGGAAAAGAGAAAAAGCTTTATGCAAAAAAATGGTACAAGAAGGAGCTTGTGTAGACTGCGGCCTAGGGTTTTGCATGTCGTGCTTGATGTATTTTTGATAGTATGCTTAGTGGTTTTTCTGTAGCATGACTTGTCTCAAATAACTGAGATTGCTTAATGAGCCTTTGAAAAAATCATGCGTTGTTTTAATTATTTGGAAGCATTATTTTGGTTTTCTCCTTTGATGCTTTATTTGGGTTGACTTGGCGCATGCTCACACATGTTAGACTCATACAAGTCGCCATAAGCCTCTATGATCATTTAGTTTTTGACTTTTGATGCCATCTTATGCTTCTTTTAATGTCGCCTTGTCGCTATGCATGATTATGGCCGTTATTGCTCTCTTAGTTGGTCGCTCCCAGTCTTTTGCTAGCCCTCATTTTGTACTGAGTATGAGCTCTACTCGTGCATCCAAATCCTAAAAACCAAGTTATTCCAATGTGTCCACCATACATACCTATTAGCAATTTGCTATTCCAAAGTACATTTGACTTGCTTTTATCTATCCTTCAAATTAAACTCTTTTTGGTGTTATGCAAAAATTAGTCAGTAAAGCTCTCACAAACCTGATGGCACACTTTACTTTTCTCGTTTTAAAATTTTGACATTGTGGCTCTCTTATGTTGAGTTGTTATGCTTGCAAGTTGTAAGTTGGAAATTAGCCCAGCCATGCCGTCATGGGGCAAGCTTTCAACATTGCACTATCTTTCATTTGAGTTGATATCATGATCTTTTGTTTATGGATACTCGCGATGTGAAATGAATTGGGAATATTGCGGGATCATGGAGTTTGTATACGTGTTAGAGAAACGCCTAGGCCGCTAATCTAAGCCATGCATAATTTATGGTGGAAATTTACAGCATGCCTATAGTGAACATTCGACGACGCATCTCACAATAAAAAGCTATACCAATAGTAAATAAAAGAGATGCCGAGGTGTTCATTGTCTGTTTGTCCTGTCATTTTGATGTGGGCTTGTTCCATGTCATCGGGCATGGAGGTACCCCGTTGGCGGTTCTCGATGATACGTGTATACTTACAATGACAAGAGCTTGCTTGGGACTCTAAGTAAAGTAGCATGAGGTTTGGGTATTCGTACTTCACGGGACATGAGGTTTTCAACTTATGATTTGTCAAGCATATGCATCATAAGTGTACTCGCATTAACTTTAACCATTCAAGATGCCAATGATGGGGGCAATGAGAGCTCAAAGCCGGTAAGTACCATAATTTTTGAAGGTTTATAAAACTTGCAATCACTGCTTCCCTCCGCGAAGGGCCTTTCTTTTACTTTTATGTTGAGTCACCACCTTCTACCTTTATGATCCGTTAAGAGAACATAGTTGTCATTCTGAGTATAATGTGCATTGTCCCAAAGTTTTCATTGATTGATTCATATTGTTGGTTTCACTTGTTCTTAAATTACTTGTATCTAGTCGCCCTCTTAAACTTGAAGGTGTCCTATGCATTTATGTTTTGCTCTCTCATGAAGGACAAGCTGAAAACCATTTGTATGTTTTTCCATATGATTTGAACACACGTTTGACTTTCATTGTTTCATTTTCATGATCTTTCATTTGTGTTCTTTTTCATATTATAACATGGTTGCTAAGTTTCTTCTATCAAGATTATATCTTTCATGCCCATGTTTTAAGTTCTTTTGATCCCAGCGCACAACGCTTACATAGTTGATCAAGATTGTGTAGGTGCATGTCACCTCAAAAATTATTTCTTTTGTTATCACTTACCTACTCGAGGACGAGCAGGAGTTAAGCTTGGGGATGCTGATACGTCTCTAACGTATCTATAATTTTTGATGCTCCATGCTTGTTTTTACACCATTTGCTTAGTGTTTCATTACACTTCGTGGCATTTTTATGCATTTTCCGGAACTAACCTATTAACGATATGCCACAGTGCCAGTTCCCTGTTTTCTGCTGTTTTTGTGTTTCAGAAAAGTTACATAGGAAATATTCTCGAAATTGGACGAAACAAAAGCCGAACGTCCAGAAATTTACCGAAGCTTCCAGAGAACCGAAGAGGAGACGGAGGGGGGCCACAGGGCAACCACACCACAGGGCGGCGCGGCCTGCCCCTGGCCCGCGCCCCTGGTGGTGAGGCCACCCTGGCCCACTTCTGACGCCGCCCCTTCGCCTATAAAGACCCCCCGACGGGAAAAACCTAAACACCCGATCACTTTTCTAGAATACATCACGATCCGCCGCCGCCGTCAACCCGAGATCGGGAGGGTCCAGAAGCTCTTCCCGGCACCCTGCCGGAGAGGGGAATCGCCACCGGAGGTCTTCTTCATCGCCATGCTTACCTCCGGCGCGATGAGTGAGTAGTCTACCTTGGACTATGGGTCCATAGCAGTAGCTAGTTGGTTGTCTTCTCCACCATGTGATTCATGTTTAGATCTCGTGAGCTGCTTTACATGATCGAGATCACCGTTATGTAATTCTACATGTTGTGTTTGTTGGGATCCGATGAATATTGGTGTTATGATTGAGTTGATGTGCTGAATATTATCTTATGTTATCTCTATGTTGTTTATGATCTTGCATGCTCTCCGTTGTTAGTAGCTATCTTGGCCGAGTAGTTGCTAGTGACTCCAAGAGGGGGTATTTATGCTCGATAGTGGGTTCATGCCTCTATTTAATCTGGGGGAGTGGCAGAAACCTCTAATGTTGTAGATGTGCTGTTGCCACTAGGGAGAAAACAATATTCATATGCTCAAGGGCATATGCTTTGTTTACATTACACACTTTGCTTAATGCAGTTATCTGTTGTTCGCAACTTAATACTTGTGGACTTCTCGGATTGATTCGCCACAAGTGGATTATTAGTCATAGATGCAGTTGGATGGCGGTCTATGTATCTTGTTGTAATGCCCAGAGTAAATCTCATAGTGATCCTCTCGACATATGCACGTTGTCTTTATTCTATCAATTGCCCAACTGTAATTTGTTTACCCAGCATGTGTTATTTTATCTTATGGAGAGACACCACTAGTGAACTGTGGACCCCGGTCCTATTTCCATTATATTGCTATCACCTGTTTACTTTACTCGCACTGTCTACTTTACTTGCAAATTACTATCACTTTCCACTCGATACACTCATACCCTTTGTTTCAAGCAAACCGGTGAGATTGACAACCTCATCGTAAGTTGGGAATAAAGTATTTGGTTGTGTTGTGTGCAGGTTCCACGTTGCAGCTGGCAAAGCAAAGCTTGGACGAGGCGCCCTATAAATTGTCCTGGAGCTGTCGCGAAGCTAGCAAGCATCACCTTCAGGAGTATTGGCTTTTTCCTACTGGTTCGATTAAACCTTGGTTTCTTACTGAGGAAAAAACTTGCTGCTATATTCATCACCTTATTCTTGGGGTTTCCCAACTGGCCGGTCATTTTCTTCATCAATTACTTCATTCATCACCGCGCCATCTTTAGCAATCAGAGGTTCATGGGAGTCTTAAAGAAATATGTTCGTAACCGTGCTAGGCCAGAAGGAAGCATCGTCAAGGGATATGGAACAGAGGAGGTCATTGAGTTTCGTGCTGACTTTGTTCCCGGCCTTAAGCCGATTGGTCTTCCTTAATCGCGTCATGAGGGGAGACTGAGTGGAAAAGGCACGATTGGAAAGAAACCAATGATATGTAGGGATGTTCATTCTTTGACTCAAGCACACTACACAGTTCTACAAAATTCCCTCTTGGTGGCTCCGTACAGTGAGGAAGACAAGAATATTGTACGCCAAGCAAACCCAGGGCAGTCTGAGTCCTTTGTTTTACAGCTCCACATGGCGACTTTCGGCGTATGGTTGCAAATACGTCTCATGAATGACAATGTTATTGAAGAGCAGCTGTACTTGCTATCCAAATTACCATCTTCGACTATATTGACTTTCCAAGGGTACGAGTTAAATGTGAATACATTTTACACGGTCGCCTAAGATAAAAAGAGCACCAACCAAAACAGTGGTGTCCGCTTTGATGCAGTAACCGGCAAAGGGTGAATGGACACATATTATGGTTACATAGAGGAGATATGGCAGCTTGATTATGGACCTAACTTTAAGGTTCCTTTGTTTCGGTGCAAATGGGTGAAGATGACAGGAGGCAGGGTAAAGTTGGACGAGCAGTACGGAATGACAACGGTGGATCTCAACAATCTAGGGTACCTTGATGAACCATTCGTCCTAGCCAAAGATGTGGCTCAGGTTTTCTATGTGAAGGACATGACTAGCAAACCAAGAAAAAGAACCAAAGCGAATACATCATGTGATGAACCAAAGCGCCATATAGTTCTTTCAGGGAAAAGAACCAATGTGGGAATGGAGGACAAGACAGACATGTCACAAGATTATAATCAGTTTGGTGAAATTCCGCCCTTCAGAGTGAACACTGACACAAGCCTCAAGTTAAATGATGAAGATTCTCCATGGTTACGCCACAATCGTAAGCAAGGGACACTAGCGAAGAAATGATGTGTAATCATGTGTAATCATGTATTAAACATTTTATGTAATGTATTGTTCCAATATATTGGGTGCACCATGGCATCACAATGAATCTTATTTAATGAATTACTAAAGCATTTTAGTATTAATGAGCAAGTTAATAATATTTTGATAAGTTAGAATAAGTTAACAAAACTTTAGTCCCGGCTGGTGGGTACAACCGGGACTAAAGGTGGTTTTTGTGTCATCTAACAAAACTGCCTGTGGGATAAGGACGTGTGGGTAACCTTTAGTCCCGGCTGGTGGGTGCAACCGAGACTAAAGCTGTTGGCAGGATAAGGACGCGTGGGTGGATGCACTGCTCGATGAGATAAAGCATGTAGCGCATGACGCCCCTGTCGGAGGAACAAGACAAAGTACAAGCGGCGCCGTGATTGTTAAACCGTTGGAGCCAAAACAGCATGCAACAAAATTTATAAATCAATGTGGAGTGATTGTTAGGGAGATGATCCCGATCACGGTTCAAGAATGGCACGAGCCAAAGAAGGCACGTCTTGGAGCTACTTTTGTGAACAAAAGATCCAAGAAAGACCTTTGGAGGAAGCTCATGGCAAATTTCATTCTACCTCCGGAGTACTCCAAGATGGATGATGATGGTCATGAAATTCTGGGTGGACGTGAAAGGAGGAGGAAAGTCAAACAGTACGCTCTCAAGAAGATGGGTGAAGCATTCCGGAGCTTCAAGAAAATGTTATACGTGAAGTATATCGCGAAAGAGAAAACTCCAGTATTCGAAGGAGCATACGAGAAGTTGAGACAACAGTGGCCTAAATTTGTGGCATTCAAGGCTTCTGAGAGAGCCAAGGAAATGTCGAAAAAAATAAGGCAAATGCTGACAAGAAGGCACATCACCATATTTTGGGGCCAGGCGGCTACAAGGGTGCAGTGCCTAAGTGGGAAGCTATGGAGAATGAACTGAGGAATAAAGAAATCACTCTAGGTATAGAGGGATGGCCCGAAAGGGCCAAGCACTGGTGGTACGGACATGGAGGATCGTTAGACTCGGCAACAGGGGAGTGTGTTCATCGGAAACAGACCTTTACTCCCACAGCAAAACTTGTTAAGGCAATGGAGGATGCTCAAGCGGGATTGATCCGTGTCGACCGAGAGAACGACGAGCTGACACACACCCTCGGGAATCTAGAACACACAGGATGAACAAGAGGCAAAGGCGCCGGTGTTCCATGGAAGGAAGGGTTTTCTTAGCACGAAGATCCGTACGGTTACAAAAGCCGTAAGAGAAAGAAGGATCGGGAAGCAGATCGGATCGGCAAGGTAGAACGTGAATTAGCCGACATGAAGAATATGATACATCAACTTAGCCAGGGAGGCGGATCTCGGCTGCAGGAAGATCCAGCATTGGATCTTAATAGTCAGCGGAGAAGTAGCGTGGCTTCCATAGCCTATTGTTTCGTTACATTTCGTGGCACTTTTATGCATTTTCCGGAACTAATCTATTAACGAGTTGCCACAGTGCAAGTTCCCTGTTTTCTGCTGTTTTTGTGTTTCAGAAGTGATACACAGGAAATATTCTCGGAATTGGACGAAACAAGTTCCTGAAGTCTTATTTTACCCGGAAGCTTCCAGAGATCCAAAGGAGAGAAGGAGTGGGGCCACCAGGGCCCCACACATAGGGGTGGCGCGGCCAGGCCCCTGGCCGCGCGAGCCCCATGTGAGGGCGCCTGGCTCCCCCTCTGACGATGCCCCTTCGCCTATATAAAGCCTCGGGACAGAAAACCCTAGGGGAGTCGACAATTTTCCAGAAAGAGTTCCGCAGCTCCGCCGCCATCGCCGACGAATTTCGGGGGACAGAAGTCTCTGTTCCGGCACCCTGCCAGGACGGGGAAGTGCCCCCGGAGCCATCTCCATCGATCTCCATCGCCGTCTCAACCGTCTCCATCGACCTCACCGCCATCTCCATCAACCTTGATGTCTCCTATGATGAGGAGGGAGTAGTTCATCCCCGGGGCTGAGGGCTCTACCGGTAGCTATGTGGTTCACCTCTCTCTCCCATGATGTGATCTTTATGTGATCGTGAGCTTTGTATCATGTTGAACAAGTAGATGTTATTATTCAGATATTATGCTACTCCTATGCTTAATTATTATAGTGTACTCTAGTGATGTTATTAAAGTAATCTATTCCTCCTGCCATGGTGTAACCGTGACAGTGCGTGCATCATGGTGGTACTTGGTTTAGGCTATGATTGTGATCTCTTGTGGATTATGAGAGTAATTATTACTATGATAGTATTGAGTGATCTATTCCTCCTTTCATGGTGTAATGTTGACAGTGTGTGCACCGTGTTAGTACTTGGTCTAAGTTGCAATGATTTCTATCTTGAATTGTGATCTGATTTGGATATCTCTATGAGTGGTGTTTGTCAAGTACTTGATGAACTTTAAGGGGTGCTTCTGTAGCCACTACACAATGATTAGTGTTATTCAATAGGAGAGTAATTCAGAGTACCATAGTGGAGAGAAGTTATTTATTTGTTCATTCATGTTATATTTGTTGGGAGTGTGTCCACTAGTGAAAGTATGATCCCTAGGCCTTGTTTCCAAGCATTGCACACCGTTTACTTGCTATTTTGTTACTTGTTTGCTCGCAGCGATATTTATTTCACATCACGTTTGCTACTTATAATCATCTATACCACTTGTATTTCACTATCTCTTCGCCGAACTAGTGCACCTATACATCTGACAAGTGTATTGGGTGTGTTGGGGACACAAGAGACTTTCTGTATCGTAATTGCAGGGTTGCTTGAGAGGGATAGCTTTGACCTCTTCCTCCCTGAGTTCGATAAACCTTGGGTGATCCACTTAAGGGAAACTTGCTGCTGTTCTACAAACCTCTGCACTTGGAGGCCCAACAAGTGTCTACAAGAATAGAAGTGCGTAGACATCAAGCTCTTTTCTGGCGCCGTTGCCGGGGATTAAAGAAGAAGAAGAAGAAGCTCCCTCGTCAACTAGGCACCAGTTATTTTCTGGCGCCGTTGCCGGGGAGGTAAGGTAAAAGGTACTCGCATCCTCCTGTGTGAGTGCTCGAAGTTATTTCCTTTAGATTCTGCAATTACATCTTTTTGTTTCTTGTTTTTATTTTCACTAGTTAGGCTTAATGGAAAATAAAGAGTTCTTTAGTCTTTTTCCTGAGTTTAGATTTGAAGAGAAAATTGAAAATCCTTTGGAGCTTATTTCGCATAGCAATGTTATTAGTACAAATGATTTGAATACCGTTAATGCTAATGTTATAGAAAAGTCTAAGCTTGGGGAAGCTGGTTTTGTTAAGTATGATATTTTTAGTCCCCCAGCTTTAGTGGAGAAAGTTTGCTCTGATGATATTTTATCTCCCATATGTGATGTTCCTTCTTATGATGATATGTTTGATGAGTATGCTTTGCGACATAGTAGTTCTCTAGCTTGTGATGATGAGTATAATATTTTCAGTTCACCTACTATTGAGGATAAAATTAGTTATGATTACAATATGTCTCCTATTTATGATGATTATGGTGATGAGAATAATTATTCTATTGAATTTGCTCCTACTACTATTGTTCCTGTGGTGAGTATTAATTCTTTTATGCATGTGGCTCATGATAGGGATGCTTTATGTGATAGTTATATTGTTAGTTCTATTTATGATGCTACTGAAAGTTATTATGAGAGAGGGAAACATGGTTTGATGGATCTCAACAATATTAAGTTTCCCCTCTTTATGTTGCAATTCTTGAAGTGGCACTTGTTTTATCTATCCATGCTTGCTACTATGTGCCTCGTTGATTTATTTTCTTACAAGATTCCTATGCATAGGAAGTGGTTCAGATATAAATGTCTTTCACATTTGCTTTTTGATGCTCTTTATTCCTTTAAGTTCCTATATGGCGCCTTTGCCTCAAGCTCTTATATGGCGCCCACATGAGCATCTTTGCAATTTACTGCGCCTAGCTCAAAGGCGTTAAAGAAAAGCACTCTTGGGAGATAACCCATTGTTTATTTTCAGTACTTTTTCTTTTATTTGAGTCTTGGAAGTTATTACTAATGTAATAACCTCTCCTTATCTTGTATATTTCGTTTTTGTGCCAAGAGAAGCCTCTAATTCGAGTGAGGTAAAGATTTGGGGATGTTGCTGTCCTGAAACAGTTTTCGGTGCTGCACTGTAAAAATTCGTGAAAATTCTCTGTATATCTTTTGGACCTGCGATTTCTTGTGCATATGCCCCAGGTTATATCCAAACTTTTCTTAGTTTAACACTTTTTGATTTGAGCAACAGAAAATCCCTCAAAAATTCGACCTTTGTCAGCTGTTCAGTTTTGACAGATTTCTGCCAATATTTGTGTTTGCCACTTTATCGCTTTCTTTTTGAGTTCTTTTAATCATGGAACTTTTGGGGAAGTTGCTACAGTAGTATATGCTTTATATGTGGTGGTTTTGGGTTGAAACCTGAAGCAAAAAGAGGTTGATTATATGTTATGCTACACTAATGTTGCTAATAGATTTGTGTTTAGTTTTGTATGAAGGAAGTTTTCAAGTGTAGGGATTGGAGAATGATGAGATGAGTTAAAGAATGGACAAAAGCTCAAGCTTGGGGATGCCCATGCATCACCCCAAGAAATATCCAAGAAGTACAAGCGTCAAAGCTTGGGGATGCCCCCGAGGCACCCCTTCTTCATCGGCAAAAATCAGGTCACCTTTCAAGACACTATATTTTTATTGCTTCATGCACTATGCGTTTTTCTTGGAGCGTCAGTTGTTTTTGTTTTCAGTTTTCTTTTGTTTTGTTTGCTGCAATAAATGTTTTGATCACATCATGTTGGTTTGGAGGGAGACATACTTTACTTTTCATTTGCCAAGAACACTCCGTTTTTTACTCTTATCGTTTCAACGAGTGTTCTCTTTTTCTGCTACTGCGTTTAGCTTTCGATTTTCGCCTTGATTTGTGTTCAGATCTTGTTATATATTTTTATCAAGGTGTATTTTTGCCTCTGATCTTTATTGGTTTTCATCAAAAGAGGTGTTTATAAAAATTTCAAATGGTGTTGGAAAAGAGAAAAAGCTTTATGCAAAATAGTGGCACAAGAAGGAGCTTGTGTAGACTGCGGCTTAGGCTTTTTCATGTCGTGCTTGATGTCTTTTTGATAGTATGCTTAGTGGTTTTGCTGTAGCATGACTTGTCTCAAATGACTGAGATTGCTTAATGAGCCTTTGAAAAAAAATCATGCGTTGTTTTTATTATATGGAAGCATTTATTTGGTTTTCTCCTTTGATGCTTTATTTGGGTTGACTTGGCGCATGCTTACACCATGTTGACTACAAAATAAGTCGCCTATAGCCTCTATGATCATTTAGTTTTTGACTTTTGATGCCATTTTATGCTTCTTTTAATGTTGCTTTGTCGGTTTGCATGATTATGGCCATTATTGCTCTCTTAGTTGGTCGCTCCCAGTCTTTTGCTAGCCTTCATTTTGTACTGAGTATGAGCTCTACTCGTGCATCCAACTCCCAAAAACCAAGTTTACCATTGTGTCCACTATAAATTCCTATGCATGGTATTTGTAAGCCATTCCAAGTAAATTTTCATGTGCTACCTTTCAAAACCCTTCAAAATACTTCTCATTTTGTGACACTGTTTTCAGCTCATGGGGACGTAGTGGTCGGATTTGCTATCTTCCATATTGCTTATTCCAAAAAGAAAAAAAAAGAGAAAAAAGAAAGAAAAAAGGCACTCCTCCATGGAATGTGAATGTTGGTGGGCACCCGATGGAATCGGTTAGCCATGGTTTGTGAAAGGAAAAAAGGTGGGGAGGAGTGCCAAGTTTTATAAAAAGAGCACAAAAGTGCCAATCTCTCTCTTCAAAACTTGCTTCAATTTTTGTATGGAAGATAGTAAGAACCCCATTGCCAGTCGTTGACAAAAGCAACCACCTCTCAAAACCCAAATTTTATCTCTCTGTTTTACAAATGAAAAGCTCTAGCACATGTTAAATCACTGCTTCCCTCTGCAAAGGGCCTTTCTTTTACTTTTATGTTGAGTCACCACCTTCTATCTTTATGCACCATTAAGAGAGCATAGTTGTCATTCTTAGTGTGATATGCATTGTCCCAAAGTTCATTGATTGATTCATATTGTTGGTTTCAGTTGTTCTTAAATTATTTGTATCTAGTCGCCCTCTTAAACTTGAAGGTGTCCTATGCATTTATGTTTTGCACTCCATGAAGGACAAGCTGAAAACCATTTGTATGTTTTTCCTTATGATTTGAACACACGTTTGACTTTCATTGTTTCATTTTCATGATCTTTTGTTTGTGTTCATTTGCATGTTTACAACATGGTTGCTAAGTTCTTATTGTCAAGATTATGTCTTTCATGCCCATATTTTAAGTTCTTATGATCCCAGCTCACAATGCTTACATATATGATCAAGATTGTGTAGGTGCATGTCACCTCAAAAATTATTTCTTTTGTTATCACTTACCTACTCGAGGACGAGCAGGAGTTAAGCTTGGGGATGCTGATACGTCTCCAACGTATCTATAATTTTTGATGCTCCATGCTTGTTTTTACACCATTTGCCTATTGTTTCGTTACATTTCGTGGCACTTTTATGCATTTTCCGGAACTAACCTATTAACGAGTTGCCACAGTGCCAGTTCCCTGTTTTCTGCTGTTTTTGTGTTTTAGAAGTGATACACAGGAAATATTCTCGGAATTGGACGAAACAAGTTCCTGAAGTCTTATTTTACCCGGAAGCTTCCAGAGATCCGAAGGAGAGAAGGAGTGGGGCCACTAGGGCCCCACACACAGGGGTGGCGCGGCCAGGCCCCTGGCCGCGCGAGCCCCATGTGAAGGCGCCTGGCTCCCCCTCTGACGACGCCCCTTCGCCTATATAAAGCCTCGGGACGGAAAACCCTAGGGGAGTCGGCAATTTTCCAGAAAGAGTTCCGCAGCTCCGCCGCCATCGCCGACGAATTTCGGGGGACAGAAGTCTCTGTTCCGGCACCCTGCCAGGACGGGGAAGTGCCCCCGGAGCCATCTCCATCGATCTCCATCGCCGTCTCCACCGTCTCCATCGACCTCACCGCCATCTCCATCAACCTTGCTGTCTCCTATGATGAGGAGGGAGTAGTTCATCCCCGGGGCTGAGGGCTCTACCGGTAGCTATGTGGTTCACGTCTCTCTCCCATGATGTGATCTTTATGTGATCGTGAGCTTTGTATCATGTTGAACAAGTAGATGTTATTATTCAGATATTATGCTACTCCTATGCTTAATTATTATAGTGTACTCTAGTGATGTTATTAAAGTAATCTATTCCTCCTGCCATGGTGTAACGGTGACAGTGCGTGCATCATGGTGGTACTTGGTTTAGGCTATGATTGTGATCTCTTGTGGATTATGAGAGTAATTATTACTATGATAGTATTGAGTGATCTATTCCTCCTTTCATGGTGTAATGTTGACAGTGTGTGCACCGTGTTAGTACTTGGTCTAAGTTGCAATGATTTCTATATTGAATTGTGATCTAATTTGGATATCTCTATGAGTGGTGTTTGTCAAGTACTTGATGAACTTTAAGGGGTGCTTCTGTAGCCACTACACAATGATTAGTGTTATTCAATAGGAGAGTAATTCAGAGTACCATAGTGGAGAGAAGTTATTTATTTGTTCATTCATGTTATATTTGTTGGGAGTGTGTCCACTAGTGAAAGTATGATCCCTAGGCCTTGTTTCCAAGCATTGCACACCGTTTACTTGCTATTTTGTTACTTGTTTGCTCGCAGCGATATTTATTTCACATCACGTTTGCTACTTATAATCATCTATACCACTTGTATTTCACTATCTCTTCGCCGAACTAGTGCACCTATACATCTGACAAGTGTATTGGGTGTGTTGGGGACACCAGAGATTTTCTGCATTGTAATTGCAGGGTTGCTTGAGAGGGATAGCTTTGACCTCTTCCTCTCTGAGTTCGATAAACCTTGGGTGATCCACTTAAGGGAAACTTGCTGCTGTTCTACAAACCTCTGCACTTGGAGGCCCAACAAGTGTCTACAAGAATAGAAGTGCGTAGACATCAAGATGTCAAGCGCCAAATCGTTTTATGGCAAAAGAAATACATCAAGTTTCCAGGCTCAGCGCCAAGGCCACCGACTCCGAGGAATCCAAGTCCACCCACCCCCGGTGAACGTCGTCCACCTACGCCGCCCCCAAGTCCACCTCGTGCGCCGCGTTAGCCGATGCCACCCCCGAGTCCACCTCGGGCGCCGCGTCAGCCGACGCCGCCCCCTAGTGCACCTCCCGCGTGCCAGCCCACGTCGTCCTCTAGTGCACCTTTCGCGCGTTAGGCGAAGCCGCCCCCCAATACTACTCAGACGGGGAAAAAGCGGAGCAGGGCCGCTACGGTTAGTACTACTGATAAGGTAGTACATAAGTCCACAAAGATACCAGGGCCATTGCTAAAGCCTCTTCCCAGAGAGCAGGTGAACGGACTTATGAGGAAAACAAAGTGATATCAGACGCCGAAGTGAAGGCCTTTTTTGCACCGAAACAGCCTGAGCCCAAGCCGACATACAGCGATAAAGACAAGAAGTGGGCTATCGGTATGCTTACTGCAGAGCCCCAGTATAAGAGAAGTCTGTCATCAGACTATAAACGCGAAATTGAAAGGCAAAGTGACTTGGCCAAGGCAAAAAGAAGCGGGAAACAAATTCCCCAGCTTGGAGAACAGAAGAATCAATCGGTCCCCCCGCTCATAGTCGCCCCCCCCCGATATCCATACGGCCTTCAGAGCCGATTTTAATATGGCCGTGAGTTATTGGACCCCAGAGTAGTAGAAGCTGCAAAACTACTGGGTGTAACTGTAACGGAGGCCAAAGAGTCAGCGGTCGCATTGAATATTTCTCTTCTGGCTATGTTAGGCCTTGAAGAAGCGCCAGTGGGAGAGATAGTAGAGAGATATGTTATGGGGGGGCCTCTGATCAAGCCTGAGGAAGAACGTGATCTATCAACAAATATGCGAAATCTGCTCGGCTGGTACAAGGCGCATATACAAAAAAAAGGACTTCAAACGTTTTATCCTCTTGGACGTTAGAGAGGAGCATTACTTCAAAAGATACCTGTTACATATTCCATTGAACGAATTGTTTCACATATTCAATCAGCGCGAACTCGACAAGTCTACCATCAATTGCTATTGTCTGTAAGTGATTTATATTCAAGTATCTAGCTAAGCTCGTTCATTGCCTGTAATATATTATCTTAATTAACTATATAATTTTTGTACGCTATTATGCAGATTTAAGATGTTCGAATGCAAACAAAAGGGAATCTATGACGTTGGGTTCATTGACCCATATATCGTTAATGAAAAGATGTTACAAGGTGTGGCGACCTCAAATTCGATAACAAATTCGAAGTGCCCGTTATGTATTCCACCGCAATCCCAGAATCATTGTTGCGATATACATAACGTAGTTGGTAACCAGTTCTATAGACATTACAATACGATGATTCAAATACAATGGTCATATAGACCAAGTCATATTACAACACAATATAGCAGCGGAAATAACGTTTTCGGCCCATGCCTTCTCCCTACAGGCAATTGGCGACTCACGGAGACGAGCTTAGTTCTGGTACTCTTCTTCATACCCTTCCTCCTGGTAATCCTCCCCATAGTCTGGCCAAGTTGATAGCCAGGGACACAGCCGTGAGTACATTGGATGCACTCGCAAACCATCTTATAAATGAAAGGATGAAGTAGATGTGCAAGGTTGGGGTATAGTGGACTGAGCACTAAGTTGGTTTGCAAAAGCTAGTTTTATTTCCCAAGAATGCTCATTTGTAGAAAAGAGGTTTAGTTCTCTAAGTTCATTCTAAGGGGGACTTCAATGTGTCAAGATCAAGGTCAAGTCATGTCAATTCAAATTCATGTCATTCACCAAGTTCACCCTTGTTATTTTTAGTCTTGACAAAAGCCAGGTAGAGTTTGCCAACCGTCCATGACCGAGGACTCGGCTATTCGAATAGTTTGAAACCTCTGCAGAGGGGTACACTTTACCCACAAGATTCGATACATCTGCCGGGAGAATTCCACGGTTCGCTATACACAAAGGTATGCGGGTTTCAGATAATCAAACAAAGTCTTTCACTTGCTCATCCTAGTATAGGATCCTTCCCTAGAGCCCGGGATACGGACTTCCCGCTCCGGCGCCTCTAGTTCTGCCCATCCCGGGTACCGGGTTAGTGAATCCACTTGGTCAAGAAGTATCCGCCCATGGAGTCCTCCCATGAAGATTTAATACAAGACCTCCCATACTAAGATAAACAAGCTACGGATTAAGCCCCTTCCCATATAGGGGTAACGTGGTTGTACGGTATAATTGGCACCCATGTACATCACTCATTGTCAATTGAGAAATACATTTCATAGTTCTTAGTCGAGATTATTTTCTTTCATAAAGCCATCAGGGAGGAGCAATCTCCCATTTCAAGTTTAACTTTCAAGTCACCACCTTTCAAATGGGGTTCCTCCAGAGATAGCCTCAACTTTTATTAGCGACTAAGCAACTACATTGAGTGATAGTCCTACTACTATGGTTGGATAAACTCAGCTTGATGCTCTTGATAACCAAGACATCAATATGCTTCTATCATTCTACTCTAGCAATTCAATCATGCAATTTACTTCTATCAATCTACTCTAGCAATTCAATCATGCAATTTACTTAAAACAAGTGGAATGCAATATTAAAACTAGGTAGTGGGAGTATGAATCAAAAGATGGCTTGCCTTGGTTGGCAAAGTGTCCGGGGTTCTCTTCTTCTTCTTGATAATAATAATCCCCTCCAATATCCTCCTCGGCAACACTAGCGTCTAATAACGAATAAACACAAAGCACACCATCACTTCACCAAACCAACAACACACCAAGCACACATTCTTGTTTGCTAACCAAGCATTTAGGTTGCATTGCTATGGGGTTGGATTGTAAGTTTTTCTTCTAAGTTTTTCTTCAAGTGTGCAAGCTAGTTTCTCTACTAGGGAGCATAGGTGGTCCACTTGTGCAGCATTGGTGTTGATTTAGGGTTACTAAGACAAGTTTAGGTGGGATGGGTCCACTAAGTGAATTGGTAAAGAGGGCAATTAATTCTAAGTGTGCACTAGTGATCTATCATTTTATGCTAACCAATAGGTTTGGGTTAGGATCTAAATGATCACACTAATATGGTTTGGGGTAGATTAGTGTTGACTAACAGTAAGAGGGGTCATTAGTAAGTTCACATTTTAATTTTCATGATTTTTGATAGCTTAAATAATTTTCTAGAAATCTTTCATTAATTAACAAGCTAGGGTCACACTATTCATATCCAATTTTATTCTTAACTGATTTTTAAATCTAACCAGTACTATTGGATAGAGTATTTTCTAAGCTTTCCAACGAATATTTATTTGCTAAATTTGGACTTATAAAACTCTAGGAATTTGAATTTGAAAATCCCATTTGAAACAGTTTTGAAATAAAAGAAAAGGGCGGGAATTAATTAAAACGGTTCGGACCGAAACTTCACTAGCCAGGCCCAGTCCAGACGAAACCCGAACGGGCCGGCCCAGAAAACGTTTCGCGCGGGGAAAAAAGAATAACAGGGGAGCTGACAGGTGGGGTCTCGCTGTCAGTTCACTTAACGGTTCCCGAATCGGTATGCTAGCGTCGGATTAGAATCGGACGGCTCCCAGTCATCGTCTCGACGAGAAAGGGGCGGAGCTCACCTGCGAGCAGCGAAGACCGTTCGACGGCGAGGGAGTGGCGTAGAGGAAGCAGGGCTCGTCGGCGACGTGCGGGATTGGCGGCGGTTCGTCTCCTCCTCCGATTCCCTGCAGAAGCTGGCCTCCAGGTGGTCGGACGTGGCGGCGCTGCTCCTGTCCAGTACCGCGCCGGCGAGGTTGGCTACGGCGAAGCAGAGCGAGAGGGAGAGAGTGGCGATGTCTGGGAGGTAGCTGGGAGTGAGGTGCCTTGCTTCGTTTGATCGAGGGGGCTTTTTATAGGCCGAGGCGGCAGGGACAAGCTCGGCCAGAAGCTCGCCGTTGCGGGGGTCCTGGCGGTGCGTGAAGCTTCCTCCGGTCACGGCGGCCACGCTCGCGTGCTGGGGAGTTACTGGGTCGGCCGCGGGGGACTGTGGGTCGCCTCTGGCGCCTTCACGTTGGTCGGCATCGCGCGGGACAGTGGGTTCCTGGGAGGGGGCCCTGGTTGCAAACCTCGCCGTTCCTCCGTTTCTCCTGGCTTGGGTCGGGGCAGAGGGGGCTGGGATCGGTCGAGGGGTGGCCAGAGGGTATGGCTACAGCGCTTGGTCGCGCTTAGAACAGTGCAGCACAGTGGGGTTGATCTCACTCGATTTTCTTCTGCCACCGTTCGACGAAATGCTCACAAGAATTCAAAATTCGAATTTTTCAAATTTGCCACTTTGGGTGCTCATCATATTGGATAAGGTACCCAGGCATATTTTTGTTCTGGAGAAATAATGAGTTTTGCAAAAATTTATATTTCAAATTTGAAATGGTTTCTGTTTCAGATTCAAACTTTGGCTCAAGTTTGAGTGGTGTTCTGGTTTGAAATTTTGGTAGATCTTTGTTGGTTGAGTTAGTCCATAACTTGGTTAAGCTCAACTCACTGGCCAAACATGAAGGTGGGTTCTAGGTTTCTTAACTCAAGGGCTCAAAGTAGGGTAGTCAAACAGATTTCCTAGATCATCTTTTCCTTCTCTTTTTCTTTCTTATTTTTATTTCTGGTTGCTTTGGTTCTTATAATCTTTCTCAATTGATTCTGTTGGTTCACTTAGAATTAACTAGACAATACACAATCAAAAACAACACACATGAAATCATAGAATACATAGAGTAGAAAATACATGTATGCATAAAATAATGAGTAAAAAGTTTTATTTGGGTCCAAAATTTGGTACTTTATTTAATAAGAAGTGGATTACAATTTCTGAGTTGTTACACTTGGTGTAGTGATTGTGTGTTTTATGTTGATTTCGTTATTAGACGCTAGTGTTGCTGAGGAGGATATTGAGGGGGGGTATTATCAAGAAGAAGAAGAAGAATACCCCGGACACTTGACCAACCAAGGCAAGCCATCTTTTGATTCATACTCCCAATGCCTAGTTTTAATATTGCATTCTACTTGTTTTAAGTAAATTGCATGATTGAATTGCTAGAGTAGAATGATAGAAGTATAGTGATGTCTTGTTTAGCAAGAGCGTCAAGCTGAGTTTATCCAACTCCATTTAGTAGTCATCACCCTTGTAGTTGCTTAGTCGCTAATAATATTGAGGTCATCCATAAGGGGAACCTTATTTGAAAAGTGGTGACCTGAACTTGAAACTTGAATTGGAGATTGCTCCTACATGATGGCTTTATGAAAGAAATTAATCTTGACTAAGAACTATGAAATGTATTTCCCAATGACAACGGGTGATGTACTATGTGAGCCAACCATACCGTACGACCACATTACCCCTGAATGGGAAGGGGCTTATTCCTAGCTTGTTTATTCTAGTATGGGAGGCCTTGTTTCATCCTTTATAGAAGTATTCCATGCGTGGTTACTTCCGAACCAAGTGGTCATTGGAAATTTTCCTTCCTAAAGATTTCCATCCGTCCGGCATCCCGGAGTGGGCAAAACTAGAGGCGCCGGAACGGGGAAATCCGTGTCTCGGGCTCTAGGGAAGGATCCTATACTAGAGTAGACAAGTGAAAGAGTTTGTTTGATTATCTGAACCCCGCATACTTGTGTATGACGATCCGTGGATTTCTCCCGGCAGATGTATCGAATCTTGTGGGTAAAGTGTACCCCTCTGCAGAGGTTTTCAAACTATTCGAATAGCCGAGCCCGCGGTTATGGACAGTTGGCAAGCTCTACTTGAATTTTGTCAAAGATAAAAATAACAATGGGGAGATTGGTGAAGGATCTGAATTGAAGTGACTTGACTTGAAATTGATGTTGACACCCTTGAAGTTCCTCTTTAGATTGAACTTAGAGAACTAAACTTCTTTTCTACCACTGAACATCCTTGGGAAATAAAACTAGCTTTTGCAAAAGAAACTTAGTGCTTATTCCACTATACCAAACTTGCATACCTACTTTATCATTTCATTTATAAGATGGTTTGCGAGTGCATCCAATGTACTCATGGCTGTGTCCCTGGCTATCAACTTGGCCAGACTATGGGGAAGAATACCAGGAAGAAGGGTATGAAGAAGAGTACCAGAACTAAGCTCGTCTCCATGAGTCGCCATTGCCTGTAGGGTGAAGGCATGGACCCGAAGACGTTATTTCCGCTGCTATATTGTGTTGTAATATGAACTTGGTCTCTATGACCATTGTATTTGAACCATCGTATTGTAATGTCTATGGAATTGGTTACCAACTACGTTATGTATATCGCAATAATGGTTCTGGGATTGCGGTGGAATACATAACGGGCACTTCGAATTTGTATCAAATTTGAGGTTGTCACAAGTTGGTATCAGAGCCTAGGCTGACCATAGGAGACCTTAGTTAGAATGGGCGTTAAATGAAACCTTGATGAAAGCAAAGATATAAGTAATGGTTGCAAAATTGCTTAGTCTTTCCTCTCTATTTGCAAAGTTTTATACATACTTCAGTTTTTGCCTACTTAAAATTTTGCACACTTGAGTTGATCACTAACTTAATCTAATCTAAAATTTTGTAGATGGCCCCGGTATTCGTTGAGCACTAGCAGTTGGGCCATGGTGGCAGCCTCTGTTTCGAGCGCGACCTCACCACCCTGACCTTGTTCCTGGATCGTTTGTATCCGGAGTTCAAGGGAGCCGTGCTCAATGAGCACCCAGATGGAGAGCTATGGTGGCTTATCCGAGCCAGTTGCCGTGGCAAGAAGGGGAATTTGGGTTCTCCAAGGATCAAGTTCGAGCTTGTGGAGAACACTTGGGCCGATGGTTTGGTCCGAGCGATGCAGGAGATGCACGCCCGCTTATGCGGACTGCATGTTGAGGAGGTTCAGGGAGAGCACTTTAGGAACTTTGCTCGGCGTGATGCGGATGGACGTCCCGCAAACATGCCTGGGCAAAATGAGCCGAGTACCTACATCGATCACATGGACTTCTTGCTGTACTCCACCCAGCAGGAGGCCGATCGTGCCCGTACCAAGGCCAACCTTGAGCACTTCGCACTGGTGGAGGCAAGGAGCACTATCAGGATTCTTGCGAAGGAGCGCAAGAGCCTTCGTCGCCAGCGCGATGAGAAGGATCAGGACATTGAGGAGTTGAAGGCCAATGTGGCTGAACTGACTGAGTACATTGAGAGCCTTGAGGATCACCTTGGTGAGGAGGAAGGCATTGATCTCCGCAAGGAGGATAATGCCCTCATTAGTGATGAGGATGACTTCATGGAGGACCTTGATGAGCCGGAAGATGGTGGGCATAATGGATTCATTGTGAGTGATGAGGAGGAAGACCCCGAGGAGCCCGCTGTTTAGATCAGAGATCCACGTGTTATCTAGTTATGAGTTCCACTCTATTTTCACTTCGTGTAGGTGTGAGTTGTATCCCCCTCTCTAGTAGACGAGTCGCAATGGTTTGATGTAAACCATTTGTAATGTGTGAACTCGTATGTATGATATGTTTGATGAGTGTTGAATGAAATATGAATTTGGCCCTTAAGGCCTTAGTAAAACACAAATTGCATCATCCATATTACCTTTAAATCTTAGCAACAATTAGCTTTTCCCTCTTGTCTTACACACATTATCTTCAGATGCCGCGAGCACCACCACCCCCGAACCCGGAAATGGCCAAACTGCTAAGGTTGATCATGGAAGATCGGGAAGCAGCCCGAGCTGAGCGCCAAGCTAACTTAGCCACTCTTCAGCAGATAACCCAGATGGCAATGAACCACAACAATGGCAATGGCAATGGCAATGGTAATGGTGAAGGAGAAAACAATGGCAATGGTGACCACCGATCCAAGTTAAGGAATTTTCAAAACACCAACCCTCCTATGTTCACTAAGTCGGAAGAGCCCTTAGATGCGGATGACTGGCTTCGTACCATGGAAAACAATCTGGCAGTCGCCGAAGTCGGTGAAAATGAGAAGGTCTTGTACACCACCCACTACCTTGCGGGAGCCGCAAGAGCTTGGTGGGATAGCACCCGTGCAATGCAAGCCCCAGGGTATGTGATGCCTTGGGAGGAGTTCAAGAGCAAGTTTAGCAAGGCCCATGTTCCTTTGGGATTGGTTAAAAGGATGAGAGATGAGTTCAGAAATCTAAAGCAAGGTTCCCTATCTGTGGTGGATTACTGTGACAAGTTCCTTACCTTGTCTAGGTATGCCCCAGATGACACCAACACCACTGAGAAGAAGCAAGAAAGGTTTCTGGATGGACTTCATGATGAGATGCAATGTGTCCTGGTCAGCATCCACTTTGCCGACCTGGAGTCATTGGTTGACTCTGCCATTCAAATGGAAGGCAAACTCAAGCAAGCTGCAGAAAACCGCAAGCGCCGTATGATGTACCAAGGCAACTCGTGCAACTCGCAGAAGCCAAGGGGAAATGCACCTATGGGTTTCTCCCCAAGACCTATGAGGCCGTCTGCACCTGTTCCACGTCCCAACTATCCCAACCGTCCGCCCGGCAACAACTTCAACCGTGCACCTCCAAGACCTAGTGGCAACAACTTCAACACCAATACTCCAAGGCCGAATGGCGCCCCTGTGTTACCCAAGCCTGGTGACAAGTCTGGAGTTACCTGTTATGAGTGCGGACTCAAAGGGCACTACTCCAATGAGTGCCCCAAGAAGCTGAATGATGCATCCAAGACCACTGTTCCTGTTCAGCAACAGCGCCGTGTGGGAAATGGCAAGAACTATCCATCAAGGAACCAGCCTCACTCTCGAGGCCGTCTGAATCACATGAATATTGAAGAAGCTCAGGAAGCAACCGACGTTGTGCTTGGTATGTTCCCTGTTAACTCCGTTCTTGCAAGAGTTCTGTTTGATTCTGGAGCCTCACACTCATTTGTTACCCAATTATTCGTTGATAAAAGTGGACTTCAACCCACACCCTTGAAAGAATTCATGTCTGTGCAAATTCCCGAGTCAATAACCAAAGCCAGTTGTACCTGCTTGGCAGTGCCCATAGAAATCCATGGGATCTTATTCTTAGCCAGTTTGATTGTGTTAGGAACCAAAGGATTGGAAGTGGTCCAAGGTATGGATTGGATGTCTCAACACCAAGGAATTATAGATTGTGCCAAAAAGACCATCACCATGAGGAGTAATCATGGAGTTTTAGTAAAACATGTGTCAGTTAAACCCACCCAAGGCCCCAGATGTCATAAGAGTATCTCAGGGCCAACCATAAAGGAAGTCCCCATCGTCTGTGAATACCCGGATGTTTTTCCCGATGAGCTACCCGGAATGCCACCGGATCGGGATATTGAGTTTATCATTGAGCTTATCCCCGGAACTGGATCTATAGCCCAACGACCCTATCGTATGAACCCAGCTGAACTAGTAGAGTTGAAGAAGCAATTGGATGACCTTTTGAGTAAAGGATTGATTCAGCCAAGTTCTTCTGCTTGGAGATCACCTGTCTTGTTTGTGGATAAAAGTGACGGTTCCAGCCGACTGTGCACTGATTACCGCAAGCTAAATGATGTGACCATCAAGAACAAGTATCCTCTCCCAAAGATTGAAGATTTGTTTGACCAATTGACTGGAGCTAGAGTCTTCTCAAAGATAGACCTTAGAACTGGGTACCACCAACTGAAGATCCGTGCAACGGATATCCCCAAAACAGCCTTCACCACTCGATACGGATTGTATGAGTACACCGTAATGTCATTTGGATTAACCAATGCCCCTGCTTATTTCATGAACCTCATGAATAAGGTTTTTATGGAGTTCTTGGATAAGTTTGTCATCTTCATTGATGACATTCTTATCTACTCCAAATCCGAAGAAGAGCATGCAACCCATTTGAGATTAATCTTAGAAACCTTAAGAGAGCATCAGCTGTATGCCAAGTTCAGTAAATGTGAGTTCTGGTTAAAGGAAGTTGGATTCTTAGGCCATGTGTTATCAGCAGGAGGAATATCCGTAGACCCCAAGAAGATCAAATCAGTCATGGAATGGGAAGCCCCTACCACTCAAACTAAAGTTAGAGGTTTTCTCGGATTAGCCGGATACTACCGCAAATTTGTTGAAGGGTTTTCAAGCATTGCCTGGCCAATGACCCAGCTGTTAAAGAAAGACAAGAAGTTTGAATGGACCCCTAAGTGTGAAGAGAGTTTTCAAGAGCTCAAAAAGCGACTGGTGACCGCCCCCGTCCTAACCATGCCCGATATCACCAAAAACTTTGATGTCTATTGCGACGCCTCCAAACTTGGACTTGGTTGCGTATTGATGCAAGAAGGCAAGGTCATAGCTTACCTCTCTCGACAGCTTCGACCTCATGAAGAAAATTATCCAACCCATGATCTAGAGTTAGCCGCCGTGGTTCTAGCCCTGAAGACCTGGAGGCACTATCTGATGGGCAACCGTTGCGAGATCTACACTGACCATAAGAGTTTGAAGTATATTTTCACCCAGAAGGAGTTGAACATGAGGCAAAGAAGATGGATAGAGTTGATTAAGGACTATGATCTGGAAATTCACTATCACCCCGGTAAGGCCAATGTAGTGGCCGATGCATTGAGTAGAAAGCCGTGCTCGTTGAATATGGCGATCAAAGAGGAGCAACCCATGTTGCACCAAGAATTTGAAAGATTTGGATTGGAACTAGTCAGTCGAGGATTCCTAGCCAACCTTGAGTTTCAACCCACCTTGATGAGCCAAATCAAAGAAGCCCAGAAGGGAAATGAGAGTATTGACGGAATCAAGCGCAGAATTAGTTCCGGCAAGGTGCCAGGATTTGAAGAAGATGATCAAGGAGTTCTTTGGTATAAAGGACGTATCTGTGTGCCTGCTGACTCAGAATTGAAGGAACTTATTATGAAGGAAGCCCATGAGACACCTTACTCCATCCACCCCGGTGGAACTAAGATGTATCAAGATTTGAAGGAACAATTTTGGTGGCATGGAATGAAGCGTGAGATTGCATCGTTCATCTCCAAGTGTGACATCTGCCAAAGAGTCAAGGCTGAACATCAACGTCCTGCTGGACTGCTGCAGCCTTTGCAAGTTCCGGAATGGAAGTGGGAATCTGTTGGAATGGATTTCATCACTGGATTTCCAAGGTCTAGCCGTGGCAATGACTCTATTTGGGTCATTGTGGATAGACTGACCAAAGTTGCCCACTTTATTCCTGTCAAGACCACTTATCGCTCGGGATAGCTAGCAGATCTGTATCTATCCAGAATTGTTAGTTTGCACGGAGTCCCTAAAACCATAGTTTCCGATCGAGGAACCCAATTCACCTCAAGATTTTGGAGAAGCTTACATCAAGCTTTGGGAACCAAATTAGCCTTCAGCACCGCTTAGCACCCTCAGACTGATGGACAGACTGAAAGAGTGAATCAAATACTTGAAGATATGTTGAGAGCCTGTGTTCTAGCCTATGGGGCTAAGTGGGAAGATTGTCTGCCTTTCGCGGAATTTTCCTACAACAACAGTTATCAAGCCAGTTTGCAAATGGCCCCATTTGAAGCTTTGTATGGAAGAAAGTGCCGTACCCCTTTGAATTGGTCAGAAACCGGAGACAGTCAGATATTTGGACCTGACATTCTGCAAGAAGCCGAGGAGAAAGTTCGCATGATTCGTGACTACCTCAAGGCAGCCCAGTCAAGACAGAAGAGTTATGCAGACAAGAGACGTAGAGAACTGACCTTCCAGATAGGAGATTTTGTTTATCTCAGAGTATCACCCCTCAAGGGAATGCAAAGATTCCAAGTAAAAGGAAAGCTTGCACCAAGATATATTGGACCCTTCAAGATACTAGACCGCAGAGGAGAAGTGTCTTATCAGTTGGAAATGCCCCCGGAATTGTCTGAAGTGCACGATGTCTTTCACGTGTCTTTACTTCGGAAATGTCTTGAAGTTTCGGAGAAGCCCGAAATCTTCAAGAATATTGATCATCGTTCTGTGGACATCAACAAGGATTTGACCTATCGTGAAGTGCCTATTCGTATCCTCGAGGAAGCATATAGAACCACTCGAACCCAAAGCATCAAGTTTCTGAAAGTTCAGTGGAGTAATCACACCGAAGATGAAGCCACTTGGGAACGAGAAGATTACCTTCGGAAAGAGTTTCCAAATCTTTTCAGTTCTTAATTAGTGAATCTCGGGGACGAGATTCTCTTTAAGGGGGGAAGATTGTAACAACTCAGAAATTGTAATCCACTTCTTATTTAATAAAGTGCCAAATTTTGGACCCAGATAAAACTTTTTATCTATTATTTCATGCATACATGTATTTTCTATTATATGTCTTTTATGATTTCATGTGTGTTATTTTTGGTTGTGCATTGGTTAGTTAATTCTAAGTGAACCAATAGAAGTAATTGAGAAGAATTATAGGAACCAAAGAAACCAGAAATAAAAATGTTAAAGAAAAAGAGAAGAATAAGATGATCTAGGAAATCTGTTTGACTACCCTACTTTGAGCCCTTGGATTAAGAAATCTGTAACCCACCTCCATGTTTGGCCAGCTAGTTGAGCTTCACCAAGTCACACACAAACTCAACCAAGAAGTTGCTACCCAAAATTCAAACCAGAGCTTGACTCAAACATCAATCAAACTTTGAATCTGAAACAGAGACTATAACAAAATTTGAAATAAGATTTCTGCAAAACTCATCCTTTCTTCAGAACAAAAATATGACTGGAAACCTTGGCTCATATGCTGATCACCCAAAGTGGAAAATTTCAAAATTTCAAATTTCAAACTCTTGCGGGCATTTCGTCGAACACTGGCAGACACAAATCAAAGCAAATCGGTTGCACTGTGGGCTGCACTGTTCTGGCTCGCTCGAGGACTCTAGCCATACTCCTGGACGATGCCACGGTCGAGCTCAGTGCCCCCTGCCCCGACCCGAGCCGTGAGAAGGGGAGGAACGAAGAGAAATGCGCCCAGGGCCCCCCTCCCAGTCTTCTTCTTCCTGTGCGTTGCCGACCGCCCTGGATGCGCCAGAGCCGACCCACAGCCCACCGCAGCCGAGCCGACACCCTCCCAGCACACCCCCGAGGCCGCCGTGCCCGGAGCGACCTCCAAACGCCGCCAGGACCCCCGCACTGGCCACCTTTCGGTCGCCTTGCCCCCGGCCTCCCGAGGCTATAAAAACCCCCCGTCGACGCTCCCAGAAGACGCACACCATCGCCGCAGCCGATTCCCACTCCCCTCTCTTCCTCTCTCCCTCGGAAACGTCCGATCTCTGCACGGGAGCGCCGCCGCGTTCTGGAAGATTCCGGCCACCATTGGAGCTGCTGCTGGTGCGAGGTGGAGGAGTTGAGCAACCGCGGCCGATCTGCATCACCGCCATCAAGTTCTTCTTCCTCTCCGTCGCGCCCTCGCCGTCGAACACTCGTCTCTGCACACGCCGGTGAGCTTCCACCTGAGCTGAGGTAGACGATGCACTAGAGCCGTTCGATCTTGATCCAGCGATAGCATACCGGTTCGGCGATTCTAATTAGATCTGACGCGTGGACCCCATCTGTCAGGTTTAGTTTTTATTCTTTCCCGCCGGAGCGAAGCGGTATGGGCCGGCCCGTTCGGGATTCTTTTGAAAATGGCCCAGTTCAGTTTAGTTTCGGTCCGAATCGATTTTTATTTATTCTCCCGCCTTTTCGAATTAATTCAAATTTGTTTCAGATATGATTTTCAAACTTAAATTCCAAGAGTTTTACAAATCCATTTGTAGCAAATAAATATGCGTTGGAAAGCTTATAAAATACTCTACACAGTAGAACTGGTTAGAATTCAAAATAAGTTAGGAATTTAATTAGATATGAATAGTGTGACCATAGCTTGATTAATCATAGAAGATTTCTAGAAAATTATTTAAGCCTCCTAAAATCATGAAAATTAAATTGTGAACTCACCAATGACATACCTTACTGTTAGTCAACCCTAATCAACTCCAAACCCTATTAGTGTTATCAATTAGACCCTAACCCAACTCTAGTTAGTAACATAAAATGATAGATTCCTATTGCACCCTTAGAATTAATTTGCCCTCTTACCAATTCACTTAGTTGATCCCTCCCATTTCAACTAGTATTAGTACCCCTAAACCAATACCAATGCTTAGAAAGTGAACAACATATGACACTTAGTAGAGAATCTAACTTGCACACTTGAAGAAAACTTAGAAGAAAAACTTGCAATCCAACTTCATAAGATGCAACATGAATGCTAGTGTTAGCAAACAAACATATATGCTTGGTGTGTTGTTAGCTTGGTGTAGTGATTGTGTGTTTTATGTTGATTTCGTTATTAGACGCAAGTGTTGCTGAGGAGGATATTGAGGGGGGATATTATCAAGAAGAAGAAGAAGAAGAAGAATACCCCGGACACTTGACCAACCAAGGCAAGCCATCTTTTGATTCATACTCCCAATGCCTAGTTTTAATATTGCATTCTACTTGTTTTAAGTAAATTGCATGATTGAATTGCTAGAGTAGAATGATAGAAGTATAGTGATGTCTTGTTTAGCAAGAGCATCAAGCTGAGTTTATCCAACTCCATTTAGTAGTCATCACCCTTGTAGTTGCTTAGTCGCTAATAATATTGAGGTCATCCATAAGGGGAACCTTATTTGAAAAGTGGTGACCTGAACTTGAAACTTGAATTGGAGATTGCTCCTACATGATGGCTTTATGAAAGAAATTAATCTTGACTAAGAACTATGAAATGTATTTCCCAATGACAACGGGTGATGTACTATGTGAGCCAACCATACCGTACGACCACATTACCCCTGAATGGGATTGGGCTTATTCCTAGCTTGTTTATTCTAGTATGGGAGGCCTTGTTTCATCCTTTATAGAAGTATTCCATGCGTGGTTACTTCCGAACCAAGTGGTCATTGGAAATTTTCCTTCCTGAAGATTTCCATCCGTCCGGCATCCCGGAGTGGGCAAAACTAGAGGCGCCGGAACGGGGAAATCCGTGTCTCGGGCTCTAGGGAAGGATCCTATACTAGAGTAGACAAGTGAAAGAGTTTGTTTGATTATCTGAACCCCGCATACTTGTGTATGACGATCCGTGGATTTCTCCCGGCAGATGTATCGAATCTTGTGGGTAAAGTGTACCCCTCTGCAGAGGTTTTTAAACTATTCGAATAGCCGAGCCCGCGGTTATGGACAGTTGGCAAGCTCTACTTGACTTTTGTCAAAGATAAAAATAACAATGGGGAGATTGGTGAAGGATCTGAATTGAAGTGACTTGACTTGAACTTGATGTTGACACCCTTGAAGTTCCTCTTTAGATTGAACTTAGAGAACTAAACTTCTTTTCTACCACTGAACATCCTTGGGAAATAAAACTAGCTTTTGCAAAAGAAACTTAGTGCTTATTCCACTATACCAAACTTGCATACCTACTTTATCATTTCATTTATAAGATGGTTTGCGAGTGCATCCAATGTACTCATGGCTGTGTCCCTGGCTATCAACTTGGCCAGACTATGGGGAAGAATACCAGGAAGAAGGGTATGAAGAAGAGTACCAGAACTAAGCTCGTCTCCATGAGTCGCCATTGCCTGTAGGGTGAAGGCATGGACCCGAAGACGTTATTTCCGCTGCTATATTGTGTTGTAATATGAACTTGGTCTCTATGACCATTGTATTTGAACCATCGTATTGTAATGTCTATGGAACTGGTTACCAACTACGTTATGTATATCGCAACAATGGTTCTGGGATTGCGGTGGAATACATAACGGGCACTTCGAATTTGTATCAAATTTGAGGTTGTCACACCTTTGTTTTCAGCAAACCAATGAGATTGACAACCTTATTGTAAGTTGGGGCAAAGAAGTTTGGTTGTGTTGTGTGCAGGTTCCACGTTGCTGCTGGCGCCGACCACGCGCCATCAACTATCTTCTGGCGCCTTGTCAAAAGTCAGCTAGCAACAACCTTCAGAAGTGATTTCTTTCTCCTACTGGTCGATTAAACTTTGGTTTCATACTGAGGGAAAACTTCCTGCTATGCTCATCATGCCTTCCTCTTGGGGTTTCCCAACGGGTCCTGTGAGAGCAAGGCCCTGATGAGCCAGATCGTGACTACCTCACGAGATGGTCCGAGCTGCGCAACTCATGCGAAGGAGTGGGCGAGGAGCAAGCCATCGGCTACTTCACGGACGGATGCAGGGAAGGAACCTTACTGAAGCACAAGCTCCATAGAGCCAAGCCGAAGTCAATGGCGGACTTCATGGCGATAGCGGACAAGTACGCTTCCGCCGACTCCGCTGTAAGGGTGCAGTGCATCGAGCCAGCGCCAGCCGGAGGCCAATCTCAGCCGGTAGCCGGCCAAGGAGGACATCACAACCGTGATCGACACGGCAAGAGGAAAGATGAGCGCCGTGACAACAAGTACGACTCTCAACAAGTGGCTGCCATTCAAGGAAGCCCGGGGGCTACGGGTGGAAGCCAAAAACGCAAAGGGGACAAATTCAGCAAGGACAAGTACACCATCGAGGTGATGCTGGACCAACCCTGCAAGCTCCATAGCGTTTCAGGCAAGCCGGCAGCGCATACCACTCGGCAGTGCAATTTCACCAGGGATCTGGAGCAAGGAAACCCCCAACTGCCTGGACCCCTGCCAGGCCTGCCAGTTGAAGCGCAGGGAAACAGGAATCGACAACCGGCCAAGGCAGCGGGGGATTACCCCGAGGAAGCAAATGTGGAACAATACCACGTGTTCACTTCCCAAATGGAGGATCCAAAGGATGAGCCATGGTTTGGAGTCGAGGTGAACGCTGTCGTACAAGTTGGACCGCAGTTCATGCACTGGTCTAATGCGTCCATCACCTGGGGGCGTGAAGATCACCCGCCACTCATGCCGAAGCCCGGGGGCTATGCGCTGGTCTTGAACCCAATCGTGTTCTCTGAGACGCATACCTGCCGATTCTCACGTGTACTCATTGATGGAGGCAGCAGCATCAACCTTCTCTACCGCACTTCGATGGAGAAGCTCGGGATCCCAGAGATCCAACTGAAGCCAACCAAGCTCACCTTCCATGGGATTGTGCCCGGGCACTCCTGTACGCCGATGGGAAGGATTGAGTTGGAGGTGCTGTTTGGCGAGAAGGACAATCATCATCGCGAGCCGATCTGGTTCGAGGTGGTAGACCTCAACAGCCCCTATCACGCACTGCTTGGTCGACCAGCCTTGGCCAAGTTCATGGCGGTCCCGCACTATGCTTACTTGAAGATGAAGCTCCCAGGCCCTCGCGGGGTGATTACTGTCACTGGATGCTACAAGAGGTCCATAGAGTGCGTAAGAGCCAGCTCCAAGCTGGCGGAGGCCTTGGTCATTGCTGAAGAGAAGCGACAACTGCTGCAGAGGGTGGCAGCAGTCCAGCCGGGCTGCCTGACGACGGGACTGCCGACTCCACACCTCAAGCCGGCAAGCCTCCCCAAGGAAATCCCGCCCGAAGCGGGCAAGGAGTCAGAAGCTCTTGTCTCGGGGGCTGGCCCCTCCTCGAGGTAGGAGGAAGCCTTTCGCAGCTTCGCCTGAGACAAGTCCAAGATCGCTTAAGACCTTCGGCTAAGCCAAGGCAAAAACCTTGTATCTCGAACAAGCGTCGTTGAATAAAAGAAAGTTGGGCGGCATACGGCTGATCCCTGGAAAAAGTGCTCTGAAGTACCTTTTACCTTTCTAAGCGTTATTCACGGGGGCTGGAAACCGGCTCCAAACGGGAGCTGCCAGCCCCAACCCGATGAAACGATCCTCTTGTCAGCCGAATGAGTACTGTGTGCGGACCGGACCCCGAGCCCAACGTCCACCCTGCGCCACGTGGGATGGATCCGGCAGGTCACCCACCTAGGAAAATCGATAAGAGGAAACGCCCACGACCCGACGAATCGAATCCCGTGTCAGACGAACGAGTACCGTGTGCGAACCAGACCCCGAGCCCAACCTCCAACCCAAGTCGAGGGCAATGGAGTTGGCAGGTCACTCACACTGGAAAATCGCTAAGAGGACAAAACGCGGAGCCGTTAGCGGGCGCTCACCCAAAAACCGCGCACATTGGTTAATAGTTGTGCGTGCACTGGACCAAGCCAGATCTCCTATACGCCGAAGTACTACTCCTCATCCCGCGGCATGCTCCCACCCTAGACCGACATTCGGCTATCGGTCCAAGGGAGACCAGCCGGCACCAGGCTGCCGGCTGGGGGTAGAAGGGCCGAAGGATGGGGAGATAAAGGAAAAAGCCGAAAGGGGTCAGGTCAAATCCGGTTCACCAACAACTAGAAACCAATGCGTAGAGAATTCAGGGTGAAGTGCCATTGATACACACGAACGAAATGTTGTTGGGCACGACACGAGTTCAATGTACACAAGAACGAATAAGAAAATCCTAACGCACTCAGGGTGCGCTTGGCGAGCCAGCCGGCTCTAGTGGAGTAGTGTCGCGAGCTCGAGACGCCAAGACAAAGTCATCGCCGCTGGGGGATGGTGGAATGGAGTGACCAGCGAGATCCTCGGGGGCTTTTTGAGGTTCTTCCGCAGAGCCGGGCTCTTCGAAGTCCATGCCATCCAAAGATTCATCACTATCCCCAGCATCGAAAAGCGCGCCGGTCTCGGCACACTCAGCAATGGCATAGGCGCGTTGGCGGAGCTTGGCTTTGTCGAGGCCTGCTAATCCGCCTTCACGAAGATTCTCTAGCTGGTCCAGGTTGACGCATGGATACCAGGAGAGCACGAACTCCAGAGCCTGTTCAGCACCGGCCTGAGCCGCGGACTCCTTCCAGATGTCGAGCCGGTTGGACACGAGAAGGATCCATAGGAGGAGCGCCTGGATCTCGCCAGGCACCGCCCTTCCCGGCCACAAGGTTTCAAAGACGGAAAAAAGGGCTTCGTGGAGATCCTTGCCCAGCTTGGCAACCGGATGGAGTCGGCCTTTGGCCAACGCTACCAACTCCCCTGAGGAAAGCTCGGCCTTAGGATCACTGCTGGGGACGATCTTCTGTTCCGCCCTGTATTCCTTCAGCGCCGCTGCGGCAGTCTTGTCGGAGTCAGGGAAAGCTCCTGCAAGGGCAATCAGAGAGTGAGGGGACAGCATGAAAGAGCAAGAGCCAAGAAACAGGAAAAGAAGTATACCGCGAAGAGCTTCCTCCAGCCCCAGCAGGCCGGATTGAACCTTGCGGTCGCGGGCGCGCCAAATGCCAATCTCCTTGTCATGACGCTCGCTGTCGAGCCCCCGGAGAGTCTGCAGCTCGTCAATTTGGGCGCCGCGGCTCTCGACTTCGCTCCCCAAGGTCGCGCGAAGCTCGTTCACCTTGCCGTCGTACTCCGCAGAGAGGATTTTTCTCTCTTCAGCCAGCTGGGGATCAAACTCCAGCCGCAGCGACGACTCTGCCTCTCGAGCCTTCGCCAGGTCAGTCTCCAACTCCTGAGTCTGGATGGCCTGGGCTCGCAGGCCCTGAAGCTCCTCTGCGTGCTTTCGCTTGAGCGACTCAACAGCGTCGGCCAACTGGGACTCAAGCGAAGCTATGAGCGAGGCAGCATCTGAGAATGGAGGTGTGAGAATCGAAGGGGCAGCAGCAACACGTCGAAGCAAGGGGCCAGAGCTTATCGGACAGCTTCTCCAGCTCTTTCTTCAGATCCTGATACTGAGCCTTCCCGGCGCGATACTTCGCGAGCAGCTTCTGGAAGACGCTAGCTCCAAGTGCGTTCAGGTCCTGGGAAATACAGAAAGGCAACGATTCTTAGCGAAGTCCATTTTCGAGTCAGCTGTTTCTACAGCTACCTCGAAACTCGGGGGCTAGGAGGTATGGCAAGAAGGACCATGAAGACGCAGATCATGTCTCCCGACCAGTAGAAGAAGCCAGAGGCTAAGGGCGCAGCACTCACATTGGTCGTCCGTATTGCGTCAAGGAGTTGAAAACCGGCATTCTGAAGCGACCCCTTGACAACAGCAAACTGCTTGTCCAGCTCCGCCAGAGTCGGCTTGCTGCCCTGAACCTTGAGTTTCTCTCCGGCATCGGCGCTTGAGGCGGTGTCCGCCCATTCCTGCTGAAGTTGGCTGGCAGAGCTCAAGCTCCCAAAGCTGGGCTCAGCCACGGAGACAAGAGCCTTTCCACGGGAGGCACCTGTGGTCACTACCTCAGGAGTTGGCAAGTCATCACCACGTTCGCTCCTCGCCACCCGAGTGGTGAAGAGCCCGCGCGAAGCTTCGCCAGAGCTGGAATCAGCAGTCGCGCCAGCCCTCGTCCCAGCCGCAGGCTCAGCACCCTGCACGCTCGACACAAGCTCGAGGCTGGAAGGGGTTTGGGCAGCCGGCCCGAGAGCTCCAGCGGCCTCGCGCGCACCGGGGCCTCCTTCGCGGCTCCCGCCGCGACCTCGCATGCGCCTTCTTGACGGGACAGGTCGGAGGACGCGTGGATGGCGGCGTCGTCCCCCACCATGACTACTCCGGTGGTAGGAGGCGCCGGCGTGACAACCCCGTCCGAAGTAGTCTCCTCGGCGGGCGTGGAGCCAGTCTCAGGTGCGGCGACTGGGTGGGGAACAGCGTCCGCGGGCACCTCCGGATGCGCAGGATCCTCTGCCCTAGTGTCGCCCGCCACAAGCTTCAACCATGGGGAGCAGCGAACGTCTTCAACGCGACCCGAGTCGCCGCCCATTTCCTCCATGCGCGCCCTCTTACGGCAGGAGGGCTCGAGAGCCGGGGCCACGATTCCCCCGGAAGCGACGGCGGGAGGAGGTTGAGCAACCGAATCGACAGAAAGAGGCGACCTGCGAAGAGTACGACCCACGACCGAGTCAATTGGGGCTGCAACGCTAAAGTAAGGATGAGAAGCAAGGAAGCGGGAAGCTCACCTGGCTACGGCGATAGCCCGCTGCTTGTCCACCTTCTTCGTCTTAGGACGGCGCAGGTCCCTCGCCGCCGGCTCCGGTTTCTTGCGCTTCTCAGTCGGCTCGGAGGAAGCCGGCTGAGCCCTTCTCTTGGTGCCGGCTGAGTCATCTCTGGCCTCTTCGCGGCCTGCCGGCTCTGAGGCGACAGGGTGCGGCCCTAGAGACTCCGGCAAATCCACGATTGGGGGAGCTTGAGCCCCAGCCGCGGCTGTGGCGGCCATGTGAAGGGCGACGCCCCCGAGGGTGGTAGCTGGTCCTGTTTCACCATCATCATCCTCGAACCGATCTCCTAAGAGGGAGGGGCCTGGAAACTTACTGGAATGATCGAGGGGCTCGCCTGAATCCTCGAACTCCTCACTTCCTTCGTCACCGTGGATGGCGCCTGAGCTTTCAATGGCAGCTTGAGAGCTAGCATCCTCTACCTCCTCGGCTTCGTCCCAAACGACTTTGTCATCCGACTCGGCTCTGTTAGCGGCAAAGCCGGCTAGACGCTGAGTCAAATTCTCCGCCGCCTGCAGAGCAAACAAGTTCTGCCCGGACCAAGTAAACAGAGGACAGTGGATCAGAGTCGCGAAGGAGGAGAAGGACAGGGGCTAGGACCGATGAGCTCACCTCAGCAATTGGATTGTCCTGGTCGTGAGGTTCCAGTCCCCACGTCCACGAGGCCTGAAGCTTGACGTCGGCGATGTGGTTCGCCTTCCGAGCCACCTCCAGTGCGGACAGCGCCTTAGAGGAATGACGAGTAGGATCCCTGGTGGATCCCAGGAAGCACATCTTGTGCGAGCGGTGCTGGAGCGGAGACACGCGAGCGACCAGGAAGGCGAGGAGGAGGTCGGTCGACTCCAGGCCACCCTCCGTCTGCAGGGTGGTGACCCGCAGAAGAATCTCTTCCATGTCCGGCGACGGGCGAGGAAGAGCGGCGCTCCAGTTGTCCCGCTCGGGCCCGCCCGCCTCGAAGGGCGGCAGATTGATATGGTCTTTGCCCTCATTCAGGTTCTTCACGTAGAAGAAGGAGCGCTGCCATTTCTTGCAAGACTTCTTCCCTTTTATGTCAGGGAAGTCCGCAGTCTTGCGCGCGTAGAAGGAGGCGGTGCCGCATATCACCGGAACGGTCTCCGCCGTCTGGGTCTTGAAGTAGATCAGCCGGCGGAACAGCTCAACATTGGGCCAGATGCCCAAATACGCCTTGCAGAGGGTCGCGAACGCGGACAATATCATCATCGCATTCGCCCCAATGTGATGTGGTTGCAGTCGAAAGTGGTCCAGGAACCGGCGCATGAAGCTGCTGGCGGGCAGCGCGAAGCCTCGGGGGAACTGGTCATAGAAGACCACCGCCTCTCCGAGTCCGGGGGCGGGGACCTGTTCACTGCCAGCAGGACGGCAGCCCACGAGGTCCGCGGGCGGAAGCACTCGACCCCGGCGCAGCAGCTCGATCTGCTTCTCCTTCACCCACGAGCCTTCCCAAGATCCCTTCGGCAAAGCGGGCGGAGCGGCGTCTTTGTCCGTGACCGCCCCCTTCCCTTTGGACCGGGACGCTTTGGGAGCCATCCGGGTGCGGATCTGGATGAGCGGAATAATGGCGGAGCAAGCGAAGAACCCTAATCCCTTGGGGACGGAGCTCGGGAGCAGGGGATTCTAGGTGGAGCAAATGCGGAAGGAAGAAGAGACGCGGGCGACCGATGCTCTGTTTCAGGGCGGTCCTTGATTTAAAAGTGAGGGGGCGGGTCAGTTGCCCATCTCACCCACGACGGGTCGGCAACTGACCCCTTTCGTCATGAGCCAGGATTGCGTAAAGATCGGGCAACCTCCGGGGTTGCCGCAAAGGATCGTGGGCCAGGGCCGAATGGACGTGACACGATGGCGTGCGAACAAGTGTGCCACGGTCCAGCCCCCGAGGGAGCAAGTTCCGAGGAGCCGGACGACGGCAGACGGCCGCGTGGCAGTCACCAGCCAGGTCGGTATCGGAGCCGGTTCGACCCGAGGCGGCCAGCGATACGCCGCAGGACCTGACCTCGAGGCCAGATTCTTTCGAGTCAAATAGGGAATCCTGGGACTTCGACAAGAACGAGCAAGACTTCGGCGAGAAGAGGAACCCGCCGAAGCCCCATGCTAGCCCATGAGACTTCGCCAGTTTCGGGGGCTAGTGTCGTGGGGATGACTTATGGGGCATACCACGGGCCGGGCAATATGCCGGCCCGCGTCCCAGGAGTCCCCAAGGCCTCAGCACCAGAGGACCAGCTCCGCCCGAAGGGCCGGCTGCACCGGCGGCCGGCTAGCGACTCCACCGAGGAGAACTAGAGCCGGTCGATGAAGACAAAGCTTCACAACGGTTGTCTGGCCAAAAGTAGGTTGGCCCCGACAAGTGCGGCAGGAGCGCAGGACGGGAGTGACGAGCGCCACGACCACGTCCAGCCAATGAGAGATCGAAGACCCTTCCCCACGACGGGATCCGAGGCAAAAGGGAAGGGATATGCCCTCCAGATGCCGGCAAAGGGGAAAGGAACTTTATAAAGTGCCTTTGCCAGAGCAGGGCCAGAGGATGACGCTAAGGACGCCGCCGCCGAGGAGCCGGCAGCCGGCCGAATCGCTACCAAAACCTGTAACTAGGCCCCCATCTATATAAGGGGGCCTGGACCCTTAGCATAGGGGGATCCGATCTTCTTCTTCCTCCTCTAGCCCGAATAGCTCGAGGAGCATTGTAATCGATACTATCCAATCAATACGAAGCAGGCAGGAAGTAGGGGTTTACCTCCAACCGGGAGGGCCCTGAACCTGGGTAAACCGAGGTGTCACTGTTGGCATGATCCCGAGCCGGACCCATCGTCACCATCGTCGAGCCCCTCCGATAAGCCTCCCCATGGCTACTGTCTCTAAATTCCCACGACAACTCGTAAGGTTGAAGACCTTTGTAACTGGATTTTCGTTGAAATATTGATGCTATTGCAATGATTACTATATTTTGTACTGTGGTGCTATCTACTGATCCAGGGAATGGCACACTCAACACATGTGTTCCACCTTAATCCAAAGGTGGGGCGTTACAGAATGGTATCAGAGCATAGTGTTGCCTGTAGGATCGAGACCCTAGGTTTGGAATAGAAATAGGAAAACCCTAGGAAAGAATTCTATCTCATCTTGCTTCTGTTAAAAAAAAGAAGTTTGCATCTTGAAACTCCTTGTATTCTCTCCTACTTCCTCTTCAAATGTTGCCTTTTTGCTATAGATGACCCTACCCTGAAATCATCAAAAAAAAGGATAGAAGATCACAATGTGCCAAAAGTGTGAGACTGATGCTCCATATTTTTTTCCCTTGACTCAATGTGAAGGACTACGTTGAAGGCCAAACGAAGAACATGGAGGAAGACTCAAATGCAACTTGCACAACTCAAGAAGATGAATCAAGGAAGTAGAGAAGAAACTTGAAGTACACAAACAAGTAATAGACAAGACCACCAATAATTCTAGTTATAGAACCAAGATGTTGTGATAATCTAATGATCATACCAAATTGGGGTATGACCATACTAGATTATTAGTGTTTGACATAATTTGCTTGATGTGATGAATGTTTGTTAGATGTTGCTTGTAAGATGAATTCTCTTGATCTGTTATGTTTGGGTAGGAATCTTCTTTAGATCTCTTCTATCTAATTCTCATCCATGCTAAGACCTAAACTTGTCCTAAAACCCAAACCAAAGTATTCTCAATGATAGAACAACTACAATGACCCTCAGTTGGAGATAAGGATACAGAGTACAACAACAAGAGGTAGTGTTTCAAGTACAAGAGACTGGAACATTACGCAAGAGGTTGCACAAAGGATGATACCCAAGACTCCAGTAAGCTATGATGGCTGAAGGATACCACGCAAACAATAAGAAGACACCCCAAGGTGTAACTAATGTGGAAGTAATACTATTCAACCACCTCATGCAAGAAAGGTGGAAAGGACAAACAGAGCAATGGAAAGAGCAAACAGAGCAATGGAAAGAGCAAACAGAGCAATGGAAAGAGCAAACAGAGCAATGGAAAGAGCAAACAGAGCAATGGAAAGGATTTTAATTCCTCTTAAATGGCAAACTTAAGGATCTACAACTTAAGGATTATTGCCATGAGCTTTGTTGAAAACCTCAAGCTAGGAACGATAGATTTTGTTTTCAAAATTCAAAATAGGATTTGGGAACTTGGTTCCAATTTCAACAAAACTTTTGTTTAAAAGCTAGTGAGGTTGACCAAGAGTTAGAATGCGAGATGCACCAAACCAAATACAAGGTAATGATTGGGTGCGACATGGATTTGCGCCCCATGACGACTACTCATATTGTTCGCTCTTGTATGAGGAATGGTAAATCTAGAGAGACATACCTACATGAGAGACGACGTCGTTAAACCATAACCTTAGGAGGATAATATGTTACATCCCTTATAGTGAGCCAGTGTGGCCAAAACGTAGGACTACGGTGAGGATGTTTTGGTATTTGAACGGCTACATGAATCGGAAACGTTTTGCTCAATGAGCTTTGAATACGAAGGCTGTTCAGCTTCGGCTGCTGCCTGTTCGATTTACCTTCCCGACCCTTCGTTTCGACTCCCCATGTGGCCTGTTTGGCTACCTCCCTGTGCCTATAAAAGAGAGGTCACTCCTCTCTAGAGAGTCACAACAGAGACAACCACCACTACCTATGAGATTTCCTCCTAGTTCCAGAGCTTTACGCCACCGAAGTCTACCCCATCCCGACCTGTGACGTTATGAGGCAACTCTCCAAATCCCTGAAACTATTTTCCTGCCCATGAGAGCTTCATTAGATCCCCTTTTCTTGCAAAGGAGTTCACCTTCGAGATATGATCAAGTCGTCCAGCGTCTTCCAATGACTATAAAGATGGTTGCAAAAGGAATTCTTAAGGACCATCTGGTACTAGTGGCAGATAGCACGATGAGCACCGGTATCAACAAAAGATTCAACAATGCTGGTTATAAGGCGACCTTCCGTCCCTTAAAGGTGCAAGTACCTCTTACAGAGTCCACCTTGTTTACCCCTATGAAATGCATGAGAAGACTGCAGAGAGATGCCATCCTAATTCTTTGGGATGTGTGGTCTCATCATGTTCGTGGGACAAGCATGCAGTACTTGGCACTGCGTCATCTTTTGAGATTTTGCAACGAAGATCAGCTAAAAAGCAACAAGGAGTATGGTGATGACCTATATGATTTCCTGGCCTTGGTGAGGACCGACCAAGAAAAGGCTAGATACACATTCTTGGAAGATGTGGACTACCTTATTGGTGACAACGCAATGGATGATATCTGCTTATCACCAGAATTTGATGGAACCCTTGGTGTGCCCACTTTTGGAACATAGTATTGAACATCAAAACTTCTGAGAAGGGCGATTCAGGGAAAATGGCACAACGGTGAATGCAAGCTGGGAACAAAATGCAAGTGCCTAAGGAAGCATCAAGATACCACCAAGAGGAATTTTCTGTTAAGGGTGGTAGCACCCTAGTCCCATTAGAATCAATAAACTTTTAGCTTTTCTCCAATCTCGGGGACGAGATTTCTTTCAAGGGTGGTAGTCTGTAACATCCCTGGCTTTTCCAATTTTTGGAAAATCAAAAAAATTAAAATAAGTGCTTGTAATTGTTTGACTTGATTGAAAAATCACAAGAAATTAAAACTTTTTGAACTATAACTAAGGTTTACCTTAAACAATTTAAGATCAAATCAAAAACCCCAAAACCTTAATACTAAAATATCAAAGTTATTCCCATATCTCATCTACTTCAAAAATTATTCATCAAATTCCTTCTTTCAAAACTATTTTCCATCAACCTTCTGTTTTGAAAGATTATTTTCATCTTGAGAAAATATTTTGAGAAAGTAAAATCTCTATTACCATTTTTGCTTTTATCCTATGCAAGCAATAATTGCAAAGGAAACAATTTACAAAAGAAAATTTATATCAAATAAAGTTGCATTGCCAAAAGTATGTTTTAAATAAAATTTTAATCTCAAAAAAAAATTCAAACACTATTTCTATAAAGTTTATTCTTTGATTTTAAAAGGGAATTATTTTGAAACCCTATTTCTATTTCTTTTATGCAAGCAAACCCCTTGCTATGTTTGTAAAGATATATTCAAAAATTAGCTTTTATCTTGAAAACATATTTCTTACTGGTTTGGAGCATTGCATGGAATATTAGAAGAATTTAGAATTTTGTTTGAATTGATTTGAAGGAGTTTTGCAAAAGATTTAATTCAAATCCTAAAACAGAAAAACAAAAGAGAAAGAAGAACAAAAAAAAAAGGAAAACCAGCTCAACTAGGCCGGCCTGGAGCCAACGACCCAGTAGCAGCCGCCGATCCAGCCCAGGAAAATCACCCCGCCCACTCCCCTCTCTCTCCCTCTACCAAGCCGACCCCACATGTCGGCATCTTCTTCTCCAGCGTTACCCCCTCTTTCACTCCCTGGAAGCCAAAACTTCGGCCATTACACCTCACGCCCCCGCTAACCTCACGCGCAATTAAGCCTAGGTGAATCAGGCCATAAGTACCCCCGCTTCACCTCTCTCGTCCCTCTCCTTTCCCCTTCACAACAACGCCGCTAGGCCGCGCAATTTCTCACCGGAGCCCAAAGCTTCCGCCGCCGTCTCCGCTCGTTATCGATGGAATCAGTGAGTCCCTCACCCTCTCTCTAACCCCATGCTTCATCTCTTGTCCCGGCGCACCTCCTGACACCATTCGCTTATTTTCTAGCGCGGCACAACGACGCCATCATCTCCGACCGAAGCGTTCCGACGCGCGGAACTACTCCAGTCGCTCCTCACTGCTTCCCCAGGACGCAACCGATCTTCTGGACCCCGCCATCAAGTTCGCCGACCTCTGCTGCACGCCGTCCACCACCTGGCCGTCGCCAGATCCCCTCGAAAACTCGCCGTCCATCGAACTAGAGCCACCTCGCCGGAGAAGATGACCGGAACCCTAACCTAATCCGGTGAGCGCCCCTCTCCTCTGTCTTTGACCATCCGATCTGGATCTTGTGGTTCAGATTGAATCACTTAAGTGAAGAGGTATCAGTTGATCTCGGGCGTCCAATCCTCTTAAAATCCGACGCTCCTCGTTGCCTATCCACCAGAACCGGTATCGCCCTATCAGATCAAGCCACGTGTCGGCCTCCGAATCAAATAGAAATCAAAATAGAATTTAGAAACCAGATTTTGTTCAATCTTGTAAAATTCATATCTTTTGATCTATAACTCAAAAATTAACAAATAATATATCATTGGAATCCTTAGAACATGTATAATCCATTAGTGCACAAAAACTTCATAGTTTCAGTATTCAATTTGAAACCATTTTCAAATTGTATCAAACACATCTGTTATCTTAATTAATTCATATCTTTTGTTCTGTCCATCCAAAAATTACAAATTTGTAGTCTATGGAATCCTCTGATCATGTAGAACATCATAGGATCAAGAAAATCCAAAGTTGTTACGTGCACACACTTTGTGAATTCAAATTTGTCCAAATCACTAATCTGATCATAAATTGAATTCTATAACTTATTTTGGGATAATTCCAATTGTTGTAGCTTTGTTTTACTGCAAGCTATCCGTTAGTATCACTTCCATATTTTATTGAACCACTTCATCAATTATTCAAATTCTAATATGAGAATTTGAGTATTCCTATATAGATTAATTATATTTCTTTTCAATTAATGATTCCTTCTACTTTAGAAAACCCTATGTTCATAGCTAACTATCAAATATCATCTAGACATCACCTTGATCTTTATCCTGTCCATCTAAACATATTTTGTCTAATTCATATATATTCAAATTGCAATTGTGCTACTTGAGTAGGATATGAATTCATCTCAATCATAGATTCTATTTTGCTATTGTGGTGTTGATTCAATTCTACTACCATAGCTCATAATCATACCTATCCATCACTACCATGCTTACCCTTGATCATCACCCAATATCAAGCCATCTTATTCTTGTAGACCTAGTTCATAATATTCAAGTTACACTTGAGTAATTTGAGTAAAATTATGATATATCTCAAATAGGTTTTCCTATGCTAATTGTGGTGATACACCCTACCCCATATCACAAACTCCTACCCAAGCCTATGTGTAACATGTACTAATTCGAGTAAGTGTTATCACACTTTATTCAGTAGTGTTATGTTGCATTATTCTAAACTCATGTGAATCTATTCACATAAGTTATCTCTAAACTCTATCCATGATTATGCTAAGCACAAGATTGTTACCTCTACATTGTATCTAGAAAGATCATTGTATGCTAAATCTTTAGACCTTGCCATCCAAACTCTCAATCCATATCTTGTAAGTCAAGCTCCAAGCCATATTCTCAAATATCACTCATTCATATCAAATCCCTTGCTTACTTAATCTTGTCTCTATGAATTGAACTATTCAATTTGTAAATGAGTTAATTGAGTAACTCAATGCTTCATGAATCTTTACCCAATGTCTAAGTGTTATGCATACTATTTAAGAGTAATTGTTGTCACTTTTACTCAATAGTATGGTTGTACACTATTTGACACTTGTGTGATGTAGTTCACATTAGTTATTCCAAGTTTCATTCATGCTTTGATAAAGCATAAAGGCTTCATCAATTATGTCTTGTTTAACCAATTCTCATCAAACATATTGATCTTTTCCCAACTAGCTATCAAATTCATATCTCACAATTAATGATCCTCAACTAAATCTTTCTATCATAACATCTTGAATAATCCAAATTGTTAAACAAATCCATTTCAATTGTTTGTTTGTTTGATTGTGTTGTATGGATTGTTTATGTATTACTATTTATGTGTTATAGCTTGTGTGAAGAGCTACATGATTAGTTGAGAGGAGTGAAGGATCGTATTCTTCAAAAAGGCAAGTGACACACATGTCCCTTTACCCATTTTCTTTACTATATGCATTAGTGTATTCACTACTTGTAGTATGCATGATAGGTGATGTTTTCAAAGAAAAGAGTTGCTTGCTAGATCCTAAGTAGTGGTTAGCTATTCCTTAAACCCTACCTGTTAGGATGCTAAATACTTGATGCCATGCTATGATCACTTGTTAAAAGTGTTTTGTGAAGAAATTAAGAACTTCAACTAAAATGAAACACCTGGATGGAGGCGATGTTGAGTGGCTACCCGGGGCTACACATTGTGTAGTTGCTGCCTGGGCGCTCACTTGTGGATTGCCACCCAGGAATAAAGAGGTTACCATGTCTTCCATGCTTAGAGTGCTTCCAGTGCAGCCTTATGACAATATGGGCTTTGTCTTGACTGATTAGATGTGAGGGTGCAACTTGTGTGCAAGAAGTTGGTAGGTAGTTGAATTGTAGGTTGGGAACGGATCTTGCTAGTTAGTTGCTCTCTCCTCTAAAAGGTCTCGTCTCATTTTATGTATGGGCGTAAAATGAGTCTTAAGGTGAAAGTGCACAACCCCTGCAGGGTGTCAAACTAATCGATTAGCCGTGTCCCCGGTTATGGACAATTTGAGTCTCTAGACATGGAATGTATGGAAGAATCTCATCACCATTTCTGAATGATTAAAATTTGTCTAGAAACCCCTAGGTAGGGGCTAAGGACCATGCACTCCGAGGGGTGGTGATTTCTGATGTTCCAACTTTGTTGAGTTTCGCCCAGAATTACATACCGGCCAGTATGTAATGTATGGGGGTTGTCTTGACCCTTGAAAAATAAAATTTTGTAAGAAAGTATTGAAAAGGATTTTAGGATAAAAATTGGCTTTATGCAAATCAGCCTATGAGATCCACCAGGCAAATGTCATATAGTTAGTTCTTTCACAACAGGCACCAAATACGTGTCATTTGCCAGTACATCATTGTACTGACCCCTCTGGGGCTGCATATTCAAACATGCAGGTTTTTATTGTCGAGTAAGGAACCAGGAGTAGGATCTCGAGCTTACATTCCAACATGTCTGCCTGTGGCACTTGATGAAGATGGAGGCTCATTGCTACTATGCTTTTTGCTGTGTACTCGTAAGGTTGAAGACCTTTGTAACTGGATTTTCGTTGTAATATTGATGCTATTGCAATGATTACTATATTTTGTACTGTGGTGCTATCTACTGATCCTGGGAATGGCACACTCAACACAGGTGTTCCACCTTAATCCAAAGGTGGGGCGTTACATCTCCAAACTGGTAGTATGGTGTAGTTGCGGAGAAACGATGGTGGTACTTGTAGCAGATGCGTGCTATTGCTCCTTGCATGGCTATCTCCACATAACCACTCCAATCAATGTATGAGTTGGTGTAGTCCATGGTTGAGTCTTCAGGGTCCTCTTCACGTCCTTGTATGATGGTTTGTATCTCACACTTCTCCATACCATTCTCCTTGTACATCCTTCTTCCTCGGAACTCTAGTGGTGGAATTCCAACAAAGTATGACAGCTCTAGCAAAGTCTTGCTAAAGGTGTAGTTTCCCAGTCCAGCAACCACTCTGTGATCGTAGGGGTCCATCTAAAATTTCCAAAAAGAAGGACAAGGTTAGAATAGGATGAGGATTTACAAGAAAGGATTAAATGAAAAGGATAATTTCAAATATGAGATAAACAAAAGAAAAATAAGGAAAAAAGGTTTTTAAGATAAATTTTCATTCCTATGGTTATCCAATCCTAGGTTCTCGATCCTACAGCAACACTTGTGCTCTAATACCATTTTGTAGCGTCCTACCTTTTACCAAAGGTAGAACTACTATGAAATTGCTATTCCCTGGATCACTGATAGCATCACAGAACAAAATATAGCATTCATTGCAGATAGTGTACTTTATTACATCACAGATCTAGACTCTCAAGTCTTTAATTATTACAAAAATAGTTTATAGTCACTTGGACTATCAAATACCAGAGTTCAATTCAAGTAGAAGTTACATCAATCACTCGGGAAAGCAGGTGCTGAATTCAAGCCTAATGAGGCGAAAATTTTTGTCACCACCAAGAGAAACAACCCGAGCGGAAGACTACAAGTAACCAAAAATAACCGCAAGAAGAGAAAAAGGTTCCCCTCAATCATAATGGTGTATGAGAAGCAAGAATTGGAAGATCTTCTAGCCCTGGAGCAGCCAAAGAAGAAGAAAGGTATCAAATGCAAAGGGAGTGAGAAGGAGGGTTAAGTAATCAATGGGGGGCAAAAGAAGGATCATGCTCAATATATTTGTTTCAACTGTCGCGAGTCTGGACATTATGCTATAAATTGCCCAGAAAAGTATAGTGGAAAGGATTTTAGCCTTGTCACTTGTTACAAATGTGGCAACAAAGGACATTATGCAAATAAGTGTCCTGAGAAGTACTTTAGAGCGCCAGTAAATAAGGACAATTGAAGGATGACACACTATAGTGGGATATGATAACACATTGAGGAGCAACCAACGTAGAAGATGTCATATGCGACTGCTATTTTGGAATAAATGTCATAAGAATATGTAAGGAGTGAAATAAGAGACTATGTGGTGTGGGTAGTACTCTCATGATGCAATAAGGTGGAATGAAAATCTCATGTATCTTTTCAAATAAATCTTTTATGCAGATCTCGCTCCAGTAGTGTAGCGTCCAACCTTTTACCAAAGGTAGAACTACTGTGAAACTACTATTCCCTAGATCACTGATAGCATCACAGAACAAAATATAGCATTCATTGCAGATAGTGTACTTTATTACATCGCAGATCCAGACTCTCAAGTCTTTAATTATTACAAAAATAGTTTATAGTCACTTGGACTATCAAATACCAGAGTTCAATTCAAATAACACAACGGAAATATAAGCAATGAGCCTTCATCTTCAGCAATATGCCACAGGCAGTCATGTTGGTATGCAGGCTCGAGACTCCTCCAATCACTCCTCATCTGAATAACCTACACGTTTGAATATGTAGCCCCAAAGGGGTCAGTACAACAACATACTAGCAAATGACACATATTTGGTGGCAGTTGTGAAAAGTGCTACACTATATGACATTTGGTTTGGTAAATCTCATAGGCTAGTTTGCATAAAGCCAATTTTATCCTATATTTCTTGGAAATACCTTTTCTCAAAAAATTTAATTATAAGTGTCGAAATAACCCCCAAATACTACATTGTTGCAAGTTAAACTAACAGTACAGATAAATTCTACATGTCCTAAGGATTCCAATGATATATTATTCATTAAAAACAGATTAACAGAACATTTTCTATGATTTTTACAAGATATCAGAGATCTAAATCAATTTAAATCAAAATTAGAAATTCGGCCGTCCTGGGCGCGACGCGTGGCGCTTTCCTATTGGCGCGTACCGATTCGGTCGGATCGCACTTCTGGGCCGTTAGATCTTATTAGATCTGTGCGGCTCAGATCGGCCCGTACCGCTTCGGACGGGATCTAATCCGATGCATCGGATTTAGATCGGACGGTGAGAGAGAAGAGAGGAGGGGGCTCACCGGCGGCGGCTAGGGTTTCGGCGAGATCGGCTCGGGTTCGAGCGATTCCGGCGATGTGGGGCTCCTCTGCGAAGACTAAGGCGATGACGGCGATCTACGGATGACGGTGAGCTCGTGGGTGGTGACGGCAAGGCGACTGCAGCGGCGGTGGCGTGTAGAGAGGCGGCTGGTGTGCGCGAGTGCTGCGGGCTTGCGAGGAGCAATTCCGGCAGCATGGCCGCTCGTGCGAGGTGAAGTTGGGGTGCGAAGAGAGATGGGGTGGAGGGGTATTTAAGGGGGGGCTCGGCTTGGGCGAGGGGCTAGGGTTTAGGGGGTGGGGTCGGCATCGGATGGCTTGGGAGAGGCCGTGCTCGGGCCGGTCTCGTCGAAGACGATGACTGACAGGTGGGCCCCACCTGTCAGTGTCCTAAACGCCGCGGTGGCGTACCGCTTCGGCTCCGGACGCTAGCTGGGCTGGGGCTGGCTTTCTGGCCTAGGCTGAATCGGTACCCCCCGGCCTTTTTCTATTTTTTTGATTTTTCTCTTTTCTTTTCTTTCCTATTTGATTTCAAAATAGTTTTTAAAGTCTAAAAAATGCTTAGTTTTGAATGTTTCCAGATCTGCATAAATTCTTCAAAATCAGAGAAGATGAGATAGCCTAGTGAAGCAACTAAGAAATGGATTTGAAAAGTAAATCTTTGAAAACAGATGATCATTAAGCTCACATGAAATGATAGCACTTCACATGAAATGATAACTCACTTGAGTTGTTAAGAGAGAATTTTATTTGAAAACAGTAGCAAGCATAGTTATATGATGAAATGCAATAATGCTTATGTATGCATGCTGATTTTGAATTTCAAAAATTCTAGGGATGTTACAAGTAGTGTTGTTGATGCCCATAAGATGAGGTAGTACGGAAAGCAAATTTTGCCAAAGAAAGGAGAACAATGAAGGATTCTACCACTTGTGAGTTAATACCATATAGGAATTTTCACACAAACAATAGCCAAGGACTCGATAGAAGTTTCTATAAAAAAGTGCCTAATGGGCTCGAATAATGGTTCCATCTCCATGAAATATGTTTTATCAAACTAGTGAGGTTGACCAAGAGTTAGTGTACGAGATGTACCAAACTGAAATACAAGGTAACGATTGGGTGCGTTATGGATTGGCCCCCATGACGATTACTCAAATTGTTCGCTCTTGATATGAGGAATGGTAAATCTAGAGAGACATACCGACAAGAGAAACGACGTCGTTAAGCCTGAACCTTAAGAGGATAAGATACTATGCCCTTATAAATGGCAAGTGTTGCCAAAACGTAGGAATCTGGTGAGGATGAACCACAAGCTTACCGTTCAAGATGACTTGCAATGGAAGATAACCCTAAGAGAGTTCAGATATATTCAACAGTGGTGTACAAGAAGTTTCAATCCTAAGATGGAACGTCTATGAAGGTCAAATAAGGGTATGAAATGAAGCTCCAAGAATATCTTAGTGATATCCCACAAGTATAGGGGATCGTGTGTAGCCTTTTTGATAAGTAAGAGTGTCGAACCCAACGAGGAGCTAAAGGTAGGATAAATATTCTCTCAAGTTCTATCAACCGCTGATACAACTCTATGCACACTAAACGTTTGCATCATCTAGGAAATAAAACTAGAGCAACAATACGGGTATGAGAGATAGCTTTGCAAGATAATAAATACAAAAAAGTAATTGTTAGTGCTGCAGCAATAAAATATGCATTAAGGTTTCCCCAACCATAGCCTTAAGTTAATGGTCCTCTTACTCCCATACATGCAACGTTCTGGTTCGCGTCCTCAGGTTTCTGTCACTCCGGCAGAACTACCCCCTTCCTTTTGCACATACTACTAACCCTAAGATGTTTAATCCATGCGCGCATAAATATAATGGACACCAAAGGACAGTACCATATCAACATACAACTCTAATAAACCAAAGACATTCAACAAATCAATCTAAGAACAAATAAACTATGCAAACATGACATAGATCATAGGATAAATATTATAGCATCAAACACCATGTTTATATAGGACGGTACAGAGGTGTGTGGGAGGATGAACCACTGCATAATAGGAGGAGTTGGTGATGGAGATAGCGGTGAAGATGGCGTAGATAAGCAGCGAGGAGCGCGGACGGCGACGGCGGCGCGGCGGCGGCACGGGGGACTCCCCCGCCGCCGGCATCATGGGGGAGCACCGCCCCTTAGCCCCCTTTCTTCATGGCTTCATGGGAGCCCTCCCCCATGGAGATGGGATCCATGGGGGAGGTGAAAACGTGGCTCTAGTGGCTGCAAATTCGTGGGTGGAGGTGTCTCCCACGAGCTAGGGTTCCTCCCTTTATATAGTCTCTCGGATTCCCGTCTCCCCATCTTGGGCCGCATTGGAGCGGGCTTATCTCGGCCGTCCGGACTCGGAATTAGGTGAATTTTATGTCTAGAACGTATGCCGTGAAATTTCCTACAACTTTGTTGTTGAAGAGTTTTCCGTTTGACACCGTCTTCAACCCGTAATGTGAGCATCTTCGAAAAGAGTTCTGGCACAGATTTCTGGAAAGTCCCAATTTGACTCCAACAAGATTTCCACTTGTATTCTTGGTAATTCCTACACATCAAAGTGTAAAACAAGTACATTGTGCACTTTTGCAATTATTAGTAGGTTGGTCCAAATAAATCATAAAAGTGCCAAAAAGTATAGACAAAACATATAGCAATTGGTGTAAAACAAACATGGAGCATCAAAAATTATAGATACGTTTGCAACATATCAACATCCCCAATCTTAACTCCTGCTCGTCCTCGAGTAGGTAAGTGATAAAAAAGAATAATTTTTTAGGTGACATGCACCATCACAATCTTATCATCTAAGTAAAGCATTGAGTGCTGGGATCAAAGAACTTAATATATGGGCATAAAAGACATAATCTTGACAATAAAAACTTAGCAACCATGTTATAACATGAAAAGAAACACAAACGAAATATCATGAATAATGAAACAATGAAAGTCAAATGTGTGTTCAAATCATATGGAAAAACATAACAAATGGTTTTCAGCTTGTCCTTCATGGAATAGCAAAACATAAATGCATAGGACACCTTCAAGTTTAAAAGGGCGACTAGATACAAATAATTTAAGAACAAGTGAAACCATGATCATGAGTCAATCAATGAAAACTTTGGGACAATGCACATTATACTCAGAATGACAACTATGCTCTCTTAGATAGTGCATAAAGGTAGAAGGTGGTGACTCAACATAAAAGTAAAAGAAAGGCCCTTCGCAGAGGGAAGCAGTGATTAAACATGTGCTAGAGCTTTTCATTTGTAAAACAGAGAGATAAAAATTTGGTTTTGAGAGGTGGTTGTCTTTGTCAACGACTGGCAATGGGGTTCTTACTATCTTCCATACAAAAATGAAGCAAGTTTTTGAGAGAGAGATTGGCACTTTGGTGCTCTTTTATAAAGCTTAGCACTCCTCCCCACCTTTTTTTCCTTTCACAAACCATGGCTAACCGATTCCATCGGGTGCCCACCAACATTCACATACCATGGAGGAGTGCCTTTTTTCTTTTTTTTTCTTTTTTCTTTTCTTTTCGGAATAAAACAATATGGAAGATAGCAAATCCGACCACTACGTCCCCATGAGCTGAAAACAGTGTCACAAAATGAGAAGTATTTTGAAGGTTTTTTGAAAGGTAGCACATGAAAATTTTACTTGGAATGGCTTGCAAATACCATGCATAGGAATTTATAGTGGACACATTGGAATAACTTGGTTTTTAGGAGTTAGATGCACGAGTAGCGCTCATACTCAGTACAAAACGAGGGCTAGCAAAAGACTGGGAGCGACCAACTAAGAGAGCAATAACGGCCATAATCATGCAAAGCGACAAAGCAACATTAAAAGAAGCATAAGATGGCATCAAAAGTCAAAAACTAAATGATCATAGAGGCTTATGGCGACTTTGTATGAGTCTAACATGTGTGAGCATGCGCCAAGTCAACCCAAATAAAGCATCAAGGAGAAAACTAAAATAATGCTTCCAAATAATAAAAACAACGCATGATTTTTTTCAAAGGCTCATTAAGCAATCTCAGTCATTTGAGACAAGTCATGCTACTGCAAAAATCACTAAGCATACTATCAAAAAGACATCAAGCATGACATGCAAAAGTCTAAGCCGCAGTCTAAACAAGCTCCTTTTTGTACCACTTTTTTGCATAAATCTTTTTCTCTTTTCCAACACCATTCAAACTTTTTTAACTCAACTCTTTTGATGAAAACCAATATGGTCCAGAGGCAAAAATACAGCTTGATAAAAAGATATAAGAAGATCTGAACAAAAATCAAGGCGAAAACTGAAAACTAAACACAGTAGCAGAAAAAGAAGAACACACGTTGAACGATAAGAGTGAAAACTGAGTGTTCTTGGCAAATGAAAACGAGTACATCTCTTCCAAAAGAAATTTGTTGGGGTCCAACCATTTATTACAGCAAACTAAACTAAACTAAATTGAAAACTAAAACAACTGATGCTCCAAGAAAAACGCATAGTGCATGAAGCAGTAAAAATATAGTGTTTTGAAAGGTGACCTGATTTTTGCCGATGAAGAAGGGGTGCCTCGGGGGCATCCCAAAGCTTTGACGCTTGTACTTCTTGGATATTTCTTGGGAGTTGCATGGGCATCCCCAAGCTTGAGCTTTTGTCCATTCTTCAACTCATCTCATCATTCTCCTATCCCTACACTTGAAAACTTCCTTCATACAAAACTCAACACAATTCTATTAGCAACATTAGTGTAAGCATAACAATGAATCAACCTCTTTTGCTTCAGGTTTCAACTCAAAATCACCACATATAAAGCATATACTACTGTAGCAACTTCCCCAAAAGTTCAGTGATCGAAAGAACTCAAAAAGAAAGCGTTCGAGAGGCAACAACGAATAGTGGCAGAAATCTGTCAAAACAGAACAGCTGACAAAGGTCAATTTTTTAAGGGGTTTTGTGTTGCTCAAATAAAAAAGTGTTCAACTAACGAAAGTTTGGATATAACCTGAGGACTAAGCACAAGAAATAGCAGGTCCAAAAGATTTTCAGACATTTTTTACGAATTTTTACAGTACAGTACGAAAATCTGTTTCAGGACAGCAACATCCCCAAATCTTACCTCACTCGAATTAGAGGCTTCTCTTGGCACAACAACGAAATAAAAAGGATAAGGAGTGGTTATTACATTAGTAATAACTTCCAAGACTCAAATAAAAAAAAGTACTGAAAATAAAACAATATGTTATCTCCCAAGAGTGCTTTTCTTTAATGCCTTTGAGCTAGGCACAAAATAGAGAACCAAACAAAGAAGCAAAACAAAAGGAACTATTTTTGTTGTTTTCAATTTATAAGTGAAAGTAAAGAAGCAATAAAAACAAAATAAAGAGCCTAATAAAACTAAAGAAGATAAAACCAAGACATATAAAAGCAACTATAATACAAGTTAACACAATACATATCATGTGGATGGGTAATATAGAGTATGAAGGAGACAACCTCATGTAAGTTGATGAATAGGGGGATGACTCGGGCATCCCCAAGCTTAGATGATTGTATCTTCTTGAATATATTCTTGGGATGCACCTAAAAATCCCCAAGCTTGAGCTCTCGTGTCTTCTTGTTCATCTCATATCACCATATTGATTAGAATTTATAAGCTACATCCACATAAAACTTCACAAAACTCATTAGTAGGGTTAGTACTCATTAAATAAAATCCACTAATTTTCAAGCATTGACAAGTTTCATAATCTATACTCAACATTAGCCACTGTATATACTAAGGTATTCATGATTTCCGTTGTCCATCGAAAAACTAATGAAACTAATAACACCAAGTACAATATTGAATAAACTAAGAAATCTGTCAAAACTGAACAGTCTGTAAAGATGACACTCAACGAGATAGTTAAGTAGCTCAAATCGAAAAACTCCAAACTAAAGAAAGACAGATCATAATCTCAGGTTCATGCACAAAAAAATTCAGATCAAAACACTATTCTGAGATTTTTCACGATTTTTTATAGTGAAGCACAGAAATCTATCTAAACAGAACAGTCGGTGAAAATCGAATTTTTTGAGATAGCTACGTAACTCAAATCAGAAAAGGTTAGTCTAATGAAATAAAGATTATAAGCATTACTTTGCACTCAAGAAATTTCAGGTCAATATCACGTTCTGGTGATTTTAAACATTTTATACGGTGAAGTACAAAAAATCTGTTTTTGGACAGCAAAGCAAAACTATCAACTTCCAAGTAACTAAGAACTACAATTATCACTTTACTTTTATGGTACAAAGGAATATGTACAATATATACAATATATACAAGTTTTTAACTAAAAAGCTTCCATGGGAAGATTTGTTTTGGTTTCATAGGCATGAGCACAAGTGTTCAATGTCGACCCCCACTTAACCATTACTCATCTTTCCAATCACTTTCCTTTTTGAAAACGTTTTTAGGTAACAAGTACAACTAATTTTTTTTGTAATTTGCATTCCCTATCCATACAAAGATAGAGAATAACATAAAACTGAAAGTAAACAACTACTTAGAGATAAAGCAAACAAGTGCACACAAGAATATTCACCCACACGCTATTGCTCCCCGGCAACGGCGCCAGAAAAGTTCTTGATATCCCACAAATATAGGGGATCATGTGTAGCCTTTTCGATAAGTAAGAGTGTCGAACCCAATGAGGAGCTAAAGGTAGGATAAATGTTCTCTCAAGTTCTATCAACCGCTGATACAACTCTACGCACACTAAACGTTTGCATCATCTAGGAAATAAAACTAGAGCAACAATACGGGTATGAGAGATAGCTTTGCAAGATAATAAATACAAGAAAGTAATTGTTAGTGCTGCAGCAATAAAATATACTAAGTAACCATAAACTAACAGTACCATGAGTGTGGAAAAGTGGTGGTAATAGTGGTGGTAATAGTGGTGGCTTTGTCTAAGTTCAATTAGTAAATAAATCGGGTTCACTGTCTTCGATGCAGTTTTCTATGTGGGAGAGGCTAAATATACATGCACTTCACTACTTGGAATTACAAGTACTATATGATTGGATTGTTAGCAAGCATCCGCAAATACTAACAATGCATTAAGGTTTCCCCAACCATAGCCCTAAGTTAATGGTCCTCTTACTCCCATACATGCAACATTCCGGTTCGCGTCCTCAGGTTTCTGTCACTCCGGCAGAACTACCCCCTTCCTTTTACACATACTACTAACCCTAAGATGCTTAATCCATGCGCGCATAAATATAATGGACACCAAAGGACAGTACCATATCAACATACAACTCTAATGAACCAAAGACATTCAACAAATCAATCTAAGAACAAATAAACTATGCAAACATGACATAGATCATAGGATAAATATTATAGGATCAAACACCATGTTTACATAGGACGGTACAGAGGTGTGTGGGAGGATGAACCACTGCATAATAGGAGGAGTTGGTGATGGAGATAGCGGTGAAGATGGCGTAGATAAGCAGCGAGGAGCGCGAACGGCGACGGCGGCGCGGCGGCGGCGGCGCGGGGGACTCCCCCGCCGCCGGCATCATGGGGGAGCGCCGCCCCTTAGCCCCCTTCCTTCATGGCTTCATGGGAGCCCTCCCCCATGGAGATGGGATCCATGGGGGAGGTGAAAACGTGGCTCTAGTGGCTGCAAATTCGTGGGTGGAGGTGTCTCCCACGAGCTAGGGTTCCCGTCTCCCCATCTTGGGCCGCATTGGAGCGTGCTTATCTCGGCCGTCCGGACTCGGAATTAGGTGAATTTTATGTCCAAAACGTATGCCGTGAAATTTCCTACAACTTTGTAGTTGAAGAGTTTTCCGTTTGACACCGTCTTTAACCCGTAATGTGACAATCTTCGAAAAGAGTTCTGGCACAGATTTCTGGAAAGTCCCAATTTGACTCCAACAAGATTTCCACTTGTATTCTTGGTAATTCCTACACATCAAAGTGTAAAACAAGAACATTGTGCACTTTTGCAACTATTAGTAGGTTAGTCCAAATAAATCATAAAAGTGCCACAAAGTATAGACAAAACATATAGCAATTGGTATAAAACAAGCATGGAGCATCAAAAATTATAGATACGTTTGCAACGTATCACTTAGCTTGGTCTTCTGATTGACCAAAAGAGTGACCATTCAGTGTCCAAAGTAGTTCAACAAATGTCATTGTTGGATTGATGCACTACAATGGAGCAAAGCTATACTCAAACCATCTTGAAAAATATTGGATACCATAGTATGTGAATAGACACCCACCTATTCGAAATAAAGATGGAATCCAACTATGGATTCAAAAGATGACCCAGTGCCAAGCCAAACCCAAGGTGTGCTTACTATAAACCCAAGACCTAGACTATCTACAAAAGTTCTTTTAAGGGTGGTAGCCCACCTAGTATCACAAATCCATTTTTATTTCTAGCCCCTTCAAATCTCAAGGACGAGATTTCTTTTAAGGGTGGTAGTCTGTCACATCCCAAAATTTTGGAATGTGAAATAAATAAAATAGGAACCATGGTTGCTTGTCTAGATTTAAAATTTCACAGGGAATTAAAACTTTTTGAGTTTATTTCAAAGATTTGTTAAAAAAACTATTTCAAAACATTCTATTATTACTTGAAGGAGCTATTTTGAGAACATAGGATTTCAAAATTCCATTTTTGCATTTATTCAAGCCTATGCAAGCTTGTTTGCAAAGGAAATGTTTTACAAAAGTGATTTATAATAAATAACGTCTGTATTTCCTAAACTATGTTTGAAAATAAATCTCAAGTATTATTTTATTATCTCTGATTACAAAGGATTATTTGGAAACCCCTATTTCTATTTTTCATTATGCAAATAAACCCTTATTGGCAATTTATAAAGTTTTATTTGAAAATTATGTTTATTATGAAAATTGTATTCCTTACTGTTCTGAAATGTTTTGTTCAATTTTAGGAAAGTTTATAATTTGGTTTGAATCATTTTGGAGCCAAAATGCAAAAGATATGAATAAATCAGAAAAACAGAAAAGAGAAAATGACAGAACAAAAAAATTAAGTAAAAGGGCCCCGGGGACGAACTTCTGCCCAGCAGCGGAAGAGGCCCACGGCCTATCTAACTCCATTCTGAAATGGTACCCCTATTTTTCCTCTCACCCACCGAGAAGTGGGACCCACTTGTCATCACTCTCTTCCAGCCGAAATTCACGCCGGGGATGCGTTCGCCGCAGTAACTTCTCCCTCTCCTTCAATTCCGTTGATGTCGACCATAATTCCCTTCCGCATCTGCACCTATAAAATCCCCTCACGCTCCCCTCTCTTCCCTCTCTTTTGCTCTCACCGAAACACCGCCAGGCCGGCGTAATCGCTCACCGGAGCCCTGCCAGTAGCGCCACAAACTTTGTCGATTCCGACGACAATAGAGGGTAACGCCGCCCATTTAAGGTACCCATCTCATCCTCTTGACCATGCACATCTCCCTGACCCCTCCTTCAAATTTCTTCTACAGCAGATCAAGCACGACGACGAGACCCGAAGCGCACCGGCGCCGCGCCAACTCCATCCATCCCTCAGCATTGTGTCTGGAAGCAATCGGCCTCGCCATTCACGCACTCGAGCTCCTCTCGCCGTTCTGCACCTCGTCCTCGTCTCCATCGCCACCGAGTACCACCAGAGCGTCATCATCGTCGAATCTCTGGCCGCGACCTCGCTGGCGGCCAGCCGTAACCCTAACCCCACGGTGAGCCCCTCCCAGATCCATCTACAATCGTTAGATCTAGATCCTGAGGCCAAAATTAGATCACCAACTCGAAGGGGTACTCTCAGATCTGGTGCGTCCAATCTGATTTAAATCCGACGGCTCCAAACCGTGATCCACCCGAACTGGTACCGGTGAACCAGAACACGCCACGTGGCCAGCCTCTGTTTAGTCAGGATTTCGAATTAGATTTTAAAAGCAGAAAATGCCTGAATCTTTGGAAATTCATATCTTATGTTCTGTTTATCCAAAAATTGCAAATAATATATCCCTGAACTCCAAAAATTGTGTAGAACACAATTCTGAAATAAAATTTGTCTTTTGAACTAGTTGAAAACATTCAAATTTAAATATGTGAGTTTGAGTGTTTTTGATATAGTTCAAATTCTATAAATCCTTTTCAGTTGATTCTTTTTGCAAATGGATCATATTGTTATCCTCTGTCCAGTAGAACCACTGCAAAAATTATGTGGACCAATTTTCTCAAGTATTCAAATTCAAATGAGGATTTGAGTATTTTCTATCTAGATTTAATTCTATAAATATCTTGGGCATAATTTCTTTTGCAAGATTGCCTACCTTGATAATGAAAACCCACCAGAGTACTTCACACACTTCTTACACTTATTCAAAAGTCAAACTCCACTAGATCATCCTTTTGCAAGCCATAGGTATGTTTTCTAGCACCTTGCAAATATCAGATCCCAATTCTTATTATGCACTTTGTGCTATTTGACTTTTGTCCCACCCTACAAATGGGTGAAATATCCTAAGTCCTAATGACCATCTCTACCATGACTTAGTGAAAAATCTACTCTCTACCCTTGCCCCAGTGCAAAACTATCAACTCCATCTTTCGAAAATTCTTCTAAGTATTTTGACTACCCCATCCAACAATATGGCATAGAAGTTTTCCATATCAAGACCATGGAGAAGAAGTTGAAGAGAAGACAAGGAGTTGAAGGAAAAACAAGAAGTTGAAGAGAAGACAAGGAGTTGAAGGCAAAACAAGAAGTTGAAGAGAAGATAATGAGTTGAAGGCAAAACAAGAAGATCAAGAGAAGAGAGCCCAAGTCAAGAAGATGAAAGTGATAGACCTCATGACTTAGAATATACCCATCCAACTTCTCAAACCAAGCCTAAGAATCTCCCTAAGCTATTTTTTTACTAAGTGTTTGATACCTCTTAACAATTTAGAAAACCCCCTTCAATCTTTAGAAGCCTTGACTTAGCCATTCTCTCCATCCATATCAATTCAACTTCATGCTACAATATTTTGTCCAATTATCACTAAGACAAATCAAGACTAAGCTAAAACAAATAAACACTTTTGTATGTCTTGTTTGATTAGGTTGCTTTGAATGGAGTGTTTATGTCGTGTTATTTTCTATCTTATAGTTGTACGGAGAGCTACGTGTGTTGACTAAGAGAAGTACAAATCTTCAGAAATCACTAAGGAAAGTGTCACTCTTGTTCATAAAATTCCCAATGTTTTACTATGCATGTAGTGTTTCCTTTCTTTTAAGAAATGCATGTGTAGATTGTTATGCTTGCTATCTCCTATTTGGGATATCCCTGATTATCCTGTTAGAAGAAACACCATAAGTATAGATTGCTTAGTTGTGCTATAGAATTCGTGGGTGGGATTCCACATGTTTTACCAAGTATGAAAACTATGTTTTGAAAAATTAAGGAGAACAACTAAGTTAATGAAACACCTGGGTGGAGATGGTAAGAAGGATTATGTTGAGTGGTTACATCGGAGTCATCTCTATGGCGGTCGTGTGTATCTCACTTGAAGGACGGCCACCCAGGAACAAAGAGATTGGAGATGTTCAATTCGTGAAGCTTCTAGTGCAACCACAAGTCATATGGGCTCTGTCTTGACTAATTAAGTTGCGAGAACTCAGCCAGATAGACAAAGGGTGGTAGCGTTTGTAGGATGGAGCGCGTTCGGGTTGGTCTGAGGGATTGCTTCTGAAAGGTCTCATCTTAGTCTTCACCTGGCCATTTGATCAAAATGAGCATCATGGAAAGAGGGGTTGACTGAGTCTTGTGGGAAAAGTGCACAACCTCTACAGAGTGTTAAAACTAAGTACTTAGCCGTGTCCCCGGTTACGGACAATTTTGAGCCACATGATTTTGAAGCTGTTCAAGAATCTCCTCATCCCAACTTCTTAAATTAAAACTTGAGGGGTTAACAAGGGATTGTTGTGTGATCATAATTATGTGCACCTGGTGGATTCCTGTGTGTGCATAATTAACTAGGAGCACCTGGTGGATTCCAGTGTGTCCAATAGTGCTTTAAAAGAGAAATGATATATTTTGAAAAGTAGGTTAAACAATTGCTTTTCTGCAACTTAGCCTGAAGATCCACGTAGCCAAATATTCATTTAAGTGATAGACTTCATTTGTTTCCACCAAAAAGTGACATCTTGCCAAAACAATTCAAATGTATTGACCCTTTGTGGATGCAACATTTCATGTTGCAGATTTTGACGACAAGAAAGGTATGACAGGGTTGCGAGTCTATCCTCAGACAAACACCAACAATTCATAGAGACATCCAACTCAAATCATAACTCATGATAAGTATTACTGTAAAGTTTAGCCTAATAGCCACACATAATGTGCACACTGTCACCTTCACATCATGGGACAAGGTGTCTCCGGAGATTACAATAATAAAAGCACTTGAGTAGCATAACAGATTAAGAGTAACATTTACTAATTCAACTAGATACAGGGCTCATGATCACATAAAGATCACACCATGGGAGAGAGAGATGAACCACATAGCTATCGGTAAAGCCCTTAGCCTCGGGGGAGAACTACTCCCTCCTCGTCATGGGAGTCAGCAACGGCGATGAAGATGGCGGTGGAGTCGATGTAGATGGCTCTAGGGGCAATTCCACATCCCGGCAGGGTGCCAGAACAGAGACTTCTATCCCCCGAAATTGGTCTTCGATGGTGGCGGCGCTACAGAACTTTTCCTGGATGGACGCCGATTCATTTAGGGTTTTCGCGTCGGAGGGATTTTATAGGCGGAAGGGCAATGTCAGAGGGTGGACCAGGGGCCTACACCACACGCTGGCGTGGCCAGAGGAGGGAGTGCACCACCAAGTGGTGTGGCTGCCTCTTGGCTCTTCTCTGTCTCTGCTTTGGACTCTGTCTCGTGTCGGGAAAATAGGAACTTTGGGCTTCGTTTTGTCCAATTCCGAGAATATTTCCTATGTAACTTTTCTAAAACACAAAAACGGCAGAAAACAGGAACTGGCACTGTGCCATCTTGTTAATAGGTTAGTTCCAGAAAATGCATAAAAACGCCATGAAGTGTAAACAAAACACGAAGCAATTGGTGTAAAACAAGCATGGAGCATCAAAAATTATAGATACGTTTGCAACGTATCAGGGTCTAACGAAGCTCCCATGGTTGGTGAGGTATCTTTCCTTGCAGATATCTTCAAATGTAATCTTGGATTCTTCCTTGTTGTATTCCTACGTTGGGCAGCACATGCCTTTTGTAAAAGTATAACATTCTACTAGTGGCGGACCTAGATACTTCTAGAAGCCTGGGCACACATGTCTATGATGCCAATATTTTGGACAAATTTCGATAGAATATCTTGTGTTATAAGGCGTCGGACAGTGGGCAAGCCCGGGCAGCTGCCCAGGCTATAGGGGTGGTGGATCCACCTATGCATTCTACCATCCTAAGGTTCAAGCTTAACAAACGTTGTCTTTCTTGTAGGTATGTCACTCAAGATTTACCATTCCTGATAACAAGAGCGAACAATATGAGTAATCGTCATAGGGGACAATCCATGTCGCACCCAATCATTACCTTGTATTTTGTTTGGTGCATCTCGCATCCTAACTCTTGGTCAACCTCACTATCTTTGACAAAACTTCTATGGAAATTGAATCAATGTTTCAATTCCCATTATTGAATTTTTAGAAAACAAATCTATTGATCCTTAGCTAGTGGTTTGCGTAAACTCTCATGTGGCAAAATCTCTTAGCTTGCAGATCCTTTGGTTTGTCATCTCTTGTTCTATGCATCTTCTTCTTGATACTGAGCATTTTACCTGGAGCTGAAAATGTTGTTGTCTTCATGGAGGCTTGTCAAGAAAACACTTGTTTGGGTTTGAATAAAGACGATAATAGATAGAAGGGATCTAAAGAAAATTCCTACGCAAACACAGCAGATCAAGGCAATTCATCTTACAAGCAACATCTAACAATCATTCATCACATCAAGCAAACTATATCAAACACTAACAATCTAGTATAGTTATACCACAATTTGGTATGATCATTAGAGTTTTACTATGTCGTTGGTTCTATAAACTAATATTATTGGTGGTCTATTCTATAACTGCCTTCATTGTTCTAGGTTCCTATATCCACTTCCTTAATGTATCCTTGGGTGTTGTGCAGTCATCATATCAGTAATTCACTGGGTTCATCGTTGGCCTTCCACATAGTTCTTCATGCTAAGTCGAGGAATAACATATGAAGTATCAACATCCCACTTCTGGCACATGGTCGTCATCAATACTTTCTTGATGGTCTTCATGAGTTGGGTCATCTAAAGCAGGAGGAAGAATTTGTTTTTGAAGAGGAAGTAGATAAGAATACCGGAACTTCACAAACACAAACATCCTTTTAATAAAAACTGAATTAGATAGTTTTTTATCCTAGGGTCTTCTTATTTCTAATCCAAACCTAGGGTCACGAACCTACAGTCAACACAATGCTCTGATACCATCTGTAGTGACCTCACCCGGTAGGGTGCCGATCCCTGTGCTTTTAAGTGCTAGTCCCTGGATCAAATGCTAGCACACACAGTTTAAGATGTAATATCAAGAAACAAAGGTCATTATATTACATCGCATGATCCAGAAAATTACATAATAGAAACCTTACAAGTTGCGTAGCATAAGGCTAGCTCAATATCAGAGTTTACACAAAATCAAAAATAGCATGGAGTCCTTTGTCTTCATGTGCCACATGCGAGCATGTTGACGATAGACTCGTAACCCTGTCGTACCTTACTTGTCATCGAAATCTGCAACATAAAATGTTGCAGCCACAAAGGGTCATTACATTTGAATTGTATTGGCAAGATGTCACTTTTTGGTGGACACAAATGGAGCCTAACACTTACATGAATATTTGGCTAAGTGGAGCTTCAAGCTTATTTTGTGTAAAAAAGATTTTATCCTATCACTTTCTCAAAGCAAAACTTTTACTAGACAACTTGATTTGGGTGACCTACCCATGTAGACACATGCCGTAGTTAACGTACGGGACCTACTGGTTGATAGACACTTACATCAATTGTCAAAACCTCAATTACTACATATGGACAACTTGGTTTGGGGTGACCTACCCCTGCAGACAGGCACATAGAAATGGCATGGGACCTGCTAGCCGATAGACACTTGCACCAATTACCATATTCCCAGTTCACCCCACAAGTTTTAATTTAAGAAGTTGGGATGAGGAGATTCTTGAACAGCTTCAAAATCATATCGCTCAAAATTTTCCGTAATCGGGGACACGGCTAAGTACTTAGTTTGTGCACTTTTCCCACAAGACTCAGTCAACCCCTTTTGCCATGATGCTCATTTTGCTCAAATGGCCAAGGGAAGACTAAGAAGAGACCTTTCAGAAGCAATCCCTCAGACCAACCCGGACGTGTTCCAGCCTATCAACATCTACCACCCTCTATCCGTTTGGCTGCGTTCTCGCAGCTTAGTTGGTCAAGACAGAGCCCATTTGACTTGTGGTTGCACTGGAAGCTTCACGACTTGAACGTCTCCAATCTCTTTATTCCTGGGTAGCCATCCACAAGTGTGATATATACATACGAGCGCCATAGACATGACTCCGGTGTAACCACTCAACATATACCAAACAACCACTTCCACCCAGGTGATGCATTAACTTAGTTGTTTTCTTAGTTTTTACCAAAACATGGTTTATCATACTTACTAAAACATGTGAAATCCCACCCACAAATTCTATAGCACAACTAAGCAATCTACATCTATGATGTTTCTTCTAATTGGATAATCAGGGATATCCTAAATAGGATATAGCAAACATAATAATCTACACATGCATATCATTAAAAGAAAGGAAACACTACGTGCATAATAAAACATTGGGACATTTATGAACAAGAGTGACACTTGCCTTAGTAATTTCTAAAGATCGTACTTCTCTCAATCAATACACGAAGCTCTCCGTACAACTATAAGATAGAAAAATAACACAACATAAACACACCATACAAAGCAACATAATCAGGCAAGACAAACAAAGATGTTTATTTGCTTTGGCTTAGTCTTCAATTGTCTTAGTGATAAATGGACACAAGATTGTGGCATGAAGTTGACTTGATACGGATGGAGAGAATGGCTAAGTCAAGAAATTTTAAAGATTGATGGGGTTTTCTAAATTGTTAAGCAGTGTCAAACACTTAGTAAAATAGTTCAAGTAAATTCTTAGGCTTAGGTTGAGAAGTTAGATGGTTAAATTCTAAGTCATGAGTTTTATCACTTTCATCTTCTTGACTTGGGATCTCTTCTCTTGATCTTCTTGTTTTTCCTTCATCTCCTTGTCTTCTCTTCAACTTCTTATTTTGCCTTGAACTCCTTGCCTTCTCCTCAACTTCTTCTCCATGGTCTTGATATGAGAAACTTCTATGTCATATTGTTGGATGGGGTAAGGGTCAAAATACTTGGAACAATTTGGGTAAGATCGAGTTGATAGCTTTGCACTTGGTTAAGGATAGAGAGTAGATTTTCACTAAGTCATGGGTAGAGTTAGATGGTCAGTAGAAAAATGGCCAAACGGTCCTAGTTGATATATAATCATAGGATCCATTTTTGCAAAAGTAAATATGCCTAAGATATTTATAGAATTAAATATAGAGTGAAATTACTCAAATCCTCATTTGAATTTGAATACTTGAGAAAATGGGTTCAAATAATTTGAGTAGTGGTTCTACTGGACAGAGGACAACAACATGATTCAGTTTCAAAAAGAATCAACTGAATTGGATCTCTGGAGTTTGAACTATATCAAAAAATCTCAAACTTACATATTTAAATTTGAATATTTTGAAATAGTTAGAAAGTCAAATTTTATTGTACCATTGTATTCTACAGATTTTTGAGAATCCAGAGACATATTATTTTCAATTTTTGGATAAACATATCAAATGATACGATTTTTCAAAGTTTGCACAATTTTCTATCTATTTCTAATTCGATTTTCAATTTTTACCGAGAGGCTGACCACGTGGCACATTGTGTACCGCCCTACCTTTTGCTAAAGGCTGAACTCCTGTGTGAATGTGCCATTCCCTGGATCAGTAGATAGCACCACAGTACAAAATATAGTAATCATTGCAATAGCATCAATTAGTACAACGTAAATCCAATTACAAAGTTCTTCAATCTTACGAGTACACAACATAAAGCATAGTTGCAGTGAGCCTCCATCTTCATCACGTGCCATAGGTAGACACGTTGGAATATAGACTCGAGATCCTACTGGTCGTTCCTTATCCGAAACAAAAGCCTGCATGTTTGAATATGCAGCCCCAGAGGGGTCAGTACAACAACGTACTGGCAAATGACACATATTTGGTGGCATTTGTGAAAAAACTATACTACATGATCTTTGGCTGGTGGATCTCAAAGGCTAATTTGCATAAAGCCAATTTTATCCTACAGTCTTTTTAAAACTTTCTTTCAAAATTTTAGTTTATAAGGGTCAAATAACCCCCATACATTACATACTGGCCGGTATGTAGTTTCTGGGCGAAACTCAACAAAGTTGGAACAACAGAAACCACCACCCCTCGGAGTGTATGGCCCTGAGCTCCTGCCTAAGGGTTGCTAGTCAAATTTTAAAGCATTCAGAAATGGTGATGAGATTATTCCGAGCATTCCATGACTAGAGACTCAAATGTCCATATCCGAGGACTCGGCTAAACGCTGAGATTTGACACCTTGCAAGGGTTGTGCACTTTCACCTTAAGACTTATTTTACCCCGAAGAATAAAATAAGACAAGATCTTTCAGAAAAAGCATTCAACCATCTGGATCTGACCGTGCCCCCTATATTTTGCTACCACCCTCTGTCAGTACCCTATGGCTGAACCCTTAATCACACTCAATAAAGACAGAGCCCATAGTGTCATAAGGCTGCACTAAAAGTACTCTAAACATGGAAGACATATTAATCTCTTTAATCCTGAGTGGCCATCCCGAGCAGTGCCCTGAGTACACATCCTTTACGAGGCATATGCCCCAGAGCCCACCTCCTCCACCTCTTCTTATCAAACCAATCCACAGTTCATTTTAGTTGAAGTTGTTAATTTATTCACAAAATAACTTTGACATAGTGATCATAGCATGGCATCAACATTCAAGTATTTTAGCATCCTACCAAGTGGTGTTTGAGGTTGGCTACACACTACTAGGATCTAGCATTTTGTAAAACAGTTGAATATTCTACCTATCATGCATACTACTGAAAAACACTAATGCAGTAGTAAAAATAGGTAGAAGATATGTGTGTCACTTACCTTTTTGAAGACCACGATCTTTCACTTCTCTCAACTAAGCACGTAGCTGTTCGCACAAACTATAACACAGAAATAGCACAACATAAAGATACAATACAAACACAATCAAACATGACAAGCAATTGAAAAAAAAAGTTTGTTCAACATTTTAGATTTATTAAGATACTATGATGGCAGAAAGAACTATTAATTGTGAGATATGGCTTTTGAGAACTTAGTTAGGCAAAATCAAATTGATTGGAGAGAATTGGACTAAGCAAAATACAATTGATGAAATCTTTATGCTTTATTAAAGCATGAATGAAATTGGGAATAGCTCATGTGAAATAAACCACACAAGAGTCAAATAGTGCAATAGCAATACTATTGAATAAGTGTGACAACAATTACTCATAAATAGTATGCATTACACTTAGGCTTTGGGTATAGATTTTATGAAGCATTGAATTACTCAATTAACTCATTTGTTAATTGAATAGTTCAATATATATGTGAACAGATTAAGTAAACAAAGGATTGGGGTATGAGTGGATGACATTTGAGAATATGGCTTAAGGGTTTCATTGATCAACATGGAGTAAGAACACTTGCTATGGTATAGATTGTAACAATACCACAATAGCAAGATAGAAACTATGATTGATGTGCATCATACTGTACTCAAATAACACAATTGCAATTTGAATACACTAATCATTAACACGTGCATCACACAGGGTTCATATATGTGTCCCACCATGAAAGATATAAAAATTACTTAGTAAATAAATTTGGCTTCCTTCCGCTGTGTCAGCCTAGCATCCTCTCAGTCATATTGATGATTAAAGTTGAATACTTTATAGAATAATTGATAATTTATTCCATCTATTCAATCTTATTTTAGCAGGCCTATGTTGAATTAGGATCCATATTTGCTTTAAGTAACTGAAGCATATATATGGATCTAGAGAGATTCTAGTTAAACCTAAATGCATGTTCTAACTTTGTCTTCATCGTCTAAGGTTCATTTTCTTTGCATGGAATTTCTACATATGTTACTAATATTCTAGCGAACAGTAAAAATATCTTAGTGACAAATGCAGAAATTAACTGCCTAAGTACATAAATAATTGAAATTTGGTGGCAAATATACATTTTTAAGAAAATATATTATTACAGCAGAACAAATAGTACTCACCAAGTTATCTCTGCAATTAGAGAAAGAGTATATTTAAGAGAAAATACATACGGAGTACTACTCATGCTTACATTGTCCCAGGGTCGATTACAGATGTATAAGTTCTGTCATGCTGTGTGCCTCAGTTTGAAATGATCATTCCTTTTGTTCGTTTGGTACGGAAAAGACAGAGGCACGTCGTGTTACTCCATCTGAAACAACAGTATGGCTGACGAGGGTTAAACTCGACAAATGCCCTAAATGAAGGACTTAGGATCGGGGAGACAGGGCGTCGGATGAACTCGAAGGTAAATTCAATCAAACAAGGTGGCTATGAAAGTAAACGTGGGTGTAGAACTTGGCTTGCTTTCAATCTGTCCCACACCGTCCCCTCCTGGCCCCTATATATAGGTGGCCAGGTCTCAAGGATCGGGTGGGATCCGATACAGATTACAATATCGACATACGATATGAACTCGTATTTCGACTAGTATTACAATTGGGCCTAGCTTTAACGGGCCTTAGGGTACTTAACTGACGGGCTCTATTATCTATATCCTTGTCAATGGCTGTTTGCATGTAAGCAGTGATTCTTTTTCAAAACACACGTGTGAGCTGCTTGAGCACTCATGGAGTCATGGTTGATAATTTTTCACCGTCTGCCTCCACAGATCGTACAACCTCGGATGAAACTTCACATGACTCATGCTCTGATTTTGTCCATCATGGCTGTGTACCTGCTGGCTGGTGGCCTCTATGAGTTAATCTATGTGATGCATGTAAAAATAATATATGGAGACCTGTATATCTACCTGTAGGAAGAACATCTGTTTTTCATTTGCCAGGAACAATGTTATGAATCCTTTGCTAGTAATATCAGCAGTAGCAGACGCATCATGTGCGTGTTCAACACTTTTGATTATGTGATGATCTCCTTCCTTCCTCCGATTCATAATCCGTTTGGGAGTATTACTGCTGCTAGACTTTTAAAAAATAATATTCTTTTGTATTCTATAATCTATATCAGACGTAAGATAATTATTGGGTTTCTGCTGATGTTTAACGAACCTGTAAAATAGGACATAGGATTTCATGGATGAGGGTTTACTTGCCTGCCAAGTGGCGGCCGCAGCAAGTTCGTCCACTCGGCAGCCTTGGCGACGACGACAGGCGCTCAATATGTTTCAAATTGTTGGTGTACAAAATCTTCTCCAATACGTCCGATGCTCTGCTCAGGAGCGATCATGATTCAGAGATTGAAGAAAGAATGGACCGCCGGGGGAGGGCTGTCAGGGCCTGGACACTCTGTTCCCTCTGTTTCTGAAGAAATGCTGAGGAGAAGCTACCAGCACCGTCGGATGAAGATCGAAGGGTCAAGATTCGAATCATACCGCTTCGGGAAAGGATTCCCTCGCTTTACTGTAATCGCCTAGATAAGCAGGATTTAACACTGATCCAGTGATTATGTAATAACTAAGAATCTCTGTCGAGGCTCACGGTCGTCTATATAAGGCCGGAGAGTGGGTGGTCGGGTGGCTCGACAACTATGAAACCCTAAATTTACCCAGTTCTTCTTGTCCTCGTTCTTACCTTTTCCGTTTATTTTGTCTTGTACCGCTGTTCTTCGAGAGATTTGCCCTGAAACCTCCTTCCCACCACCAAATCCGCCCTCATACTCCTGACAAAGTGGTATCAGAGCAGTCCATCCTCGGAGAAATTTTGTCCCCGCCGGCTTCTTCTTGGCTCGAGATTGGGTGGCGGTATTACTTCGCCGGCTCGCCGCCGCCTATTACTGGACGCCATGTCTCCAGTGCGTACCAGATCTCAGGAGGCGCTCGATCAAGCTGCCGAGGAAGAGGAACTACGGCAACAGCAGCGAGAGAAAGAACTGGAGGAAGAGGAGATCCGTCATCGTCTTCCCAGAGAAGTCCTCGAATTGAGTAAAAGATTCGAACTTCAGCAACAGTCGATTGACACCATGCAAGGTAATCTCTCCACCCTTACTGAGATGGTAGCACAAATCGGCAGAGCGTTGAACACCCCGCCGGTTAGTCACCAGATACCAGTCTCGGATGGTTTCCAAGGTGGTACCTTACCGTTTTCGACTCCCCCTCACATACCTTCCATGCTCAGTCCGATTGCAGAGGTAGAGACACCTCTGGCTACTCCTATCACCTCCCAGATGGGGGTGCCACCTGCGGCTCGTCCAACAACGATGCCACCTGCATCTTCACACATGACAACCCAGCCACAGTTCACTCCACCGTCCCAAAAACCCACAAATTCTACTCCTTTATTAGTTCCCACAAATGTTACATCAATATTCAGTCAAGGGTTGCTTGCTGTGAGTGCCAACACAAATCCTGCGACACATCCACACCTGTATCAACAATCACACACCTCAAGTTTTACCAATGTCAGCCAATATCAGCCCCAGTTTCACCCCCCTTACCAGTATAATTCACCAATTCCCCCACCTTATTCTCAGCCATACCCATACCCATACCCACCCTATACAAATACATCAACACATATCTACCCACCCAGCCCATACCCACCACCTACTTACACGTATACCGCAGCCAGAACATCACTTCCAAACCCACCCAACCAGTCTCAGCCATATCATCAGCCTGAACAAGATGCACATAGAGAGCAGAGATTTCCACCACAGAGGTTGGAAGGCAGACAGCAGAATGCAATGCAACAAGAACCCCATATTCGCACACCAAGTGTGGAATTGCCTATTTTTCAGGGAGTAAATGCAAGTGCCTGGATAACTGAGTGTGAAGGAATTTTTGATCTTGCTGGTATCCATCAAGAGAACAAGGTTAAATGGGCCAATGCTCATATCAGAGGAAAAGCAAAAACTTGGTTGCACAGCTGCCATTTTGATCTTTCCTTGATGAATTGGCCACAATTCTGTGCCTTGCTATGTGAAAGATTTCCAAGTCCTAGAGCAGAGGAATCCATGGAACTCTGTCAGCAGCTGAAACAAGTGAACACTGTGGACCATTATATTGATCAATTTGAAGATTGGATGACAGCAATGCGAAAGGACCACCCTTATTTGCCAGAAGAATTTTTCTTGTTAAGGTTTATCTGTGGACTGAAGGAAACCATTAAACATGATATTCAGTGCCACAAACCACCTACACTAAGAGCAGCCTACTGGTTTGCCTGCAAACAAGAGATGTCTTATCTATCTAACAACAAGAAGCAGCATTCCTTGCCTGCCAAACCTACTGCTACCCAAATAGCTCCTAAGCAATTTCCTGTCAAGGAGTCAAGGCCACGAAATTTTCAAGAGAAACCGAAAGAAAGAGGCAAATGTTGGTACTGCCCAGAGATGTGGTCTTATGGCCATAAATGTAATGAAGTAAAAAAATTATTACATGCTATACAGCTTCAAGGCCATTCTGACACTGAAGAAGAAGGTTTGGTAGACACTCTGCAACCAGAGGTAGGACAGGAGCTTGAACAATTGCCAGTACAAGATTTGGGACATCCTAAAGAAAAACTAATGTCCATTTCAGCTACTGCCTTGGAAGGAATGCCAGGTGATGAAACAATATCACTCTTGGTTACTATTGCAGGTCATCAAGCCATTGCCTTGGTAGACTCAGGGAGTTCCAGTACCTTCATGGATTATGATTTTGCAGTTAAACTCAACTTGCAGATGCGTGATACACAAGCCAGACAAGTGACAGTGGCAGGAGGTGGCACACTAGTCACAAATGCAATGATACAGAAACTCCCGTTTCATATACAAAAAGTAAAATTCAGCAGTGATTTCAGAATTCTGCCTTTGAAAGGTTATGAATTGGTCTTGGGAGTCTCATGGCTCAAGGAACATAACCCTACAACTTTTGATTGGATACAGAGAACTCTATCTCTAACAAAGGAAGGGGTTGAACACACTCTGCCAGATCATGTGACAGCTCACAAGCAAAATACCATTACTGCCAAAAAGTGTGCCAAACTGCTTAATAAGGGACTCTCTGGTTACATGATTCAGTTATGTGCGGTGGCACCATCAGTAACAAGACTTGAGGAAGTAAGTACACAACTTCCTGATCAAATTGTGAAAATCCTCCAAGATTATGAAGACATCTTTCAGAAACCTGCTGGTTTGCCTCCACAAAGAGAATGTGACCATAGAATATTGTTGAAAGATGGTTCCACTCCACCTAATATCAGGCCATACAGAATGCCCCACAAACAAAAAAATGTGGTTGAAGCAATTGTGCAGGAATTGTTACAAAACAAGGAAATCAGAAACAGTACAAGCCCTTATTCCTCTCCTGCTTTGGCTGTGATCAAAAGGGATAAAACTTACAGACTTTGTACTGACTTCAGGCAGCTGAATGCCCAAACAATCAAGAACAAATATCCAATTCCTGTCATTGAGGACCTTTTGGATGAATTACATGGAGCCACAATATTCTCTAAACTAGATTTAAGATCTGGTTATCATCAGATTCGAATGCATGAGGAAGACATCAGTAAAACAGCATTCAGAACACACTCTGGCCACTATGAATATTTAGTTATGCCATTTGGTCTCACCAATGCCCCAGCAACATTTCAAGAACTGATGAACAAATTTTTTTCTCCTTTCCTGAGAAAATTCATATTGGTCTTCTTTGATGATATTTTGATTTACAGCCCTAATCTGTCAGCTCATGGGGAACACCTAAGCATAGCATTACAAATTCTGAGAGAAAATTCCTTGAAGGCCAAACTCTCCAAGTGTATTTTTGCAACTCCAAGTGTTGAGTATCTGGGACATATTATATCAGCTCAAGGTGTTCAAACAGACCCTAGCAAGATTTTGGATATTATCAAGTGGACTCCTCCAACAAATGTCACACAATTGAGAGGCTTTTTGGGTCTCACTGGCTACTATAGAAGATTTGTGAAAGGATATGCCTTAGTTTGCAAACCCTTGCATGAAGCACTTCAGAAAACTGGATTTAAATGGGAACAAGAACAACAGTTAGCTTTTGACAAGTTAAAAACATTGATGTCTACCCCTCCAGTTTTGGTTTTACCAAATTTTTCCCTTCCCTTCATACTGGAAACTGATGCTTCTGGCCATGGGTTAGGAGCAGTACTAATGCAGCAAGGCAGACCTTTGGCATTCTTTAGCAAGACATTGGGAGTGAAAGCCCAAAATCAATCCATTTATGAAAAAGAAGCAATGGCAATCTTGGAAGCATTAAAAAAATGGAGACACTATTTACTGGGAATAAATTGATAATCAGAACTGACCAAAAAAGTCTGAAATATTTGACAAGTCAGAGATTGTTAGAAGGTGTTCAGCATAAACTGATGTTGAAATTGCTTGAGTATGATTACTCAATTGAATACAAAAAGGGCAGTGAGAATTCTGTTGCTAATGCTTTGTCAAGGAAAGTGGAACATTGGCAGCCCTTAGAATGCACAGCAATTACTATGGCCATACCTAAATGGATGGAAGAGGTCATTTCTTCCTATGAAACAGATGAGGACTGCAAGAAGAAGTTACAGGAATTGGCAATAGACCCTTCCTGTCACACAAATTATACACTCACTAGTGGTGTTCTCAGATACAAAAATAGAGTGGTCATTGGACAAAATTCAGATCTCTGTTCCAAATTGTTTGAGGCCTTTCATAGTTCTCCTATTGGTGGCCATTCAGGACAGAGAGTTACATTACACAGATTGACACAAAACTTCTTCTGGCCTCACATGAAAGCATTTGTCAATACTAGGGTAGCACAATGCCCTGTGTGTCAAATATCTAAAACAGAGCATGTATCTTACCCAGGTCTTCTTCAACCATTACCAATACCTGATAAAAAATGGTCTGATATTAGCCTTGATTTTGTGGAAGGGTTACCCAAGTCCAGAGGAAAAGATGTAATTCTAGTGGTGGTTGATAGATTGACTAAATATGCTCATTTTCTGCCATTATCTCATCCATTCTCTACACTGCAAGTCTCCAAGATATTCATGGACAACATTCACAAGCTACATGGCATGCCAAGAGTAATTGTTAGTGACAGAGATAGGATCTTCACTAGTAAATTATGGCAGGAAATATTTGCAGCTCTTCAAGTGCAATTAAACTTCAGCACAGCATACCATCCTGAATCAGATGGGCAGACAGAGAGAGTTAATCAATGCTTGGAGCAGTATCTGAGGAGCATGGCCTTCAAAGAACCACAGAAATGGGCTGACTGGTTACCAGCAGCTGAATGGTGGTATAATACTGCCTACCATACAGCCATCAAGAAATCTCCATTTGAAGCTCTCTATGGTTACAAACCCCCTCAGATTGGAGAAATAGCAATCCCTTGTGATGTTTCAGATGAAGCTGAAATATCCTTATAGGCTCAGGAAGAAATGATAAAATCTCTGCAACAGAATTTGCAAGTGGCACAAACTAGAATGAAAAAGTTTGCAGACCTCAACAGGACTGAAAGAATGTTCACTGTGGGAGACCTGGTTTATCTCAAAATGCAGCCATATAGGGAGGCAGCATTGGGATTGAGAAACTCTCTGAAGCTAACTTCCAAGTTCTATGGTCCTTTCAGAATTATCCAGAAAATTGGACCTGTTGCATATAAACTTCAGCTACCTGAGAAGACTAACCTGCATGATGTCTTTCATGTCAATCAACTCAAGAAACATGTTGGCCCAAATGCAGTCCCCAATCCAAACCTTCCAGTGCTCACACCTGAAGGTAAGATCAAAACATCTCCTTTGCATATTCTGCAACGTCGGCAGATTGCTCGTTCTGCAGGAGATTACAACATTCTGGTGGATCAGTGGCTAATTCATTGGGTAAATCTATCGGAGCAAGAACCTACTTGGGAGGATGCCAAGTTCATCCAGGCAGCCTTCCCGGACTTCAAGCCTTGAAGTCTTGTCTCGCGCCGGCGGTAATGTCAGGGCCTGGACACTCTGTTCCCTCTGTTTCTGAAGAAATGCTGAGGAGAAGGTACCAGCACCGTCGGATGAAGATCGAAGGGTCAAGATTCGAATCATACCGCTTCGGGAAAGGATTCCCTCACTTTACTGTAATCGCCTAGATAAGCAGGATTTAACACTGATCCAGTGATTATGTAATAACTAAGAATCTCTGTCGAGGCTCACGGTCGTCTATATAAGGCCGGAGAGTGGGTGGTCGGGTGGCTCGACAACTATGAAACCCTAAATTTACCCAGTTCTTCTTGTCCTCGTTCTTACCTTTTCCGTTTATTTTGTCTTGTACCGCTGTTCTTCGAGAGATTTGCCCTGAAACCTCCTTCCCACCACCAAATCCGCCCTCGTACTCCTGACAAGGGCAGATTGGATTTAGCCCTAGAGTGTTATGTCTGCGGGATGGAGATGCGAACAGAAGGAGGTGTCCTTTCGGTAGCAAATGGAGAGTCCTCGCACAATACCGATACCCGGAAGTCTGAGTTAATTCATCCGACGGCTGCATATAGATTCGAGATACATCGGACGGAAATGAGTTACTATTTCTAAGATGAACAAAGTCTGTTTTTGCCCCCTAAACATTTCACTTGGCTCATATTTCCCCCCTAAACTTTTACTTGGCTCAATAAACCCCCCTAAACAACAAATATAACCCATTAAATTTGGCTCATATTAGTCATGGTCATGTGTTTGTATGCGACTAATTGCAGATTTGTGAAGATACGTTCATAAGCCCACTGTTTGGCTGAGTAAAATCCTAAATTAAGGGGGTAACACAGACCATTAGTGATAGTTTAGGGGGGTTTAGTGAGCCAAAAAAAGTTTGGGGGGCAAACATGAACCATGTGAAAAGTATAGGTGGGAAAAGCGGACTTTGTTCTTCTAGGATTAATGTGGAGGCTCGTATGGTGCCTCTAATTAGTAAATATAAGATATAAGATGTGAACTAGACAAGATAGACTTAGATAAATGTGATATGGATCAAGATGTTGTTAAGATGATATTTGATTACTAGCTTTGATCATAGGATTTACTATTGTGAAAAGATATATTGCTGAAAAGAAATAGAATTAACCTATGAAGGAAAAGTACTCAAATTCTCATATTTGAATTTGAATAATTGTGGAGTGGTTCAATAAAATTTGGAAGTGATACTATTAAATAGCTTGCAGTGAAACAAGGCTAATGCAATTAGAATCATTCTAAAATAAATTTTAGAATTCAAATTATGATCAAATTAGTGATTTGCATATATTTGAATGCACAAAGTGTGTGCACGTATCAACTTTGATGTTTCTTGATTCTACCATGTTCTACATGATTAGAGAATTCCAAAGACTACAAATTTGTAATTTTTGGATGCTTAGATCAAAAGATATGAATTAAACAATTTAACAGATGAATTTGATTCAAAATTTAAAAATGAACTCAATTTGAATACTGAAACTATGAGATATTATTGCACTAATGGATTCTTTAGTTTATAAGCTTTCCAATGATATATTATTTGTAATTTTTTGATCTATGAAACAAAAGTTATAGATTTTACAAGATTCAACTGAAATCTGATTCAAATTTCTATTATCGATTCTGTTTGAACCAGGAGTCGCCATGTGGCGATTTCTTATTCGCCGGTACCATTTCGGTCGGATTAGGTCTTAGGGCCATCGGATTAAAAGTGATCTGGACGCCCCAGATTAACCGGTACGTCTTCGTTTAAGTCATCTATCTAGGACCCTTGGATCACGATCGGACGGTCGAGAAAAGAAAGAAGGGAAGACGCTCACCTCAGCTAGGGTTCCGATCGCGTCGCCGGCGAGTTTGCGGCCATGTGGTTGACGCCAGCATCGCTGCTGTGGGTTTCCGAGGCTAGGAAGGGGACGACGAGGTTCAGAGCGACGCGGGGATCTCGATGGTGTGGTCTCCGTTCCCGATTGCTTCCAGCAGAGAGAGAGAGGATCGGCTGGAGATGCAGGCGCGTCAGCGAGCTTCGTTCATGCGACGAATTGCTTGATTCCCTGCGAGTTAAGATCCATGAAAGGTTTCAGGGCATGCACCAGAGGATGGGGAGGAGATAGAGGCCGGAGGGAGGTGGCGGAGTACCAGTACCACGCCGTAATCGGCAGGAGATTTCTGCAGGGATGGCGGATTCCGTCGAGCGATTTCGCTACGGCCTTGCGATGGATTCGAGGGACGGCAAAGGGAGCTGAGGGAGGAGTCCGAGGGGTATTTAAAGGCAAGGTCAACTTGGAGAACAAGCTAGGGTTTCAATCGCGTGGGGCGATGGACGGCCAGGGTGGCGTCGGGCTCGTCCAGGAATCTGCCCAGAGGAGGCGGACGAACCTGACAGGTGGGGCAGCGTTGTCAGCGGCTGAAGGACGAGGCCAGCGTACCGCTTCGGTTAGAAGCCCAGGTGGGCCGTGGGCTCGATTGGCGGCTGGGCTGGAATGGCTCCCCTCGGCCTTTCTTATTTTCTTTATTCTTTTCCATTTTCAATTTTTTTTTTCTAATTTATTTCATAATTTTTGCATATTTGTTTCAAATCAATTCAAACAAATTTTGGAATTATTCTAATATTCAACACAATGTTTAATACCAGTAATAAAACTAGTTTTCAAAAATAAAAACATGATTTACAAGAAAAATTCTAATTAAGCCAAATGGCTTTGCTTGCATAACATGAAATAGAAATAGGGTTTGGAATTTAGTCCATTTTGAAATAAGAGCATATTACTTTTATAAAGTAATGGTTTAGATATTCATTTTCTAATATAGTTTTGAACGAGCAACCTTTAATGAATAAATCAATTTTGTAAAACAATCCTTTGCAAGCAAGCTTGCAAAAAACTAAATGCAAAAAAAATATTTTGGAAACTTTCATTTTCCTCAAAGGAGTCCTTCTAGGATTATAGAAAGTTGGAAATAGTTTTCTAAAGCTTTTAAATAAACTCAAAAGTTTTAAATCCTTGGGAAATTTCAATCAATACAAGTAAAACAAAACAAAAGTTTCACTCCAAAGTTTGGTAAAATCATGGGATGTTACAGACTACCACCCTTAAAAGAAATCTCGTCCCAAAGATTGGAGAGGCTAGAAAGAAAGAGGGTATTAGGTTACCTAGGTGGCTACCACCCTTAAAAGATACTTTTTTAGGTAGTCTAGGTTCTTGGGTTCAACCAGACACACTTTGGTCTTGACTTGGCACTGGGTCATCTTTTGACTTGACACTGGGTCATCTTTTGACTTGGCACTGGTCATCTTTTGACTCCATAGTTAGTCTCCATCTTCATTTCCAATAGGTGGGTGTCTATTCACATACTTGGGCATCAATCTTCCTCAGGGGTTGCTTAGTGATAACCTCGCTCCCTTGTGGAGCTTCTATCCAACAGGGTAGTTGTTGAACTACTTTGGACACTGAAGAGTCACTTTTTGGGTCAATCAGAAGACCAAGCTGAGGGGTCCCGTCTTCATCTCGGCCTCTTTGTCAACATCCTTGGAGGTTCTTCATCTTATGATTCCTTCTTTTATGATACCATTCTGTTCTAGTAACCTTCTATGTTAATAAAACATCTTCCATAGCAAGTCTTCTTCAATGGTAGGCTTGGGGTTCATCCTTACCGTATTCCTTTGTGTTGGCAGCACTTGCCTACTATAAGGGGTATAACATGCTATTTTCCTAAGGTTAAGGCTTAGCAACGTCGTTTCTCATAGGTTTGTCTCTCTAGGTTCGCAAAGCCAACATTATGAGAGCGAATAATAAGAGTAGTAAGAATGGTGATCAACCCATTCCGCACCCAAATCATTACTCCATACATGGCTTATTAAACCTCGTATTCTAACTCTTGGTCTACCTCACTAGTTTTAATCAAAAGTTTTCTTAGATATGGAACCAATGTTCCAAATCCCAATTTTTTTGAAAACAAAAATCTATCGTTCCTTAGCTAGGGTTTGAGACAAAACTCATGGTATTAACCTTGAATTGTAGATACTTTGGTTTGCCACTTCATAAGGAGAATATAAAATCCATTCCAATAAGTGATCTTTGCTCTTACATGTCCTTTCTACTTCTATTACAAGTAGTAGTTGAACACCATTGCTTCCACGTTGGCTACACCTTGTGGTGTCTTCTTCTTCACAAATCTTGTAGGCTAGCAATGTTATCTCAGCATCACCTCTTGGTTCCTTGCTATCAAGATTATTTTGTGGCAGGTTGTTATTGGTACTAGCCAAAATCTGGGACATCATTCTATTCGGTAATGATCATCCAGTACTTGCTTCATTCCTGGAGGTAGATCTTGCTATCTGAGTTGATTAAGTTCTGAGTCAAAACATGCATCAATTCAGCATGTACCTCTACCATCTGTTGTATTGCTATAACCGATCGAGGTTTGTTGAAACTGTTCTTGTGTTGAGAGTTTTTCTATTTGGGTTTTTAGGACCAGTTTAGAGCTTAGCATAGATGAGAGTAGATAGAAAGGGTCTAAAGAAGATTCCTACCCAACACAGCAGATCAAGGCAATTCTTCATACAAGCAACATCTAACAAACATTCATCACGCCAAGCAACTAGTTTCTAAAACACACGAAAAGGTACGATCATCCTCAAGTCGGTATGATCATATACGTTTATTACACGTCGTCTCTTATTAAAATTTCTAAATGGAGGTCCAACTAAAGTTTCTTGGTTCCCTTTTATGTAGATCCATTGTTCTGGTCTAGCTGCTTCTTTAGATCAGCAATCTGATCATCCTTGGTTGTGATGAGGTCTCCTTGAGCACTAAGTTCAGATACCAACTGTTCCATGTCACTTTGAAGTTGACTTATGGTTTCCTTCAATGCAGTAGCATCCTCCTTTCCTTCTTTGAGGTCCTTCTGGGTATTATGAAGTCTCCACTTGAGTCTTTCTCCAAGTTCTCTTATAGCTGATGTCGGCCCCAGGAGTAGGAGTAAGTCACGCAAGGTGGAGATTTCGCGTGCGTAGTCTTGACCCGGGTACCTCCCTTCTTGTGCACTTCAATAGAACATACACGCATGGTGCACAAGACGGGTTGAAACAGATATGACACCACAACATCACACTAAGACACAAAAGGAGGAACAAATATATATTGCAACGCTCATAGAGCAAAATAGCAAATATAGCACTCAGAGGACACATGTCCCAACATATCATCAATACATCATGCGGAAGCGAATAGCGTCTGAGTACAGAAAAGATACAAATGGGCCTAAGAGGCCAAGATCATAAGCAAACGGATCTCACATCCCACAAGCCTCAGGATCCTGCCCTAGTGGAACTCCCCGCTACTCGTCGTGCTCCTCGTCAACGTGATCCACGTGGTAATCTGGATACGCACCTCCAAACAAACCTGCAAATATCGGGCCAACGATTGCCAAACAAGGACGGAGAAAGAGAGAAAAACGAGGGTGAGTACCAAGGCACGTACTCGCGAGACTAGAATTCAGCTATGCTCGCCTATAGGCTATATGGTGGACTTAGCGGCAACAAAAGTACTATACTACGGAGACACACTACAACTTCCGTCTATTTAGAGAAGGTGAGAGAGCGCATAAAAGAACCAACAGATTGTATAACAGCCATAACCCAGCCGATACATTACCTCCTTCGCACCCAACAAGGAAGCAATCGCAAAGGCACTCACACGGTTTACAAGTTTTATTGCAGGTCTAATGTCACAAATTCAATAGTATTGAAATAGCAGGTGTAAGTTGTTCTATGATCGAGTGAAACAGCTCCAAGTCGTCCATAACCGTGAACACGGCTTTTCGAAAAGATTTCACCCTGCAGGGATGCACTACTGTACCCATACATGCATGATCAACCCTTCAAGCAAGGTACTAAAATTATTATGCCATCAGATCTCACAACACAACCTCTCCCTTCACTACAGACCAAGTCCAAGAAGCCACCTAACTAAGTTGAACCCGAGTCGAGAGTCCGGCTGAATCTCTGAGACGGACCTAGCTATTGCGAGGACGGCTTCCGAGGCCCGGCTCCACCCGTGGGAGACGACCCACTTCAGCATGCGATAAATGCCCGTGCCACAAACCTATACGTGCGTGCAAGCTAAAAACATATAAGGGGTTACAAGGCACCCACGGCTTCCCCCAAAGTAAATAACATCGAACCATGCATAAAGTAAGAGAGCTCGCACGCACGTTAGAAGAACAAATGGAAAACCCCAAACTAATTTGTGGCACTTGGACAAGGAAGCAGATCCGGTAACAAGTTGAGGGGGGTCCCAGAAAGTCCCCACGTGTGGTTAGTGCGCTCAGTCTTGGAAAAGTTCATGTGAACTCGGGGTCCTAGGGGACACAAGTGAGCCGTTGTAAAACGGGCAAAAATGACTCACCGATGCCTCTACTTAATTTAATTTAGTAATTAACACTCAAGTAAGTTATGACTACCTCCAACATCATATATAGATAAAGGAAAACATGTGATAACTTCCCAACAACCCTCGGTAAGATAACATAGCTCGAACAACCTAGACATGCCTACGACTCGCATGGCCAACTCAAACAAGCACAAGGTAATAGGAGGTATGTGGGGATATATGGTTTTGCTTTGGGTAAACTGGTGGATAGGACACGTGACTCAACAAAGCATCATAACACAGGGCTAGAATATAGAGAGAAGGCAAAATGTAAAATAGGTAGAGAGAAGAGGGCTCGCCAGATCAGAAGTAGAAGCACTAGCGTGATCCTCCGAAGGGTGAGCGGTCACCTTGTACTCAGCGTCTATCAGGAAGAAGCAAATACACCAAAGCATACAAGAGAAGTAAACAACCATAAGCATGTGATATGCGCAATCAAGTATGATGCATGGCATGTTAATAATGCAAGAGGGTCCATGCATAGCAAAATTAAGTGGGGCATTTGAATTAAAAGGCAAGACAATTAAAGCCCACACATTTAGTTAAGTTTATTTGCTAACTCTATTTTGGCCGAAGTGTGCAAGGAGCTATGATGCATGGAGATTTAGCATTCAGACTAGTTGCTTTTTGCTGATACAAATAGATACAAACTTTATTAATTTTGGAGTTATAGCAATAGAGATGAATTTAGCAAGTTTATAATTATTTGGAAAACATTTCATTATTGGTTCAGATTTTGAAGTTTTCTGATGACCCACAAGTATAGGGGGTGTATCGTAGTACTTTCGATAAATAAGAGTGTCGAACCCAACGAGGAGCAGAAGGTGTTGATAAGTGGTTTTGATCAAGGATTCACTGTAAATACTAGCAAACAGGTTTTCAGGGGTATTTGGTAATACAAGTAAATAAAGTGCGAGTAAATAAAAGACAGTAGTAATAATTGCAGCAAGTGGCCCAATCCTTTCTTCAGCAAAGGACAAGCCGGTTGTGTAACTTATAATAACCAAACGTTCTCGAGGACACACGGGAGTTTCTGTCAAGAGCTTTCGCTTCATACCGCTAATAGTCTTTACTGGTTTGATAGGTGTTATGGGGGTGAACCTGTGCTAGCGCACTACCCTTACTAGGATAAATACACACTTGTGATTATACCCCTTGCAAGCATCCGCAAATACAAGAAAGTAATTAAGATAAATCTAACCACAGCCTTAAACTCTAAGATCCTACGCTCCCTGGTGCCATGGTTTCCCAACGGAGGTTTAGGTTTTTGTCACTCCAGCAACCCCACAATTGGTAGCCAAATACACAATGCATCTCACTAGGCCCGTAAATGGTGAAGTATCATGTAGTCGACGTTCACATGACACCACTAGTGAAATAGCACCACAACAATATCAAACCATTAAATATTTCTCAACAATAATTCACTACTAACATCTCAACTTCTCCCATGTCCTCAAGAACTAAACGAACTACTCACAAGACATCATATGGATCATGATCAGAGGTGAAATAATGGTAAATAACAATCTGAACATAAACCTTAATTCAACGGTTCCACTCAATAGCATCAACTACAAGAGTAATCAACACCGGGAAAGTTTCCCCTAAGAATATAACAAGATCCAACTCAAGATGTTACAGCGGGATGGCGTGGTGATGGTGGAGATGAAGGTGCTGGTGATGGAGATGATGATGATGATGATCCCGATGAAGTCCGGTGCGATGATGATGACGATGGCGACGATCTCCCCTCTCTGGGAAGGAATTTCCCCGGCAGATTTCTCCCTGCCGGAGAGCTTTTCTCTCTCTGGTGTTTTCCGCCCCGCAGAGGCGGCTGTCTCTCTCTCTCTGAGCCCCCCCTTGACTTAGGTTTTCGGGGACGATGAAGTACGCGAAGGGGCGAGACCAGATGTGGGCCAGCGTGGCCTCACACAGGGCCGGCGCGGCCAGGGGTCAGGCCGCGCCCCCTGTGCGTGAGGCCGCCCCCTGGCTCCTCTCTCCTTCTTCTGGCTTCCGGAGTCTTTTGGTAAAATAGAATTTTTTGGTATTTTTCTGGAATTTTCCTGATCTTCCGAAATATGGTGTCTTGACGGTCCTTTTCCAGCAGGATCCTGACTCCGGCAGCAAATCCTCCAATGATCATCAAACATGTGAAAACAAAGGAAATAACATATGTATCATATCTAAATATGAAATATATCAATGAATAACAGTAAATTATGATACAAAATAGTGATACAATATGGACGTATCAACCCCCCCCCCCAAGCTTAGACCTCGCTTGTCCCCAAGCAAAAACTAAACTCGATAAACATGACCATAGGTTTATGGAGTGAAGTGTCGATAATCAAAATACGGACAAGAAGCATCACATTCACCAAAGGCACAAGTTATAATAGACACCAACTTCCCTTTGTATAATATAGACTTGCAATAAGTAAAGAGAATCATATATAAAGATGCACAAAGTAAACTATAATTGGTGATGGCAAACCTTAGTTCTTGGTCAGAGAACAATGAACAACTATACTAGCCTTTTGAATGGAGCCTTTTTAAAACAGAGCTAATATAGCAAAAACCATATGCTCAACGAAACAACATTTTTGCATTCATAGAAAGCTTTCAAAGATATATTCCTTCAGACAAAAGCATTGTACAAAACAAGGAAGATAGTAAACATGATTAAACAGATCAACATATGGATGAGTGAGACATAACAACTCAAATGCTTGCTTGAGATAGAGGGGAATAGGTTGACTCAACATAAAAGTAAAAGATAGGCCCTTCGCAGAGGGAAGCATGGATTAAACATGTGCTAGAGCTTTTCATTTGTAAACAGAGATAAAAATTGTTTTGAGAGGTGGTTGCTTTTGTCAATGACTAGCAACGAAGTTCTTGATATCTTCCATACTAAACAAGTGAGAGCGGTTCCGAAATGTTTGATTAAATGGCACTTTGGTGCTCTTTTATAGCTTTGCACTCCTCCCCACCTTTTTCCTTTCTCAAACCATGGCTAACCGATTCCATCGTGTGCCGACAAACTTTCACATACCATGGAGGAGTGCTTCTTTTTCTTTTCTTTTTGAGATTATAATGGTTTGACCAGCTCTCTTGCAAAATTAATGACGAGCAGATGAAGCTGCCTAGTCGAGGGGTACTTAATTTAGTATGGAAGATAACAAACTCATCCACTACGTCCTCATGAGCTAAAAACAGTGGCACAAAATGAGAAGTGTTTGAAGGTTTTTGAAAGGTAGCACATGAAAATTTACTTGGAATGGCTTAAAATACCATTCATAGGAATTTATAGTGGACTCATTGGAAGTGACTTGGCTTTTGGGATTTGGATGCACGAGGAGTATTTCCTCTCAGTACAGGTCTTTGGCTAGCAAGCCTGGGTAGCAAGCATAAGAGTTGCATTAAACAAACAAACATACATATAATAAGAATAATCATGCAAACTCCCTTGAAGGTACAATGATTTTAACTTTGAGAATAACAATGCTTATAAGCCAAACATGAAGGGAAAACTGAAGTGATGTAACCAAAAACACTTCTTTATTCTTTTCTACTCAAACCTCAAGGTAATGCTGCTACTGACCAAGCTAAGTTTGCCAAAACCAACTAAATTTACTCATGCTCCCAAAGTGATACCAATACTAATCAACAAGACTAATCATAGAAGAGACTTTGCAAACTTAAATAAAGTGTGTGGAAAGTAAACGATGGAACTTCTCATTAATATTTCATTACCGCAACTCACACCAAGGGATACATAGATAACCAACTAAGGAGGATACTTTCACACTGCAAACTATTCTATAGGATAATTTCTCTATTCATGATATGACTCTACTTGACAAGTAAATGAGTAAGAGGTAATGATGTGATACTGCGGCACTCCCCCAAGCTTGGAACAAGCCAAGGGGATGCCTATACCGATGACGAGTTACTCTTGTGGCGGTAGTGGAAGTAGCCTTGGATTAACAAAGTATTCCAGCATCCGGCGAAGCCTGAGATTCTCTTCTTGAAGCATTTCTACCTCCCTCTTCAAAACTTGATATTGAGCGCAAAACTCATCAGTAACCAGCATACCCTCTTTTATAACAGGCATGGAGTTTAGATCCAGAATGTGTAGTGTTGGCCCCTGCATATCATGAGAAAAGATACGTCTAGCTTTCGTTGGTCCTTCAAAAGCAGGGTTTCTTGGCCTTGCTCTACCAGCACCCTGCTCCTCCTTCCACTTTTGGCCTTGGTGATCCTTCCCAGGGCCTTTTGCCCTTGTCGTTGCTTGCAGAGGCCATGATGCTCCCCCAAGCTTAAGATCAACTCCTGACAGAAATAGCTCAAAACAAAACACGACGAGAAAACGATATACAGACCTCGGGTACTCTGGGGGGTTAAATAGGCAAAAATTATACATCGAAATGAAATCACAGGAGGAAACCGGGATGGAAACGAGTTCCGGTGTGCTCTCACACCAGGGCGGCGCGGCCAGAGGTGGGCCCGCGCCCCCTGTGTGTGAGGAGCACACGGACTCCTTTTCCTGCTCGTTTTCGTCTCGTGATTTTTCTTATTTAATAAAAATAGCAAAAATAATAAAAGAAGAGTTATTCGCGAAACTTCTCTGACTAGAACTGTTACCTATTCAAAAACGAATTCTGCAGGTACCTGCAATTTGTCTTGGATGAATTCTTCTGGAGAAACTGTTTCAATTACATCAACATCTTCATTATAAGAATCTCTAGAAATATAATGTTTAAGTCTTTGCCCATTCACCACTTGTGTAGAGTCATCTTTCAATGAAGCAATCTTAATAGCACCTGAGCGGTACACTTCCACAATAACATATGGTCCTTCCCATTTAGAGAGTAATTTCTCTGCAAAAAATCTGAGACGAGACCTATACAATAGAACTATCTCACCAACATGAAACTCTCTTTTAAGAATTCTCTTATCATGCCATTGCTTGACTTTCTCTTTGAAAAGCCTGGCATTCTCATACGCTTCGTTTCTCCACTCGTCTAGAGAACTCAAATCTAACAACCTTTTCTTACCGGCTAGTTTAAAATCTCTATTAAGCTCTCTCACTGCCCACAAAGCTTTGTGTTCTAATTCTAAGGGCAAGTGATACGCTTTTCTGTAAACCATCTTATAAGGAGACATGCCCATGGGGTTCTTATAAGCAGTTCTATAAGCCCATAAAGCATCGTTTAACTTACTAGCCCAGTTTTTCCTAGATCTATTAACAGTCTTCTGCAAGATCGACTTGATCTCTCTATTTGAAAGCTCTACCTGCCCACTAGTTTGGGGATGATAAGCAGAAGCAATTCTATGAATAACATCATATTTAGCAGGAGTTTTTCTAAAACCACCATGAATAAAATGAGAACCTCCATCAGTCATAAGATATCTAGGCACACCAAACCTAGGAAAAATAACATCCTTAAGCATTTTTAACGAGGTCTCACCATCGGCACTCTTTGTAGGTATGGCTTCTACGAGAAATGCATCAAAACTCCCGGGTGCAACACCCACCCATGTCCCCTAGCGACACATGTCCCGGGTCCACAGCAAAGTTGATGTATTATTTGATGTATTCAACACTACACACTGTTGTATTTTACTGTACGTTGGCCCACATGTATAGTTTTTCTGACTCAATATCTTCTCCCGCAACCTGTCTATACTATTCCCCTTTCTTCATCCTGGAACAGCAGCAGACTTAGGGTTGACCTGGAACATCAACTTGCGCATGGGTCCAGGGCACCGTGGCACCATCCCAGGAGCTCCCCCGCGCCATGGATCCGCCCAAGATCTCGCGGACGCGCCTCCCAAGAGCAGGCACAGCGGCAGATGGCTGGGGTCGGGTGCTGGAGGTGGAAGGGGGAGACGACACAGGCCTGGTCAAAGCTCCTCTTGGTGGCGGACACAGATGGCGCCGCCGCCTGGAGCACAGGGCGGAGAAGGTGGCTCTCTTCGAGGGGGGTGTGTCTGGGGTTGGTGACGCGGTCCTCCAGAGAGGCTGTGGTGGTTGAACCAGGAGCGGCGGCGGAGGTTTGACCCTAGGGCGGCGGCGGTGGTTGGATTCCAGGGGCGCGGCGACGGCGGTTGGCTTCCAGGGGCTCGGCGACGGTGGTTGGATTCCAGGGACCGGCGGCGGCGATTTGACCTGGGGGCATCTCGGGAGACCGGAGGTGCAGGGGAAACGACGATATCCCAGGCTCCCAGCCCCAGTGCATGACCCAGATACTCCACGTTAAATCGTGGGTGGGGGCCACAGACTTAATGAGGTGCATGCTGGATGGGAATCCTGGCAAAAGCTATGCATGTACTCTTCGCTTTCAGTACGGTCTGAGTAATTACTGACCAGACTAAACAGTGTTGTCAGGTAGAAGCAGACGTATAGCTTTGTATATATAATAGATCTGCTTTATTCTAAAATTTTCTTACTTTGGTTTGAACCATCTCAAAGCAGATATAAACGGTTGATCTATGGGGGTGCGTTGCACCCATGTGCCAAAACTTCGCGTTATGGCTTCTACCCATTTAGTAACATAATCAACAGCAACAAGTATGTGGGTATAGCCTTTTGAAGGAGGAAAAGGACCCATAAAGTCAAATCCCCCAACAATCAAACGGTTCGATAACAAGAGTATAACTCATAGGCATTTCATTGCGTCTAGAAATATTACCAACTCTTTGACATTCATCACAAGATAAAACATACCTTCTGGCATCTTTAAAGAGGGTTGGCCAATAAAATCCTGATTGTAGAACCTTTTGTGCGGTTCTATCTCCAGCATGATGGCCTCCATAAGCACTACCATGACATTTTCTTAATATCTCTTGTTGCTCATATTCTGGTACGCATCTTCGCATAGTACCATCAACTCCTTCTTTATAAAAGTGTGGGTCATCCCAAAAGTAATGCCTCAAATCATAGAAGAATTTTCTTCTTTGCTGAGCTGTAAAGGTTGGAGGCAAATACTTGGAAACAATAAAGTTAGCATAATCAGCATACCAAGGAAGGTTTCGCGAAGTTACATTTATTGCAGCCAACTGCTCATTTGGAAAACTATCATTAACAGGAATAGGATCAAAAGAAATGTTTTCCAACCTAGACAAGTTGTCAGCCACAGGGTTTTCAGCACCTTTCCTATCTACGATATGCAAATCAAATTCTTGTAAAAGCAACACCCATCTAATAAGCCTAGGCTTAGCATCCTTCTTAGTCATAAGATATCTAATAGCAGCGTGATCAGTATGAATAGTAACTTTAGAATCAACAATGTAAGATCTAAACTTATCACATGCAAAAACTACAGCAAGAAACTCTTTCTCAGTAGTAGCATAATTCTTCTAAGCAGCATCAAGAGTTTTACTAGCATAATGAATAACATTCAACTTATTATCTACGTGATGTCCAAGAACAGCACCAATAGCAAAATCACTAGCATCACACATAATTTCAAAAGGTAAATTCCAATCAGGTGGTTGAACAATAGGAGCAGTAGTTAAAGCCTTCTTAAGAGTTTCAAAAGCTTCCTTACAATCATCATCAAAGACAAATGGTACATCTTTTTGAAGAAGATTAGTAAGAGGCTTTGAAATCTTAGAGAAATCTTTAATAAACCTCCTATAGAAACCAGCATGACCAAGAATACTACGAATACCTTTAACATCTCTGGGATAGGGCATTTTCTCAATTGCCTCCACTTTTGCTCTGTCAACTTCAATACCTCTTTCAGAAATTTTATGTCCAAGGACAATTCCTTCATTCACCATAAAGTGGCATTTCTCCCAATTAAGAACAAGGTTAGTTTCTTCGCATCTCTGCAAAACTTTATCAAGGTTGTGCAAACAATTATCAAAAGAAGTTCCATAGACGGAGAAATCGTCCATGAAGACCTCCACAATTTCTTCGCAAAAGCCATGAAAAATAGCAGACATGCATCTTTGAAAAGTAGCAGGAGCATTGCATAAACCAAACGGCATACGTCTATAAGCATAAGTTCCATAAGGACAAGTAAAAGTGGTTTTCTCTTGATCTTCCTTTTTAACAGCAATTTGAGAAAAGCCAGAATAACCATCAAGGAAACAAAAATGAGTTTTCTTAGATAACCTTTCTAGCATCTGATCTATAAACGGTAAAGGATAATGATCTTTCCTAGTAACTTTGTTTACCTTCCTATAATCAATGCACATCCTATAACCAACTACTACCCTTTGAGGAATAAGCTCGTTATTCTCATTAGGCACAACAGTCATACCTCCTTTCTTAGGAACGCAATGAACAGGACTAACCCATCTACTATCAGCAATAGGATAAATAATACTAGCATCAAGGAGCTTTAATACCTCATTTCTTACCACATCCTTCATCTTGGGAATTAGGCGGCGTTGATGCTCCACGACTAGCTTCGCGTCTTTCTCCATATTAATGGCATGCTAACATAAAGTGGGAGAAATCCCTTTTAAATCATCAAGAGTATATCCCATAGCTCCTTGGTGTTTCCTCAATATCTCCAATAATCTTTCTTCTTCCTTTCCTGAAAGTTTAGAGCTAATAATAACAGGATATATTTTCTTATCATCTATGTAAGCATATTTAAGATTATCAGGCAAAGGCTTTAATTCAAACACAGGATCTTCCTTAGGTGGCAAAGTGGTACCAAGATCCTCCACAGGTAGATTATGCTTGATTAATGGTGGTTGACAAAGAAAAATATTATCAATCTCTTCTCTTTCCTTACTGAAAACATCACTTTCGTGATCTTCCATGAATTGCTGCAAGGCATTATTAGGAGCAAGAGCAATAGAAGCAAGCTGTTCAACTCGAAAATTTTCATTAGGCGTGTCATTCTCATAAGAGGTCTTAGCAAACTTGGAAAAATTAAACTCATAAGACTCTCCATTAAACTTAGTAAAAAAATTCTCCTTCTTACAATCTATCATGGCGCCACAAGTGTTCAAAAATGGTCTACCAAAAATAATAGGACAAGTTTTACTAGCCTCCTTTCCAAGTACTAGAAAATCAGTAGGGTATTTAGTCTTACCGCAAAGAACTTCCACATCTCGAACAATACCAAGCGGCCAAACAGTCTCTCTGTTAGCAAGCTGAACAACCACATCAATATCTTCAAGTTCACAAGCGCCAATCTCATGCATAATTTCTTTGTAAAGCTCTAAAGGAATAGCACTTGCACTAGCACCAATATCACATAAACCATAATAGCAATGATCTCCAATCCTGACAGAAATAACAGGAACACTTGTTTTCCTATGCTTTTTAGGATGAGAGAGAATGTTAGAAGCATCTTCACAAAAAAAAATATATTCATCCCCTACATCTTTAGTAACAAGATCCTTCAATATAGCTACAGGAGACTTAATAGTAATTTGCTCATCAGGTTCTGCAGCTTTCTTAGTACTTTTATTAGACACACTTACCAAAGTAGAATACTTCTTTACCTTAGCAGGGAAAGGTGTCTTCTCATAATAAGGTTCAGGCACAATGCTATCAATAGTACAAACTTCAGTAGCTGCAGCAGGTATGTGACTAATAGAGTCTTTATAAGGCACATGATATTTGTTCCAATCTTTCTTTGGAACATCAAGATAAGAGGCAAAGGCCTTAAGACAATTAGCAAGTATTTGTGAATCAAGACCATAAGCAGTGCTAACACTATGAAAGTCATCAGTTCCCATAAAAGCTTTAATGCATTCATAATCATAATTTATACCTGACTTCCTACCTTTGTCGTTTTCCCATCCTTCAGCATTCTCTTGTATACGGTCAAGAAGTTTACACTTAGCGTCTTCTTTCATATGAGTAAATGATCCAAAGCAAGAAGCATCCAAATAATCCTTATCCAGAAGAGTAAGCCGCGCATAAAAATTATCAATAACAATATTATTGGGGAGCTCATGAATGGGGCATTTGAGCATTAGTAACTTCAATCTCCCCCACGCTTGGGCAATACTCTCTCCATCATGAGGCCAAAAATTATATATCCGATTACGATCTTTATGGATTTCACTTGGAGGATAAAACTTGGAATAAAAGAGAGGTACAATGTCCTCCCATGCCATAGATGGACCATCTTGGAGCAGTCGATACCACTCCTCAGCTCTGCTTTTCAATGATAAAGAGAATAGCTTCTTCTTGACCTGGCTTGGTGAAATACCTGCACACCTGAACAACTCGCATAATTCATGTATAAATAGTAAGTCATCACCCGGATGGACAGTTCCATCTCCTGAATAGCCGTTATCCATAATACGCCCAACAATTTTCATAGGTATTTTAAAAGGATCAATTTCAGCAGGTGGTGGCGGTGGTGGTTCATCCACATGTGCAGTAGTAGTAGATGTGTTTCCAAATAGGAAACCAAATGGAGAGTTCTCCATAGCAGAGTAAAATAAAAACAAAAGACAAGAATAAAACAATACTCACAGTGATGGTTACCTTTACCAATTCCACTCTTCAATAGCGCTTCACTCTCCAGCAACGGCGCCAGAAAATAGTCTTGATGACCCACAAGTATAGGGGGTGTATCGTAGTACTTTCGATAAATAAGAGTGTCGAACCCAACGAGGAGCAGAAGGTGTTGATAAGTGGTTTTGATCAAGGATTCACTATAAATACTAGCAAACAGGTTTTCAGGGGTATTTGGTAATACAAGTAAATAAAGTGCGAGTAAATAAAAGACAGTAGTAATAATTGCAGCAAGTGGCCCAATCCTTTCTTCAGCAAAGGACAACCCGGTTGTGTAACTTATAATAACCAAACGTTCTCGAGGACACACGGGAGTTTCTGTCAAGAGCTTTTGCTTCATACCGCTAATAGTCTTTACTGGTTTGATAGGTGTTATGGGGGTGAACCTGTGCTAGCGCACTACCCTTACTAGGATAAATACACACTTGTGATTATACCCCTTGCAAGCATCCGCAAATACAAGAAAGTAATTAAGATAAATCTAACCACAGCCTTAAACTCTAAGATCCTACGCTCCCTGGTGCAATGGTTTCCCAACGGAGGTTTAGGTTTCTGTCACTCCAGCAACCCCACAATTGGTAGCCAAATACACAATGCATCTCACTAGGCCCGTAAACGGTGAAGTATCATGTAGTCGACGTTCACATGACACCACTAGTGAAATAGCACCACAACAATATCAAACCATTAAATATTTCTCAACAATAATTCACTACTAACATCTCGACTTCTCCCATGTCCTCAAGAACTAAATGAACTACTCACAAGACATCATATGGATCATGATCAGAGGTGAAATAATGGTAAATAACAATCTAAACATAAACCTTAATTCAACGGTTCCACTCAATAGCATCAACTACAAGAGTAATCAACACCGGGAAAGTTTCCCCTAAGAATATAACAAGATCCAACTCAAGATGTTACAGCAGGATGCATGGCGTGGTGATGGTGGAGATGAAGGTGCTGGTGATGGAGATGATGATAATGATGATCCTGATGAAGTCCGGTGCGATGATGATGACGATGGCGACGATCTCCCCTCTCCGGGAAGGAATTTTCCCGACAAATTTCTCCCTGCCAGAGAGCTTTTCTCTCTCTGGTGTTTTCCGCCCCGCAGAGGCGGCTGTGTCTCTCTCTAGGCCCCCCCTTGACTTAGGTTTTCGGGGACGATGAAGTACGCGAAGGGGCGAGACCAGATGTGGGCCAGGGTGGCCTCACACAGGGCCGGCGCGGCCAGGGGTCAGGCCGCGCCCCCTGTGTGTGAGGCCGCCCCCTGGCTCATCTCTCCTTCTCCTTCTGGCTTCCGGAGTCTTTTGGTAAAATAGAATTTTTTGGTATTTTTCTGGAATTTTCCTGATCTTCCGAAATATGGTGTCTTGACGGTCCTTTTCCAGCAGAATCCTGACTCTGGCAGCAAATCCTCCAATGATCATCAAACATGTGAAAACAAAGGAAATAACATAGGTATCATATCTAAATATGAAATATATTAATGAATAACAGTAAATTATGATACAAAATAGTGATGCAATATGGACGTATCATTGTCAAAATATAAACAGATGTCATATTCAAATTCCTGACTTTTTCTGAATTCACAACACACAGCAATGTTTGAATCAGGTTTGAAAGGGATAGGTTTTTTTAGTTATACTGAACATGATAGGAACAGACGTTATTTTACTGTAACTGAAGTCTTTTCTGAAACCTGAAACTCGGCTACTATTTTTTACTACGAAACTGAACTGGAGCCTGAATGTTAAAGACAGACAAAAAGTTGGCACACGCCCAGGGGAAAAGAATCCAGGCGAACTGGAGATGCCGCAAGGTTCTGAACACTAGAGTACAAGTTAGATTTTGAAACAAATGAGGATACCAGATATTGGACCAAGATCGAAGATCAACAGCTAGAGAAACAAAAGCAAACAGGCTATTCGATTGACTGAAAACCTGTACCGTGCAAAAATTAGGCTAGCTGAAATCAAGCATGCTAGCAGCAAGTGGATAGTTAGGAAGTGTCTAGCTAGCTGGTGCGTTCGGCGGGTGCGTGCATGCTGCTGGCTGGCATGCAAGCGGAATCACATCAGGTACTCGAGGTAGTGCATGAGCGATGCGTCTGCAGGTGTGGTAAGCGATGCAGGTGAAGCGGGCTTGGACGCGCGACACAGCGAAGCACGAGTGAAACATGGAAACGAGACTACGGAGCCAGAAAAGAAGGGGAACCGACTGTATCGACGGTGTTGCTCACCATGGGGCTCGACGGCGAGACAGTCAAGCTCGGATGGACGGGACGCCGGAGAGGAAGCAGATCGCGCGTTGAAGACTTCGCTTGGGCTCGAAGCAGGCGTCCCGGGTCCGGCTCCTGCCCACAGAAGACGCGGATGATAGCGGCGAGACGACTCCTCCGATCAGCCTGGCGCAAAGGCCGCCATGGCGAGCGCACAGACGATGAGCTCACAGCGACATCGCCGGTTCAGAGATGTTTGTTGACAGGAAGTTGGAGGGGAAAACAGAGCCGACCTGTGGCGGTGACAGGCCAGGGACTAGAGAGAGCCTAGGGTTTCAGGCCTTCGGTGGGGAAAAAAAGGCAGAGCAAGCACGCGGTGCTCCTGTACAATGAAGAGGATAGTGATAGGGAAAACTTGGCTGGGAGGAGAAAAAGGACAGGCTGGGCTAGGTAGATATTTTAGATAGGTTTCCTTTTGTTTCCTTTGCAAAATAGAAATAGATGAAAAGTGGGTTTTTGGTAAAACTGAGAAGGACCTGCAAGTTTTTGAAACAAACTCAAACAAGTTTGAAATTGATTTGAAAGGATTGAGTTTGAATTCAAATAGAGGGGGATAGAAAAGTAGGTTTCAAACAACCATAAAAGAATTATTCAAACCAAGTTTAGGATTTTTCTTGGAACATCTCAAGGGAGCTAAAAGAAATGAGATTTAGGTTTTGGGAACAAACAAGAGATAAAAGGGATGAAGAAGATCACAAAGCAAGAACTAGCAAGATTTAAATGCAACTTATTAAAACCAAGGTGTCATGATATGATGCATGATGAAAAATATGATGCACAAACCAAAGAAACATGGAAGGGATTTTGGGTAGCTCACTTGGGATGTTACAGGTGACCAAGCAGCACATCTTGCGGAGTCAAGGAATGCATCATATGATGTATACATCTCGGAGTTGGTGAACATCCAGAGTCTCATCTTCTTGTGGTCGTCTTCTCTGTTCTTATATAGGTGGAGTTGTACCCACCAATATTCTTGACCTTCATCAATCACGGGAAATCCTTTGTGAACAGCTTCTCCTTGCATTCCCATGCTTAACATGAGGTTCTTCAGTGCCTTGGGAAATTCAGTCTCACACTTCAGGGTCATGATCATCACGGGTCCTTTCTTGATGGATTCGGTGAGGCTGGTCATCTAAAATAGAAAGAGGAGTAGTGTAAAGCAAATGAATGTGATAAGTCTTACAAGGATAGATGATAAGTAGGAATGTAGATAAATTTTATTCATGAAAACTGAAAAAAAGATTTTTCTTGTAGAGGAAAGAGTTCCTAGGGTTTCCTAGTCTATTCCAAACCTAGGGTCTCGATCCTACAAGCAACATTATGCTCTTATACCATTCTATAGCGCCCTAACTTTTGCTAAAGGCAGAACACCTATGTGAATGTGCCATTCTCTGGATCAGTAGATAGCACCACAGTACAAAATATAGTAATCATTGAAATAGCATCAATTATTACAACGTAAATCCAGTTACAAAGGTCTTCAACCTTACGAGTACACAGCATAAAGTAGAGTTGCAGTGAGCCTCCATCTTCATCACGTGCCACAAGCAGACATGTTGGAATGTAGACTCGAGATCCTACTGGTCGTTCCTTATCCGAAACAAAAGCCTGCATGTTTGAATATGCAGCCCCAGAGGGGTCAGTACAACAACGTACTGGCAAATGACACATATTTGGTGGCATTTGTGAAAAGACTATACTACATGATCTTTGGCTGGTGGATCTCAAAGGCTAATTTGCGTAAAGCCAATTTTATCCTACAGTCTTTGCAAAACTTTCTTTCAAAATTTTATTTTATAAGGGTCAAATAACCCCCATACATTACATACTGGCCGGTATGTAGTTTCTGGGTGAAACTCAACAAAGTTGGAACAACAGAAACCACCACCCCTCGGAGTGTATGGCCCTGAGCTCCTTCCTAAGGGTTGCTAGTCAAAATTTAAAGCATTCAGAAACGGTGATGAGATTCTTCCGAACATTAGATGACTAGAGACTCAAATGTCCATATCCGAGTACTCAGCTAAACGCTTAGATTTGACACATTGCAAGGGTTGTGCACTTTCACCTTAAGACTTATTTTACCCCGAAGAATAAAATAAGACAAGGCCTTTCAGAAAAAGCATTCAACCATCTGGATCTGAGACTGTGCCCCCTATATTTTGCTACCACCCTCTGTCAGTACCCTATGGCTGAACCCTTAATCATAGTTAATCAAGATAGAGCCCATAGTGTCATAAGGCTACACTGGAAGTACTCTAAACATGGAAGACATATTAATCTCTTTAATCTTGAGTGGCCATCCCGAGCAGTGCCCTGAGTACACATCCTTTACGAGGCATGTGCCCCAGAGCCCACCTCCTCCACCTCTTCTTATCAAACCAATCCACCCAGGCAGTTCATTTTAGTTGAAGTTGTTAATTTATTTACAAAACAACTTTGACATACTGATCATAGCATGGCATCAACATTCAAGTATTTTAGCATCCTACCAAGTGGTGTTTGAGGTTGGTGATACATCTCCAACGTATCTATAATTTTTGATGCCCCATGCTTGTTTTTACACCATTTGCCTACTGTTTCATTACACTTTGTGGCACTTTTGTGCATTCTCCGGAACTAACCTATTAACAAGTTGCCACAGTGCCAGTTCCCTGTTTTCTGCTATTTTTGTGTTTCAGAAGTGATACACAGGAATTATTGTCGGAATTGGACGAAACAAGTTCCTGAAGTCTTATTTTTCCCGGAAGCTTCCAGAGATCCGAAGAGAAGTTGGAGGGGGGCCACGAGGGCCCCACACACCAGGGCAGCGCGGCCAGGGGCCTGGCCGCGCCCCCTATGTGTGAGAGCCCCTCGGGCCACCTCTGACGATGCCCATTCGCCTGTAAAGACCCCCCGATGGAAAAAACCTAAGGCCCCGATCAATTTTCCAGAACACATCGCGATCCGCCGCCGCCGTCGACTCGAAGATCGGGAGGGTCTAGAAGCTCTTCCCGGCGCCCTGCCAGAGAGGGGAATCGCCACCGGAAGTCTTCTTCATCGCCATGCTTGCCTCCGGAGCGATGAGTGAGTAGTCTACCTTGGACTATGGGTCCATAGCAGTAGCTAGATGGTTGTCTTCTCCACCATGTGCTTCATGTTTAGATCTCATGAGCTGCCCTACATGATTGAGATCACCGTTATGTAATTCTACATGTTTGGTTTGTTGGGATCCGATGAATATTGGTGTTATGATTGAGTTGCTATACTGAAATATATCTTATGTTATCTCTATGTTGTTTATGATCTTGCATGCTCTCCGTTGTTAGTAGCTATCTTGGCCGAGTAGTTGCTAGTGACTCCAAGAGGGGGTATTTATGCTCGATAGTGGGTTCATGCCTCTATTTAACCTGGGGGAGTGACAGAAACCTCTAAGGTTGTAGATGTGCTGTTGCTACTAGGGAGAAAACAACATTCATATGCTCAAGGGCATATGATTTGTTTACATTACACACTTTGCTTAATGCAATTATCTGTTGTTTGCAACTTAATACTTGTGGAGTTCTCGGATTGATTCGCCACAAGTGGATTATTAGTCATAGATGCAGTTGGATGGCGGTCTATGTATTTTTTTGTAGTGCCTAGAGTAAATCTCATAGTGATCTTCTTGACATATCACGTTTATCTTTATTCTATCAATTGCCCAACTGTAATTTGTTTACCCAGCATGTGTTATTTATCTTATGGAGAGACACCACTAGTGAACTATGGACCCCGGTCCTATTTCCATCATATTGCTATCACCTATTTACTTTACTTGCACTGTTTACTTTACTCGCATTCTTCTACTGCTTTCCACTCGATACGCTCATACCCTTTGTTTCAAGCAAACCGGTGAGATTGACAATCTCATCGCAAGTTGGGAGCAAAGTATTTGGTTGTGTTGTGTGCAGGTTCCACGTTGCAGCTAGTAAGCAAAGCTTGGACGAGGCGCCATATATAAATTATCCGAAGCTGTCGCAAACTAGCAAGCATCACCTACAGTTGTATTGTCCGCTCTTCTCCTGATCGATAAACCTTGGTTTCTTAACTGAGGGAAAATCTTGCTGCTATATTCATCACACCTTCCTCTTGGGGTTCCCAACGGGCCGGTTATTTACTTCATCAACTTGGTAGCATCAGTTGGCTACACACTACTAGGATCTAGTATTTTGTAAAATAGTTGAATATTCCACCTATCATGCATACTACTGAAAAACACTAATGCAGTAGTAAAAATAGGTAGAAGATATGTGTGTCACTTGCATTTTTGAAGATCACGATCTTTCACTTCTCTCAACTAAGCACGTAGCTCTTCGCACAAACTATAACACGGAAATAGCACAACATAAAGATACAATACAAACACAATCAAACATGACAAGAAATTGAAAAAAAAAAGTTTGTTCAACATTTTAGATTTATTAAGATACTGTGATGGCAGAAAGAACTATGAATTGTGAGATATGGCTTTTGAGAACTTAGTTAGGTAAAACCAAATTGATTGGAGAGAATTGGACTAAGCAAAATACAATTGATGAAGTCTTTATGCTTTATTAAAGCATGAATGAAATTGGGAATAGCTCATGCGAAATAAACCACACAGGAGTCAAATAGTGCAATAGCAATACTATTGAATAAGTGTGACAACAATTACTCATAAATAGTATGCATTACACTTAGGCTTTGAGTATAGATTTTATGAAGCATTGAATTACTCAATTAACTCATTTGTTAATTGAATAGTTCAATATATATGTGAACAGATTACGTAAACAAAGGATTGGGGTATGAGTGGATGACATTTGAGAATATGGCTTAAGGGTTTCATTGATCAACATGGAGTAAGAACACTTGCTATGGTATAGATTGTAACAACACCACAATAGCAAGATAGAAACTATGATTGATGTGCATCATACCGTACTCAAATAACACAATTGCAATTTGAATACATGTGAACTAGACAAGATAGACTTAGGTAGATGTGATATGGATCAAGATGTTGTTAAAATGATATTTGATTACTAGCTTTGATCATAGGATTTACTATTGTGAAAAGAAATATTGATGAAAAGAAATAGAATTAACCTATGAAGGAAAAGTACTCAAATTCTCATATTTGAATTTGAATAATTGTGGAGTGGTTCAATAAAATTTGGAAGTGATACTATTGAATAGCTTGCAGTGAAACAAGGCTAATGCAATTGGAATCATTCTAAAATAAATTTTAGAATTCAAATTATGATCAAATTAGTGATTTGCATAGATTTGAATGCAAAAGTGTGTGCACGTATCAGCTTTGATGTTTCTTGATTCTCTGATGTTCTACATGATTGGAGAATTCCAAAGGCTTCAAATTTGTAATTTTTGGATGCTTAGATCAAAAGATATGAATTAAACAAGTTAACAAATGAATTTGATTCAATTTGAAAATGAACCCAATTTGAATACTGAAACTATGAGATATTATTGCACTAATGGATTCTTCAGTTTATAAGCTTTCTAATGATATATTATTTGTAATTTTTGGATCTATGAAACAAAAGTTATAGATTTTACAAGATTCAACTGAAATCTGATTCAAATTTCTATTTTGAATTCTGTTTGAACCAGGAGTCGCCACGTGGCAATTTCTTATTCGCCGGTACCGTTTCGGTCAGATTAGGTCTTAGGGCCATCGGATAAAAAGTGATCTGGACGCCCCAGATTAACCGGTACCTCTTCGTTTAAGTTATCTGTCTGGGACCCTTGGATCACGATCGGACGGTCGGACGGTCGAGAAAAGAAAGAAGAGAAAACGCTCACCTCAGCTAGGGTTCCCATCGCGTCGCCGGAGAGGTTGATGCCAGGTGGTTGACACCGGCGTCGCTCCAATGGGTTTCCGAGGCTAGGAAGGGGACGACGAGGTTCAGAGCGACGTGGTGATCTCAATGGTGTGGTCTCCGTTCCCGATTGCTTCCAGTAGAGAGAAAGAGAGGATCGGCTGGAGATGCAGGCGCATCGGCGAGCTTCGGTCACGCGACGAATTGCTTGATTCCCTACGAGTTAAGATCCAGGAAAGGTTTCAGGGCGTGCGCCAGAGGATGGGAGGAGATAGAGGCCGGAGGGAGGTGGCGGAGTACCAGTACCGCGCCGGAATCGGTCGGAGATGTCTGTAGGGACGACGGATTCCATCGAGCGATTTCGCTACGGCCTTGCAACGGATTCGAGGGAAGGCAAAGGGAGATGAGGGAGGAGTCCGAGGGGTATTTAAAGGCGAGGTCGACTTGGAGAACAAGCTAGGGTTTCGATCGCGTGGGGCGATGGACGGCCAGGGTGGCGTCGGGCTCATCCAGGACTCTGCCCAGAGGAGGAGGATGAACCTGACATGTGGGGCAGGGTCGTCAGTGGCTAAAGGACGAGGCCGGCATACCGCTTCGGTTAGAAGCCTGGGTGGGTCGTGGGCTCTATTGGCGGCTGGGCCGGAATGGCTCCCCTCGGCCTTTCTTCTTTTCTTTATTCTTTTCCACTTTCTGTTTTTTTCTTATTTCTGATTTATTTCATAATTTTTGCATATTTGATTCAAATCATCTCAAACAAATTTCTGAATTATTCTAATATTCAACACAATGTTTTATACCAGTAATAAAACTAGTTTTCAAAAATAAAAACATGATTTCCAAGAAAAATTCTAATTAAGCCAAATGGCTTTGCTTGCATAACATGAAATAGAAATAGGGTTTGGAATTTAATCCATTTTGAAATAAGAGCATATTACTTTTATAAAGTAATGGTTTAGATATTCATTTTCTAATATAATTTTGAACGAGCAACCTTTAATGAATAAAGCAATTTTGTAAAACAATCCTTTGCAAGCAAACTTGCATAGAACTAAATGCAAAACAATATTTTGGAAACTTTCATTTTCCTCAAAGGAGTCCTTCTAGGATTATAGAAAGTTGGAAATAGTTTTCTAAAGCTTTTAAATAAACTCAAAAGTTTTAAATCCTTGGGAAATTTCAATCAATACAAGCAAAACAAAAAAAAAATTCACTCCAAAATTTGGTAAAATCTTGGGATGTTACACAATGCTATTGGCTCGTACCGATTCGGTTGGATCAGCGATTTGGGCCGTTGGTTTAAAAGCAAATCTAGATCTCCAGATATTGCGATACCGATTCGGTAAAGGATTGAATCGGGGCCCTCAGATCTAAACGGCTCAGATCTAACTCCTAACCCTAGGTTTGCCGGAGATAGCACTGCACGGCGGCGGCGCATCGGCATCGCACAGAACAGGGCCACTGGGAGGTTATGAGCCACGGCGAGACTGCCTCTGTGCTCATGGGGTCAACGCGGTCTCGGTGGCGAAGCAAGAGGTTCCGGTGTGTCTCAGGTTGACGGGTATTGCTCGCTGGAGTTTGCTCCGTGGATAGTGGTCTCGGGTCATGGACGCACTCATCAATCTGGCGCATGTAAAACCACAAAACTATGTCAGGGAGGTGCGCACGCTCCTAAGAAGGATAAGGGTACAAGAGAGGAGAGTCGCGGCGGTCTGTGATCACCGCAATCGTCGCTGGAGTACGTCAGCAACTGCGAGATGGAGAGCTCTAATCCGAGTAGGATGGTGGCCGAGTGAGAGGGGAAACAAAGGGAAAAATGAGAGGGGCTCGAGGGTTTCTTATAGGCGCATCGACGCATCAAAAGGAGCAGGGAATTATCGGGATTTAAACACGGCCATGATTGACGCACGCGGTGTCTCCGTGCGAGATTTTTGGACGGGGGAGGAAGACGATGACCTAGCCCAACATGTGGGGCCCGTCTGTCAGCGAGGGATAAGGGGAAAATGGGTACCGCTTCGGGATTGCCTAGCTGGGCCGTGGGCCTGATCTGATTCTGGACCAAAATGGTTGCCTAGGGCCCTTTTCTCTTTTATTTTCTCCTTTTCTTTTTTTTTGTTTTACTTTTCCATTTCTTTTCTTCTTCTTTTCTAAGTTCTTTTATTTTAAATAACTTCGAATCCAAATCTGGTTCAAACAAGCTCAAAAAAATTGAAATAAAAATATCTTTGAAAACCTCATTTGAAAAGGAACACTTTGGCACTGTTTTTTTAATTTTGGTTTTGAAAATTGATAACAATCCACATAAGCACATAAGGCCTATTATAAATGGATTTTATGGGTTTTGTTTGAATACCTATTTTAGAAATATTTTGAAGTAAAAACTCAGAAATAGGTTTTGAATACATTGAGATAATCTTTTCTTGTCCCATTGACAAAGTTATAAAAATATTTATGATCTTTGGCCTATATGGCTACTTGGGAATTGTTTATCAAAGTAGGAGTTAGTGTTTTTATTTTACCAAAGAAAATACTTTTATAATTTCAAAACCTTGAAAAATAAATAGTTTTGTTGAAACATTTGGTTGCTCAAAAGTTTATTAAATCTCTATTTAAGAAAATAATTTTAACTATTACTCAAAAAGTTTTAATTCCCTGTGAAATTACAATCAACACAAACAATTCATTCACTTTTATTTATTTTTTTAACATTCCAAAATTTGGAAAATTCTGGGATGTTACAGAACCCTTCACATCCACCTGCTTCAGCACGGTTTCATGCCCAGCTATAATTATTTGACAAAGCATGGAGAAAGAGGGGTTACAATGGAAGACAATGAAGAAGAAGAGGATGATGACAACTATCCTGAGTTCCTAGAATACGATGATACTTTCATGAGATAAGTTGAATGGGAAGCAGAAGAAGACGCACATGATGAGCCCGCTGATGATCTTGGTTGGACCATTGATGATGCACGGAGAGACTGCGAAACTAATAAGGAGAGGGAGAAGTTGGATTGCATGTTAGAGGATCACAAAAAGTCATTGTACCTGAAATGTGAAAATGGTCTGAAAATGCTGGGAAGTACACTTGAATTGCTGAAATGGAAGGTAGAGGAAGGTCTATCTGACTCGGGATTTGAGAAGTTGTTGAAAATGATGAAAAATATGCTTCCAAAGGATAACGAATTGCCCGCCATTACGTAGGAAGCAAAGAAGGTTGTCTGCGCTCTAGGTTTTGAGGTTCAGAAGATACATGCATGCCCTAATGACTACATCCCTTATCGCAGTAACTACTAGAATTTGAATGAATGCCCGATATGCACTGCATTGCGGTATAAGATCAGAGGAGATGACCTTGGTGATGTTGAGGGAGAGCCCCCCAGGAAGAGGGTTCCTGCCAAGGTGATGTGGTATGCTCTATAATACCACGGTTGAAACCTTTGTTTCGGTGCAAAGAGCATGCCAAGTTATTGTGATGCCATAAAGAAGACCGTTTGTCAGAAGGGATGTTGAGACACCCCGTTGATGGGGCCCAATGGAGAAAGATCGACAAAGAGTTCGAAGATTTTGCAGGTGACACAAGGAACTTAAGGTTTGGTCTAAGTACAGATGCCTTCAATCCTTTTGGGGAGCAGAGCTCTCGTCATAGCACTTGGCCCATGACTCTATGCATCTATAACCTTCCACCTTGGTTGTGCATAAAGCGGAATTTCATTATGATGCCACTGCTCATCCAAGGCCCGAGGCAACCCCGCAACAATATTGATGTGTACCTAAGGCCATTAGTTGATGAACTTTTATAGTTGTGGGCCAATCCTGGTGTACGTGTGTGGGATGAGCACAAACAAGAGGAATTTGACCTACGAGTGTTGTTGTTTGTCACCATCAATGATTGGTCTGCCCTTAGTAACATTTCAGGATAGACAAATAAGGGATACAATGCATGCATGCACGCACTGTTTAGATGAGACAGAAAGTATATATATGAATAATTGTAAGAAGAATATGTACCCAGGGCATCGTCAATTTCTGTCCAAACAGCATTCCTTAAGAAAGAAAGGCAAGCATTTCAACGGTAAGGCAGATCACCGGCCGAAGCCTAAGGAACGTATTGGTGCTGATGTATTTGATATGGTCAAGGATTTAAAAGTAATCTTTGGAAAGTGTCCTGGCAAACAATCTGTTCTGCGTGACGCTGACAGACACGCACCCATGTGGAAGAATAAATCTATATTTTGGGATCTACCCTATTTGAAATTCCTAGATGTCTGCTCTGCAATCGACGTGATGCATGTGACGAACAATCTTTGCGTGAACCTGCTAGGCTTCTTGGGCGTGTATGGGAAGACAAAAGATACAAAGGAAGCACGACAGGACCAGCAACATGTGAAAGACCCAGAAGACCGGCATCCAGAATGGTTTCAAGGTCACGCCAGCTACGCTCTTACCAAAGAAGAGAAGATCACCTTTTCTGAATGCCTGAATAGTATCAAGGTCCCGTCTGGCTTCTCGTCGAATATAAAGGGAATATTAAATATGGCAGAGAAAAAGTTCCAAAACCTAAATGCTCATGACTGCCACATGATTATAATGCAATTTCTTCTGGTTGCATTGAGGGGGCTTCTACCGGAAAATGTTCGAGTAGCCATTGTGAAGCTATGTGCATTCCTCAATGCAATATCTCAGAAGGTAATCAATCTAGAAGATCTACCACGGTTATAGAATGATGTGGTCCATTGTCTTGTTAGTTTTGAGCTGGTGTTCCCACCATCCTTCTTCAATATTATGACACACCTCCTGGTTCACCTAGTCGAAGAGATTTCCATTCTTGGTCCTGTATTTCTACAAAATATGTTCCCCCTTGAGAGGTTCATGGGAGTCTTAAAGAAATATGTTCTTAACCATGCTAGGCCAGAACGAAGCATCGCCAATGGCTATGGAACAGATGAGGTCATTGAGTTTTGTGTTGACTTTGTTCCTGACCTTAAGCCGATTGGTCTTCCTCAATCGCGACATGCGGGGAGACTGAGTGGAAAAGGCACGATCGGAAAGAAATCAATGATATGTAGGGACGGCCATTCTTTGACTCAAGCACACTACACATTTCTACAAAATTTCATCTTGGTGGCTCCATACAGTGAGGAACACAAAAATATTGTACGCTCCCAAAACCCAGGCAGTCTGACTCCTTTGTTTTACAGCTCCACATGGAGACTTTTGGCAATTTGTTGTGAACACATCTCATGAATGACAATGATGTTGGAGAGGAGCTGTACTTGCTGGCCAAGTCACCATCTTCGACTATATTGACTTTCGAAGGGTATGAGATAAATGGGAATACATTTTAAACGATCGCCCAAGATAAAAAGAGCGCCAACCAAAATAGTGGTGTTCACTTTGATGCAGCAACCGGTAAAAGGCGAAACGACACATATTATGGTTACATAGAGGAGATATGGGAGCTTTACTATGGACCTTCCTTTAAGGTCCCTTTGTTTGGGTGCAAATGGGTCAAGATGACAGGAGGCAGGGTAAAGGTGGACGAGCAGTACGGAATGACAACTGTTGATCTCAATAATCTAGGGTACCTTGACGAACCATTGGTCCTAGCCAAAGATGTGGCTCAGGTTTTCTATGTGAAGGACATGACTAGCAAACTGAGAAAAAGATAAGATAAGAAAAAAATACATCATGCGATGAGCCAAAGCGCCACATAGTTCTTTCAGGGAAAGGAAACATCATGCGAGTGGAGGACAAGATAGATATGTCACAAGATTATAATCAGTTTGGTGAAATTCCGCCCTTCAAAGTGAACACTCACCCACGCATCAAGTTAAATGGTGAAGATGCTCCATGGTTACGACACAATCGTAAGCAAGGGACACAAGTGAAGAAATGATGTGTAATAATGTATTAAACATTTTATGTAATCTATTGTTCCAATATTTGGGCGCACCATGGCATGACAATGAATCTTCACATTGTGTTGCAAACAATAGTGATTTTGCAAAGTGTATGAACACATAAAATGAGCAATTCATGATTCTACAAACTAGAGTTTTATAAATCTAAATGACCAAGTTAATAATGTTTAATACTTATATAATGAATTACTAAGCCATTTTAGTAACAAATATTGTCTTATTTTAGCTCATTTCACATTTTAGCAAAGTGTATGAACACATAAAATGAGCAATCCATAATTATTTTTATCTAGATGTTTTCAGGAAACACGACAAGCATTAGTTTGTAGATAAATTCAAAACAATACTAACAAAACTGGTTTCACTAAATTTGGATTTGTAAATCTTTAGATATGAATTTACAAAGTTTCTATAATAATATTTGGGGTATTTTAATTATGTAAAATTACTGGATGATCATAAAAATATGGGACCAGTGGCATTGGATAGATATTTAAATTTTTGATCTTTACGATTTTGAATCACTCTATTTCGAGTTGTAGATCTCTCAGAAATTGAATTACAATTTTTAGTAAAGTTTTGAAATGCCACTTATAAAGCATTTTCAAAACACCTTTTAGTCCTGCTCAGTGATACGGCCCGGGACTAAAGGTCCCTGCACGTGCAATTTTGGGTAACTACCCAAAATTGGCCTTTAGTCGTGGGCCGTGCTACCGCCCGCGACTAAAGGGTGGCCTTTAGTCGCGGTTGGTGTTACCAACCGCGACTAAAGACCCTTTAGCCGCGATTGGTAAAACGGCCCGCGACTAAAGCTGCCACCGTATAAATGCGCGCACCACCCTTGCCCTCCCCCATTCTCGATCTAGAGAAGACGAAGGCGCACACAAAATTTGGGTGGAAGCGAAGCTTGGTCCTTGTGCGTGGTGAACGACCAGCCCGTTGGGAACCCCAAGAGGAAGGTGTGATGAGTATAGCAGCTAGTTTTCCCTCAGTTAAGAAACCAAGGTTTGTCGTTCTTAGAGAGAAGGGACAAACGACTGAAGGTGATGCAGACTGGCTTAATAGCACTCCAACAAGGGTGCCGTTTTACGATACTTGTTGACTCGTCTTCGGCCAGTAGCAACGCGGAACCTGCACACAACACAACCTAGTACTTTGCTCCCAACTTGCGATGAGGTTGTCAATCTCACCGGTTTGCTTGAAACAAAGGTTATGAGTGTATCGAGTGGAAAACAGTAGAATATGCGAGTAAAGTAAACAGTGCGAGTAAAGTAAACAGGTGATAGCAATATGATGGAAATAGGACCGGGGTCCACAGTTCACTAGTGGTGTCTCTCCATAAGATAAATAACACATGCTGGGTAAACAAATTACAGTTGGGCAATTGATAGAATAAAGATAAACGTGATATGTCAAGAAGATCACTATGAGATTTACTCTGGGCATTACAACAAAATACATAGACCGCCATCCAACTGCATCTATGACTAATAATCCACTTGTGGCGAATCAATCTGAGAACTCCACAAGTATTAAGTTGCAAACAACAGATAATTGCATTAAGCAAAGTGTGTAATGTAAACAAAGCATATGCCCTTGAGCATATGAATGTTGTTTTCTCCCTAGTAGCAACAGCACATCTACAACCTTAGAGGTTTCTGTCACTCCCCCAGGTTAAATAGAGACATGAACCCACTATCGAGCATAAATACCCCCTCTTGGAGTCACTAGCAACTACTCGGCCAAGATAGCTACTAACAACGGAGAGCATGCAAGATCATAAACAACATAGAGATAACAAAAGATATAATTCAGTATAGCAACTTCATCATAACACCAATATTCATCGGATCCCAACAAGCCAAACATGTAGAATTACATAACGGTGATCTCAATCATGTAGGGCAGCTCATGAGATCTAAACATGAAGCACATAGTGGAGAAGACAACCATCTAGCTACTGCTATGGACCCATAGTCCAAGGTAGACTACTCACTCATCACTCTGGAGGCAAGCATGGCGATGAAGAAGACCTCCGGTGGCGATTCCCCTCTCCGGCAGGGTGCCGGGAAGAGCTTCTGGACCCTCCCGATCTTCGGGTCGACGGCGGCGGTGGATCACGATGTGTTCTAGAAAAGTGATCGGGTACTTAGGTTTTTCCCGTCGGGGGGTCTTTATAGGCGAAGGGGCGATGTCAGAGGTAGAGCCAGGTGGCCTCACACCATGGCGGCGTGGCCAGGGCCTGGGCCACGCCAGCCTGGTGTGAGGGCCCCTGGTGGCCCCTCTCCTACTCTCCTTCGGATGACTGGAAGCTCCCGGACAAAATAAGACTTCAGGAACTTGTTTCGTCCAATTCCGAGAATATTTCCTGTGTATCACTTCTGAAACACAAAAACAGCAGAAAACAAGGAGCTGGCACTGTGGCAACTCGTTAATAGGTTAGTTCCGGAAAATGCATAAAAGTGCCACGAAGTGTAACGAAACATTAGGCAAATGGTGTAAAAACAAGCATGGAGCATCAAAAATTATAGATACGTTGGAGACGTATCAAGCATCCCCAAGCTTAACTCCTGCTCGTCCTCGAGTAGGTAAGTGATAACAAAAGAATAATTTTTTAGGTGACATGCATCTACACAATCTTGATCATATATGTAAGCATTTGTGAGCTGGGATCATAAGAACTTAAAACATGGGCATGAAGATATAATCTTGACAATAAGAACTTAGCAACCATGTTGTAAACATGAAAATGAACACAAACAAAAGATCATGAAAATGAAACAATGAAAGTCAAACGTGTGTTCAAATCATAAGGAAAAACATACAAATGGTTTTCAGCTTGTCCTTCAAAGAGAGCAAAACATAAATGCATAGGACACCTTCAAGTTTAAGAGGGCGACTAGATACAAATAATTTGAGAACAAGTGAAACCAACAATATGAATCAATCAATGAAAACTTTGGGACAATGCACATTATACTAAGAATGACAACTATGCTCTCTTAATGGTGCATAAAGATAGAAGGTGGTGACTCAACATAAAAGTAGAAGAAAGGCCCTTCGCAGAGGGAAGCAGTGATTGCAAGTTTTATAACCTTCAAAAATTATGGTACTTACCGGCTTTGAGCTCTCATTGCCCCCATCATAAGCATCTTGAATGGTTAAAGTTAATGCGAGAACAATTATGATGCATATGCTTGACAAATCATAAGTTGAAAACCTCATGTCCCGTGAATACGAGTACCCAAACCTCATGCTACTTTACTTAGAGTCCCAAGCAAGGCTCTTGTCATTGTAAGTATATGCATATCATTGAGAACCGCCAACGGGGTACCTCCGTGCCCAATGACATGGAACAAGCCCACATCAAAATGACAGGACAAGCAGACAATGAACACCTCGACATCTCTTTTATTTGCCATTTGTTTAGCTTTTTATTGTGAGATGCGTCGTCGAATGTTCACCATGGGTATGCTGCAAATTTCCACCATGAATTATGCATGGCTTAGATTAGCGGCCCGGCGTTTCCCTAAAACATATACAAACTCCATGATCCCCACAAGATTCCCAATTCATTTCACACCGCGGGCATCCATAAACAAAAGATCACGATATCAACTCAAATAAGAAGTGCAATGTTGAAAGCTTGCCCATGACTGCATGGCTGGGCTAGTCTCCAACTTACAACTTGCAAGCATAACAACTCAACATAAGAGACCACAATGTCAAATTTTTAAGAACAAGAAAAAGTAAAGTGTGCCTTCTGGTTCGTGAGAGCTTTACTGACCGAATTTCGCATAACCCTGGTAAGAGTTTAATTTGAAGAGAAAATAAAAGCAAGTCAAATTTACTTGGAATAGCAAATTGCTAGTAGGTATGTATGGTGGACACTTTGGAAAACTTTGGCTTTTAGGAGTTGGATGCACGAGTAGAGCTCATACTCAGTACAAGGCGAGGGCTAGCAAAAGACTGGGAGCGACCAACTAAGTGAGCAATAATGGCCATAATCATGCAAAGCGACAAAGCGACATTAAAAGAAGCATAAGATGGCATCAAAAGTCAAAAACTAAATGATCATAGAGGCTATTGGCGACTTTGTAAGAGTCTAACATGTGTGAGCATGTGCCAAGTCAACCCAAATAAAGCATCAAGGAGAAAACCAAAATAATGCTTCCATACAATAAAAACAACGCATGATTTTTTCAAAGGCTCATTAAGCAATCTCAGTTATTTGAGACAAGTCATGCTACAGCAAAACGACTAAGCATACTATCAAAAATACATCAAGCATGACATGAAAAAGCCTAAGCCATAGTCTACACAAGCTCCTTCTTGTACCACTATTTTGCATAAAGCTTTTTCTCTTTTCCAACATCATTTGAAATTTTTATAAACAGCTCTTTTGATGAAAACCAATAAAGATCAGAGGCAAAAATACACCTTGATAAACAAATATAAGAAGATCTGAATGCAAATCAAGGCAAAAACGAAAACCAAAAGCAGTAGCGGAAAAAGAAGAACACCCGGTGAAATTGTAAGAATGAAAAACGGAGTGTTCTTTGCAAATGAAAACGAGTACATCTCCTCCAAAGGAAATTTGTTGGGGTCCAACCATTTATTGCAGCAAACAAAACAAACTAACTAAGAAAACTAAAACAACTGACGCTCCAAGAAAAACACATAGTGCATGAAGCAATAAAAATATAGTGTTTTGAAAGGTGACCTGATTTTTCCCGATGAAGAAGGGGTGCCTCGGGGGCATCCCCAAGCTTTGACGCTTGTACTTCTTGGATATTTCTTGGGGTGATGCATTGGCATTCCCAAGCTTGAGCTTTTGTCCATTCTTCAACTCATCTCATCATTCTCCAATCCCTACACTTGAAAACTTCCTTCATACAAAACTAAACACAAATCTATTAGCAACATTAGTGTAAGCATATCATATAATCAACCTCTTTTTTGTTTCAGGTTTCAACCTAAAACCACCACATATATAGCAAATACTACTGTAGCAACTTCCCCAAAAGTTCCGTGATTAAAAGAACTCAAAAGAAAGCGATAAAGCGGCAAACACAAATATTGGCAGAAATCTGTCAAAACAGAACAGCTGACAAAGGACGAATTTTTGAGGGGTTTTCTGTTGCTCAAATAAAAAAGTGTTCAACTAACGAAAGTTTGGATATAACCTGGGGCATATGCACAAGAAATTGCAGGTCCAAAAGATATACAGAGAATTTATACGAATTTTTACGGTGCAGCACCGAAAACAGTTTTAGGACAGCAACATCCCCAAATCTTTACCTCACTCGAATTAGAGGCTTCTCTTGGCACAACAACAAAATAAAAAGGATAAGGAGCGGTCATTACAGTAGTAATGACTTCCAAGACTCAATTAAAAAAAGTACTGAAAATAAAACATTGGGTTATCTCCCAAGAGTGCTTTTCTTTAACGCCTTTGAGCTAGGCGCAGAAAATTGCGAATCAAGTAATATCAAGTGATGAAGCATCAAGCTCATAATTTGCTCTAAGAATAGAGTCAAAAAGTAATTTCTTCCTTTTCCTAGGGAAGTGTTCCATACCTTTCTTTAGTGGAAATTGATATTTGATAGTGCCTTCTCTCATATCAATGATAGCACCTACAGTTCGAAGAAAGGGTCTTCCCAAAATAATAGGACATGAAGCATGGCATTCAACGTCCATAACAAGAAAATCAACGGGAACAAGGTTATTGTTAACCACAATAAGAACATCATTAATCCTTCCCAAAGGTTTCTTCTTAGCAACATAAGCAATAGAAACATCATAATAACACTTTTCAAGCGGTGGTAAATCAAGCATGTCATAAATCTTTCTAGGCATAATAGAAATACTAGCACCTAGATCACATAAAGCATGGCAATCAAAACCATTAACATGCATATCAATGATGGGTTCCCAACCATCTTCTAACTTCTTGGGAACAGAGGCTTTTTGCTTCAACTTTTCATCCCTAATTTTTATGAGAGCATTGGTAATATGCTTAGTAAAAGCTACATTTAAAGAACTAGCATTGGGAGTCAAAGCAAGCTTTTGCAAGAACAAAATAACTTCAGATATATTGCAGCCATCAACATCAAAATCATTAAAAGAAGTAGAGCTATCATCTCCTACACTCCAAAAAATTTCAGCACTCTTTTGAGAAAAAGTTTTGGTAGTTTTAGGCTTTTTAACACAAGGAGTTGGAGTTTTCTCTACCCCAATCAAAGTAAGAGGATTGCTAGCATTAGGAGCAACATCATTAGAGGTAGTAATGGTACATACCTTCATTTATCTAGCCATCTCATCTTCTCTTTCCCACCTGGCATGCAATTCCGCTAACAATCTAATATTTTCATCAATTCCAACTTGAATAGCGTTAGCAGTAGCAAAAACATTGTTCTCTTTCACATCATTAGGCAACACTTTTAATTTCAGAATTTGAACATCATGAGCAAGGCTATCAACTTTAGAAGCAAGAATATCAATTTTGCCTAACTTTTCCTCAACAGACTTGTTAAAAGCAGTTTGCTTACCGATGAAGTCCTTGAGCATTACCTCAAGCTCGGAGGGCGCGGCCCTAGTGTTGTTGTAGGAATTACCATAAGAATTAACATAACCATTACCATTGGTAGAAGGATACGGCCTATAATTGTTACTAGCAAAATTGTTCATATAAGCATTGTTGTTAAAATTATTGTTTCTAATGAAATTCACATCAACATGCTCTTCTTGAGCAACCAGAGAGGCTAAAGGAACATTATTAGGATCAACATGAGTCCTATCATTAGCAAGCATAGCCATAATGGTATCAATCTTATCATTCAAGGAAGAGATTTCCTCAACAGAATTTACCTTCTTACCTTGTGGAGCTCTCTCGGTGTGCCATTCAGAATAATTTACCATCATGTTGTCGAGTAGCTCTGTTGCGGCGCCCAAGGTAAGGGACATAAAAGTGCCTCCAGCAGCTGAATCAAGTAGGTTCCTCGAAGAAAAATTCAGTCCTGCATAAAAAGTTTGGACAATCATCCAAGTAGTCAGTCCATGAGTGGGGCAATTCTTTATCATAGATTTCATTCTTTCCCAAGCTTGAGCAACATGTTCATTATCAAACTGAGTAAATTTCATAATATTGCTACGCAGAGATATAATCTTAGCAGGAGGATAGTATCTACCAATAAAAGCATCCTTACACTTAGCCCATGAATCAATACAATTCTTAGTCAAAGACAGCAACCAATCTTTAGCTTTTCCTCTCAAAGAAAAAGGAAACAACTTGAGCTTAATAATATCACTTTCTACATCCTTATATTTCTGCATCTCACATAGCTCAACAAAATTGTTGAGATGAGCTGCATCATCTTCAGTACTAGCACCAGAGAATTGCTCTTTCATAACAAGGTTCAACAAAGTAGGCTTAATCTCATAAAAGTTTGCAGCAGGACCAGGTGGTGCAATAGGAGTGCAGATAAAATCACTATTGTTTGTGCTAGTAAAGTCACACAACTTGGTGTTTTCAGGATTGGCCATTTTAGCAAAACGAAAGTAAACAAATAAAAACAGCTACCAAGGATTCTAATTTTTTTGGGTTTTTGATATAAAACGATGCAGGTAAAATAAATAAAGTAAAGCAAAACAATAACAAAGTAAAGGATGTGTGTGCGAAAAACTCCCCTCGCAGAAGTCTTCCACTCTTCTCCCCGGCAACGGCGCCGGAAAACTTGATGGGGCCAAGTTGACGGGGGAAAATATAGTTGATGTAGGAGTTTCCCCGGCAACGGCGCCAGAAAACAGCTGGTCCTTGTGCGTGGTGAACGACCAGCCCGTTGGGAACCCCAAGAGGAAGGTGTGATGTGTATAGCAGCTAGTTTTCCCTCAGTTAAGAAACCAAGGTTTATCGTTCTTGGAGAGAAGGGACAAACGACTGAAGGTGATGCAGACTAGCTTAATAGCACTCCAACAAGGGCGCCGTTTTACGATACTTGTTGACTCGTCTTCGGCCAGTAGCAACGCGGAACCTGCACACAACACAACCTAGTACTTTGCTCCCAACTTGCGATGAGGTTGTCAATCTCACCGGTTTGCTTGAAACAAAGGTTATGAGTGTATCGAGTGGAAAACAGTAGAATATGCGAGTAAAGTAAACCGTGCGAGTAAAGTAAACAGGTGATAGCAATATGATGGAAATAGGACCGGGGTCCACAGTTCACTAGTGGTGTCTCTCCATAAGATAAATAACACATGCTGGGTAAACAAATTACAGTTGGGCAATTGATAGAATAAAGATAAACGTGATATGTCAAGAAGATCACTATGAAATTTACTCTGGGCATTACAACAAAATACATAGACCGCCATCCAACTGCATCTATGACTAATAATCCACTTGTGGCGAATCAATCTGAGAACTCCACAAGTATTAAGTTGCGAACAACAGATAATTGCATTAAGCAAAGTGTGTAATGTAAACAAAGCATATGCCCTTGAGCATATGAATGTTGTTTTCTCCCTAGTAGCAACAGCACATCTACAACCTTAGAGGTTTCTGTCACTCCCCCAGGTTAAATAGAGACATGAACCCACTATCGAGCATAAATACCCCCTCTTGGAGTCACTAGCAACTACTCGGCCAAGATAGCTATTAACAACGGAGAGCATGCAAGATCATAAACAACATAGAGATAACAAAAGATATAATTCAGTACAGCAACTCAATCATAATACCAATATTCATCGGATCCCAACATGCCAAGCATGTAGAATTACATAACGGTGATCTCAATCATGTAGGGCAGCTCATGAGATCTAAACATGAAGCACATGGTGGAGAAGACAACCATCTAGCTACTGCTATGGACCCATAGTCCAAGGTAGACTACTCACTCATCGCTCCGGAGGCAAGCATGGCGATGAAGAAGACCTCCGGTGGCGATTCCCCTCTCCGGCAGGGTGCCGGGAAGAGCTTCTGGACCCTCCCAATCTTCGGGTCGACGGCGGCGGCGGATCGCGATGTGTTTTGGAAAAGTGATCGGGTACTTAGGTTTTTCCCGTCGGGGGGTCTTTATAGGCGAAGGGGCGATGTCAGAGGTGGAGCCAGGTGGCCTCACACCATGGCGGCGTGGCTAGGGCCTGGGCCGCGCTAGCCTGGTGTGAGGGCCTCTGGTGGCCGCTCTCCTACTCTCCTTCGGATGATTGGAAGCTCCCGGACAAAATAAGACTTCAGGAACTTGTTTCGTCCAATTCCGAGAATATTTCCTCTGTATCACTTCTGAAACACAAAAACAGCAGAAAACAGGGAACTGGCACTGTGGCGACTCGTTAATAGGTTAGTTCCGGAAAATGCATAAAAGTGCCACGAAGTGTAACGAAACATTAGGCAAATGGTGTAAAAACAAGCATGGAGCATCAAAAATTATAGATACGTTGGAGACGTATCAAAGCTCTGCACCATGATGCGGCACGGTGTTGATAGTTTTTCACCGGCTAGTTGGGAAACCCAAGAGGAAGGTATGATGAGTACAGCAGCAAATTTTCCCTCAGTAAGAAACCAAGGTATGTCGAATCCAGGAAAATGCCAAACTCAAGAAGGTGATGCCCGCTTGCTTTGCGACAGCACCAGACAATTTATAAGGCGCCTTGTCCAAGCTTTGCTTTACGAGCGGCAACGTGGAACCTGCACACAACACAACCAAATACTTTGCTCCCAACTTACGATGAGGTTGTCAATCTCACCGGTTTGCTTGAAACAAAGGTATGAGCGTATCGAGTGGAAAGTAATAGTAATATGTGAGTAAAGTAAACAGTGCGAGTAAAGTAAACAGGTGATAGCAATATAATGGAAATAGGACTAGGGTCCACAGTTCACTAGTGGTGTCTCTCCATAAGATAAAATAACACATGCTGGGTAAACAAATTATAGTTGGGCAATTGATAGAATAAAGACAACGTGCATGTCGAGAGGATCACTATGAGATTTACTCTAGGCATTACAACAAGATACATAGACCATCATCCAACTGCATCTATGACTAATAATCCACTTGTGGCGAATCAATCCGAGAACTCCACAAGTATTAAGTTGCGAACAACAGATAACTGCATTAAGCAAAGTGTGTAATGTAAACAAAGCATATGCCCTTGAGCATATCAATGTTGTTTTCTCCCTAATGGCAACAACACATCTACAACCTTAGAGGTTTCTGTCACTCCCCCAGATTAAATAGAGGCATGAACCCACTATCGAGCATAAATACCCCCTCTTGGAGTCACTAGCAACTACTCGGCCAAGATAGCTACTAATAACGGAGAGCATGCAAGATCATAAACAACATAGAGATAACATAAGATAATATTCAGCACATCAACTCAATCATAACACCAATATTCATCGGATCCCAACAAACACAACATGTAGAATTACATAACGGTGATCTCGATCATGTAAAGCAGCTCACGAGATCTAAACATGAAGCACATGGTGGAGAACACAACCATCTAGCTACTGCTATGGACCCATAGTCCAAGGTAGACTACTCACTCATCACGCCGGAGGCAAGCATGGCGATGAAGGAGACCTCCGGTGGCGATTCCCCTCTCCGGCAGGGTGCCGGGAAGAGCTTATGGACCCTCCCAATCTCGGGTCGATGGCGGCGGCGGATCGTGATGTATTTTGGAAAAGTGATCGGGTGTTTAGGTTTTTCCCGTCGGGGGGTCTTTATAGGCGAAGGGGCGGCGTCAGAGGTGGACCTGGGTGGCCTCACCACAGGTGGGCGCAGGCCAGGGGCAGGCTGCGCCCCCTGGTGGTGTGGCCCCCAGTGGCCCCTCTCCGTCTCCTCTTCGGTTCTCTGGAAGCTTGGGTAAATTTTTGGACGTTCGGCTTTTGTTTCGTCCAATTCCGAGAATATTTCCTGTGTAACTTTTCTGAAACACAAAAACAGCAGAAAACAGGGAACTAGCACTCTGGCATCTCGTTAATAGGTTAGTTCTAGAAAATGCATAAAAATGCCATGAAGTGTAACGAAACACTAAGAAAATGGTGTAAAAACAAGCATGGAGCATCAAAAATTATAGATACGTTAGAGACGTATCAGCATCCCCAAGGTTAACTCCTGCTCGTCCTTGAGTAGGTAAGTGATAACAAAAGAAATAATTTTTGAGGTGACATGCACCTACACAATCTTGATCATCTATGTAAGCATTGTGCGCTGGGATCAAAAGAACTTAAAACATGGGCATGAAAGATATAATCTTAATAGAAGAAACTTAGCAACCATGTTATAACATGAAAATGAACACAAATGAAAGATCATGAAAATGAAACAATGAAAGTCAAACATGTGTTCAAATCATATGGAAAAACATACAAATGGTTTTCACCTTGTCCTTCATGAGAAAGCAAAACATAAATGCATAGGACACCTTCAAGTTTAAGAGGGCGACTAGATACAAATAATTTGAGAGCAAGTGAAACCAACATCATGAATCAATCAATGAAAACTTTGGGACAATGCACATTATAGTCAGAATGAATACTATGCTCTCTTAGACGGTGCATAAAGGTAGAAGGTGGTGAGTCAACATAAAAGTAAAAGAAAGGCCCTTCGCGGAGGGAAGTAGTGATTGCAAGTTTTATAAACTTTCAAAAATTATGGTACTTACCGGCTTTGAGCTCTCATTGCCCCCATCATAAGCATCTTGAATGGTTAAAGTTAATGCGAATACACTTATGATGCATATGCTTGACAAATCATAAGTTGAAAACCTCGTGTCCCGTGAAGTACGAATACCCAAACCTCATGCTACTTTACTTAGAGTCCCAAGCAAGCTCTTGTCATTGTAAGTATACACGTATCATCGAGAACCGCCAACAGGGTACCTCCGTGCCCGATGACATGGAACAAGCCCACATCAAAAGACAGGACAAACAGACAATGAACACCTCGGCATCTATATTATTTACCATTGGTATAGCTTTTTATTGTGAGATGCGTCGTCGAATGTTCCCTATGGGCATGCTGAAAATTTCCACCATGAATTATGCATGGCTTAGATTAGCGGCCCAGGCATTTCTCTAACACATATACAAATTCCATGATCCCACAAGATTCCCAATTCATTTCACATCGCGAGTATCCATAAACAAAAGATCACGATATCAACTCAAATGAAAGATAGTGCAATGTTGAAAGCTTGCCCCATGACAGCATGGCTGGGCTAATTTCCAACTTACAACTTGCAAGCATAACAACTCAACATAAGAGAGCCACAATGTCATAATTTTAAAACTAGAAAAGTAAAGTGTGCCATCAGGTTCGTGAGAGCTTTACTGACCAATTTTTGCATAACACCAAAAAGAGTTTAATTTGAAGGATAGATAAAAGCAAGTCAAATGTACTTTGGAATAGCAAATTGCTAATAGGTATGTATGGTGGACACATTGGAACAACTTGGTTTTTAGGAGTTGGATGCACGAGTAGAGCTCATACTCAGTACAAAATGAGGGCTAGCAAAAGACTGGGAGCGACCAACTAAGAGAGCAATAACGGCCATAATCATGCATAGCGACAAAGCGACATTAAAAGAAGCATAAGATGGCATCAAAAGTCAAAAACTAAATGATCATAGAGGCTTATGGCAACTTTGTATGAGTCTAACATGTGTGAATATGCGCCAAGTCAACCCAAATAAAGCATCAAAGGAGAAAACCAAAATAATGCTTCCAAATAATTAAAACAATGCATGATTTTTTCAAAGGCTCATTAAGCAGTCTCAGTCATTTGAGACAAGTCATGCTACAGCAAAACCACTAAGCATACTATCAAAAAGACATCAAGCACGACATGCAAAAGCCTAAGCCGCAGTCTACACAAGCTCCTTCTTGTACCACTTTTTTGCATAGAGCTTTTTCTCTTTTCCAACACCATTCGAACTTTTTATAAACAACTCTTTTTATGAAAACCAACATGGACCAGAGGTCAAAATACACCTTGATAAAAAGATATAACAAGATCTGAACAAAAATCAAGGCGAAAAACGAAAGCTAAACGCAGTTCTAGAAAAAGAGAACACTCGTTGAAACGATAAGAGTGAAAAACGGAGTGTTCTTGGCAAATGAAAAGCAAGGCAACTTCTCCAAAAGGAATTTGTTGGGGTCCAACCATTTATTGCAGAAAACAAAACTAAACAAAACTGAAAACTAAAAACAACTGACGCTCCAAGAAAAACACATAATGCATGAAGCAATAAAAATATAGTGTATTGTAAGGTGACCTGATTTTTGCCGATGAAGAAGGGGTGCCTCGGGGGCATCCCCAAGCTTTAACGCTTGTACCTCTTGGATATTTCTTGGGGTGACATGGGCATACCCAAGCTTGAGCTTTTGTCCATTCTTCAACTCATCTCATCATTCTCCAATCCCTACACTTGAAAACTTCCTTCATACAAAACTAAACACAATTCTATTAGCAACATTAGTGTAAGCATAACATTGAATCAACCATTTTTTGCTTCAGGTTTCAACTCAAAACCACCACATATAAAGCATACACTACTGTAGAAACTTCTCCAAAAGTTCTGTGATCAAAAGAACTCAAAAAGAAAGCGATAAAGCGGCAAACACAAATATTGGCACAAATCTGTCAAAACAGAACAGCTAACAAAGGTCGAATTTTTAGAGGGTTTTCTGTTGCTCAAATCAAAAAGTGTTCAACTAATGAAAGTTTGGATATAACCGAGGGCATATGCACAAGAAATCGCAGGCTCAAAAGATATACAGAGAATTTCATGAATTTTTACGGTGCAGCACCGAAAACTGTTTCAGGACAGCAACATCCCCAAATCTTACCTCACTCAAATTAGAGGCTTCTCTTGCCACCAAAACGAAATAAAAAGGATAAGGAGAGGTTATTACAGTAGTAATAACTTCCAATACTCAAATAAAAGAAAAAGTACTGAAAGTAAAAACATTGGGTTATCTCCCAAGAGTGCTTTTCTTTAACGCCTTTGAGCTAGGCGCAGAAAATGCGAATCAAGTAATATCGAAGGAGGCATTAAGATCAATCGTAGGAGTCTTTTCAAAAATGAATTGAATTGTGTCCAAATGAGTTTTTGAAGATCCTTTATGATCACACTTTGGTACACTACTTTCATCAAAAAGATTTTCAGGACAAATCGAACTAAAATTCTTTTCCAAAGCATCATGAATTCCTACAAGTTTACAAGGTATTGGCACTCTAAAATCTTCATTGGGTGTACCAACAACCTCTATATGTGAGCCAAGCTTATTAAAACGCTTAAGAACTTTCCTAGCTTCAATGACCACATCTCTAAATTCTATGCGCAAAGTTTCTAAGATAAAAGCTTTCCTTTTAGGGTCTTCAATATCATGAAGCTTAGAAACATGTATTGCATAAAAGGATTAAGGCTAGCAAACCTAGCTTCTAACATGTGAACTAAATAAGCAGAAGCAACTTCATAACTAGGAGCAAGCTCAACCAAGGATTTTTCCTCAACATCTTTATGCATACTAATATGATTAAAGAACTCCTCGATGTTACTTTTCCCAATAATAGAACCACTACCTACTGAGAGGTCCTCCAAAACGTACTTAGGGAACAACATAATGAACTAAGAGTAAAGAAATAACAACTATAAAGGAAACTAATTTTTTTGTGTTTTTGATAAAACGATGCAAGTAAAAATAAAGTAAAGCAAAACTTAAAACAAAGTAAGGGATGAGCGTGCAAAACTCCCATTGCGGAAGTCTTCTTTTTCCCCGGCAACGGCGCCAGAAAATTAGCTTGATGCGGCACGGTGTTGATAGTTTTTCACCGACCAGTTGGGAACCCCAAGAGGAAGGTATGATGAGTACAGCAGCAAATTTTCCCTCAGTAAGAAACCAAGGTATGTCGAATCCAGGAAAAAGCCAAACTCAAGAAGGTGATGCCCACTAGCTTCACCGACAGCTCTTGGAGTCACTAGCAACTACTCGGCCAAGATAGCTACTAACAACGGAGAGCATGCAAGATCATAAACAACATAGAAATAACATAAGATAATATTCAGCACATCAACTCAATCATAACACCAATATTCATCGGATCCCAACAAACACAACATGTAGAATTACATAACGGTGATCTCGATCATGTAAAGCAGCTCACGAGATCTAAACATGAAGCACATGTTGGAGAAGACAACCATCTAGCTACTGCTATGGACCCATAGTCCAAGGTAGACTACTCACTCATCGCGCCGGAGGCAAGCATGGCGATGAAGGAGACCTTCGGTGGCGATTCCCCTCTCCGGCAGGGTGCCGAGAAGAGCTTCTGGACCCTCCCAATCTAGGTCGACGGCGGCGGCGGATCGCGATGTATTCTGGAAAAGTGATCGGGTGTTTAGGTTTTTCCCATTGGGGGGGTCTTTATAGGCGAAGGGGCGGCGTCAGAGGTGGACCTGGGTGGCCTCGCCATAGGTGGGCGCGGGCCAGGGGTAGGCCGCGCCCCCTGGTGGTGTGGCCCCCCAGTGGCCCCTCTCCGTTTCCTCTTCGGTTCTCTAGAAGCTTTGGTAAATTTCTGGACGTTCGGCTTTTGTTTCGTCCAATTCCGAGAATATTTCCTGTGTAACTTTTCAGAAACACAAAAATAGCAGAAAATAGGGAACTGGCACTGTGGCATCTCGTTAATAGGTTAGTTTTGGAAAATGCATAAAAATGCCATGAAGTGTAACGAAACACTAAGAAATGGTGTAAAAACAAGCATGGAGCATCAAAAATTATAGATACGTTAGAGACGTATCACACCATCGCTGACTCCCGTGCCTGCGCAACGCCGCCGTCGCCCATGCCCGCAGCAGCACCGTCGTCGACGTGCCCGCACGTTGGCCCGCGCCGCCCCTCTGACGCCCACTGCCCCTCCGACGTGCCACGCCCGCCGCCGCCCGCACGCCTACGCTGTTCCATCGTCGCCCGCATGCCCGCGCAGTGCCACCGTCGTCCACGCCCATGCAGCCTCCCGATCGACACGCCACGCCCGCTGCCGCCAGTGAGCACCGTACCACCGTCGGCCCCCTTATTTTTGTTAGAATTTTAGTTAGCATTTTAGTTAGAATTAGGGTTATAATTTGTTAGTTAGGGTTATAATTTTAGCTAGAATTCGGGTTAGAATTAAGGTTAGAATATTAGGGTTAGAATTTGGTAGTTAGGGTTAGAATATTAGTTAGCATTTTAGTTAGATTAAGGGTTAGAATTTGTTAGTTAGGTTTAGAATTAGGGTAAGAATTTTAGTTAGATTAGGGTTAGAATTAAGGTTAGAATATTAGGGTTAGAATTTGTTAGTTAGGGTTAGAATATTAGTTAGCATTTTAGTTAGAATTAGGGTTAGAAGTTGTTAGTTAGGGTTAGAATTAAGATTAGAATTTAGTTATAATTAGAGTTAGAATTAGACTTAGCATTTTTAGTTAGGAAGTTATTACCTAGAATTTTATGTAGAATTTTTTTACTTAGCATTACTTAGCAACTTTTTACTTACCAATTCCATTTGGCATCATGCATTCAATTGCACTAATATGTCAATGTACTAAAAAAGGTCACCTTTATATAGATATGAGCAAATAGATGGTAGAATTCTACCATCTATTTGCTCGTATCTACATAAAGGTGAACTTTTTTTGTACATTGCTCCTGAAATATTGAGGATGAGTTCACTAACTTGTTTTACATGTCTTCAGGAGTGACATGGATGGTGAAATACCAAATGTGCCGCATCCTGAAGATTTCATGATGGGCATAATACACGGTGAAATACCATACGTGCCTGAAGATGCTGGAGAAGGTGCCGGAGAAGGTGCAAGCGAAGGTGAAGAAGAAGATGTTTCATCATTTCGGAACCTTTTCGGTCACGGAATAGAGATAGAAATGTTTGACGAAGGGAAAATAAACAATGATGCAAACGGCAATTGCAAACGAACAGCGAGGTGTATATATATTGAGCCTCTGGTGATACGAAGGGCAATAGGCATATATGTATTAATGACTCTTTCTTTTTTCAGCCCTCCGGATCGAGCAAATCATCTTTTGTAACAAAACGAGGCCCGAGCCAAAAGTTGGACCCCAGTCAAAGGTTGAGCATCGATGTAATCGCTCCAAATGGCAAACTGTTGGAGCCAAAAAAGCATGCGACAAAATTTATAAATCAATGCGGAGTAATTGTTAGGGACACCATCCCGATCACCGTTCAAGAATGGAATGAGCCAAAGAAGGCATGTGTTGGAGCTAGTTTTGTTGACGTCAGAGCCAAAAAAGACATTTGATAAAAGCTCATGGAAAATTTCATTCTACCTCCGGACTACTACAAATTCGATGATGATGGTAATGAAATTCTGGGTGGACGTGAAAGGAGAAGTACAGTCAATGAGTTCGCTCTCAAGAAGATGGCTGAAGCATTCCGGAACTACAAGAAATTTTTATACGCGACTTATGTCACAAAAAACAAAACTCCAGTATTCAAAGGAGCATATGAGAAGTTGAAAGTACAGTGGCCTGAATTTGTGGAGTACAAGGAATCAGAGAGAGCCAAGGAAATGTCACTCAAAAATAAGGCAATTGCTTAGAAAAAGACATATCACCATGTTTTGGGGCAAGGCGGCTACAACACTGCAGTGCCTAAGTGGGAAGCTATGGAGGCTGACATGAGGACTACATGAATCACTCTAGGTACAGAGGGATGGCCCGAAAGGGCCAAGCACTGGTGCTACGGGCATGGGGGATCATTAGACCCAGTAACAGGGGAGTGTGTTCATAGGAAGAAAACTTTTACTCCCATCGCAAAACTTGTTAAGGCAATGGCCGATGCTCAGCGGGATTGATCCGTGTCGACCAAGAGAATGACGAGCTAACACACGCCCTCGGGAATCCTGAACACACAGGATGAACATGAGGCAAAGGCGCCAGTATTCCGTGGAAGGAAGGGTTTTCCTAGCACAAAGACCCGTACGGTTACAAAAGTCATAAGAGAAAGAAGGACCGGGAGGCAGATCAGATCGGGAACGTAGAACATGAATTAGCCGACATGAAGAAGATGATGCAAGAAATGCGCCAGGGAGGCTCATCTCGGCCGCAGGAAGATCCAGCATTGGATATTACTAGCCAGCGGAGAAGCAGCATGGCTTCCACGAAGGTCCCGGCTGATGAGCATGCACGGACGATCGATGATGCACTGGGGCCTCGCTACCCTATGGATGATGTTAGGGAGATGAAAAATTGTGAGCTACATCAGCCAATGAAGAACATGTTCTTCAAGGTGGCGCCCGGCACTGCTTTACCTTGTCTACCTAAAGCACTCCACCATGGGAATCCGATACCAGCTGGCTATGCTCGTGTCTCGGTGGATGACATAGTCTCGGGGTATGAGGACCTGGAGATTGACATCCCTACACCTGAAGGGGATGTGAAACTTGGAGATGTCAAGCGTTATATCATTCTATGGTCAAAGAAATACATGAAGTTTCTGGGCTTAGCGCCAAGATCACCGACTCTATGGAATCCAATTCCACCCTCCCCCGATGATTGTCGTCCACCTACTCCGACACCGCCCCCAGTCCACCTCTGGCACGTCAGCCAACACCACCCCTAGTCCACCTCCGGTGCGTCAGCCAACGCTAACCCCTAGTGCACCTCCGACGCGTCAGCTGAAGCCGCCCCCCAATACTACTCAGCGGGAGAAAAAGCGGAGCAGGGCCACTACAGTTAATACTACTGATAAGGTAGTACATAAGTCCATGAAGATACCAGGGCCATCGCTAAAGCCTCTTCCCTAGAGAGCTTATGATAGGACTGACGAGGCAAGCGAAGCAATTTCGCGTAGCGAAGTGGAGGCATTTTTTGCACCAAAACAGCCTGAGGCCAAGCAGACATTTAGTGAGAAAGACAAGAAGTGGGCTATGGGTATGCCTACTCAACCGGCCCAATATAAGATGAATCTACCATCAGACTATGACCGCGAAATTTCAAAGCAAAGTGCCTTGTCTGAGAAGAAAAAATAAGTGCAGAAAGCGGGAAACAAATTCCCCAGCTCAGAGAACAGAAGAATCAATCGCCCCCCCCCCCCTCCCCCCCCTCTCATAATCAGTCCCCCCGATATCGATACGGCCTTCAGAGCCAATATGGATAAGGACTACAAGTTATTGGACCCCAGAATCATAGATGCTGCTAGAGCATTGAATATGTCTATATCGCAGGCCAAAGAGGCCACGGCCGCAATGAGTCTCTCTCTTCTTCAAATTTTAGGCATTGAAGAAGCGCCAAAGGGTGAGATAGCACTGCAATATGTCCTATGGGGGCCTCTGATCAGTCCTGAGGAGGAAGCCGGTCTATCAACACATATGCGAAATCTGGTCAGCTGGTACAAGGAGCACATAAAAAAAGAAGAACATGAAACAATATTTTATGGCAGACGTTAGAGAGGAGCATCACTTCAAACCATACTTGATACATATTCAGTTGGATGAATTGTTTCAGTTATTCAATCAGCGCGCCCTCGACAAATCTATCATGGCTTGCTCTTTTCTGTAAGTGATTTATTCTTGTAATTAAGTCTCTATCTTAACTTGTTTATTGCCTCTAATATATTATCCTAACTATATTCTTTTTGTACGCTATTATGCAGAATGAAGATGCTCGAATGCAAACAAAGGAGAATGTTTGATGTTGGGTTCATTGACCCATATATCATTAATGAAATTACGTTACAACGTCACCACAAAGATGTGGAGAATGACATGTACATATTTTTAACCGAGCAAAATCTCAGAAGTGAAATTCTATTTCCTTATCACTTCAAGTGAGTGTTCCTATCTTGTACACATTATTTTTTGCTTACTCGATATTAATTTTAATTGATGAATTATATGTTAATTTTAATTGATGAGTTATACACGTGTAAACATGTCCACAAGTACCACTGGATTCTGCTCAGAATTCGATTTGACAAGTCTAGAGTTGAAGTCTTCGACTCATTGAATAAGGACCAAGAGCTATGGAGCGACATGAAGGCAATGTTGCAGAAGTAATTTCAATCATTAGCGCACTATATCGGTCTCTTTTGTTCATTTCTTGATATCAAGTATTTAATAACTCCTTTGTTAATTTTCTATGCCCTGCAGGGTTTGGACACGTTTCAAAAGGAAAATAACAGGTCCATTCAAAGATGAGCTAACTTTTAAAATGGTAAAGAGTTTGGAGCAGGAAAAGGGGACTAATCTATGTGGATTCTTCGTTTGCGAGTACATCTAGTGGTTTACTAGTGAGCGGAGAGCTCGTGACATAAACTCGAATGTACGTAAATAATATTCATAGTTTCATTTTATTACCTTCAATTGTGTTGAGTTTCATTCAACTTATCCATATTGATCTCCTTTTTGAAGATGAGGGTATTGCTGGAGACGCTCCTACCACAGAAGCGCATACGAGCAATTCAAGAGGAATTGGCGGGATTCCTGATGAGGAAGGCCATCGATCCAAAAGGAGAACACTATGTGGAGGACGAGGAATAAAATATGTAATTTAGTGATATCCATCTAATTAAATAGTTGTACGGAAACTTGTTTAAATTTGTATATGTATTAGTCGCAAGAGATCAAATATTATATTTACAACAACATATAATGTGTATGTAGTAGCATAGAATATGTGTACGGAAACTTGTTTGAAATTAAAATAAAACACAATTTAAAAAAGAAACAAAGACACAAAGTGAAAAAAAAACATAAAATCACGATTTTCTCTGTCGCAGCGGAGAATCAGCTACGCCGCGGCTGGGGGGCTTTAGTCCCAATTCGTATTACGAACTGGACTAAAGGTCTCTCAGCCCGCGCGCACGGCCGAGGCCATGTGAATGGCTTTTAGTCCCGGTTCATTTGCAATCGGAACTAAAGCCGCCTGGCTAGTCTCGATTGGGCAACTGGGACTAAAGCCCGTTACCAACCGACACTAAATGACTAAAGTCTTTTTTCCACCAGTGTTAGCATACAGTATATAATGAGTGGAGCCATAATTATTGTTACCCTAACACGACCGGTCTAGTGGCTAATCATACTTATCTATCAGGGGCTACGTACTGCCTTAAAGGGCTAAAGCCGTATCTCGTCGAGACCGAAAGTCAGCAAATGCAGCTGAACCTTATCTCGGCTCAGGCCACTGAGTATCGAAGCTAGATTGCATGTGCATGCGTGCTCACTCTGTAAAAAGAGCGTAATTTTTAATCAAGTGTAGAAAGAGCTTCAGGTCTACATCTCAGGGTCTCTCTTATCTCTGCGATCCCAACTCTGAAGCAGTTTAACGCAGTGGGATTGCTGAATGAACAAACCTACTACCTGAAGACAATCTGAATAGCCGTATCTGGCACGGGCTAAGCCTTTTCTTTTCTACTCTACTACGAGTAGACCTGGGATCTGGGAATGGGGCGGGTTCAAATGGGTCAAATGCGGTGTGGTGTGGATCAAGATATGAAATGGATGGTCTGGTTTGGGTTCATTAATTGAGTTAATGTCATGTGGCGTGGGGCGGTTTCGGAGTGGATTTGACACCATTCTCAGCCTGAACTACGAGAAACAGCAGGCTAAACCTTTTGAACAATTCTATTCAGAAAAGTTAGATAGGCCTTTCACTACCGCAAACAGTGTCATTGCCGTGCGTGGCTCGGGCACGGCAAAGCCTTTGTCGTGCGTCGACATTCGGCAAAGGAAGCACGGCAACGCCACGAACGGCAACGCCATCTTTGCCGTGCGCTCTGCCATTTATGCACGGCAAAGGCCTTTGCCGTGCGTTGCTGTCTTTGCCGTGCATCTAGAAACTTTGTCGTGCGTGCATACGTTGCCGTGCGTCGTAGCGGTTGCCGTGGCAGGGTCCTTTGCTGTGCGTCTGTATCCTTTGCCGTCCTTCAAACCGTTGCCGTGCGTTAAACCTTTGCCGTGCTTATCCTTTGCCGTGCGCCGACCTGGAGGCTTTGCCGTGTGCCCCCGGGATAGCACGCACGACAAAGGCCGTGGCAGCATACCTAGCCAGCTCCTAGGATGCACAGGTGGGTGCCACGTGGGTTCTTTGCCGTGCGTATGCGCACGGCAAAGTGACCAAATGGTCCTTTGCAAAGAACCCACAATATTTTCTGTTTTTTTGTTTTTCTTTAATTCCCTGCATTTCAAAATTACAAATACATATATATAACCTCAAACACATCCAATACATGCATATATCCACAAATACATTAAACATACCAATTAGATGCATACATACATGCATATAACACACAAATACATCAAACATACTAATTAGATGCATACATGCATGCATATAACACACAAAATATCAAACATATCAAATAGATGCATACATGCATGCATATAACATTGCTTGGTCCTTCTCCATACTTAGACTCGATACAAGTCTATGTCCATCTTACAAGTGCATAATGTCGTCAACCTTGTTCTTCTCCATTGCTTGGTTCTTCTCCTACATTTTCAACAAGTATTAGCATTCTTAACAAGTGATGAGCATATAGGCTACAAATTTGCATATTGACATAGAATTGAATATGGTGGCATGTAATGACTAAAAATTTGCATATTGACATGGAATTGAACATGGTGGCATGTAATGGTTAAAAATTTGCATATTGACATAGAATTGAACACGGTGGCATGTAATGGCTAAAAATTTGCATATTGACATGGAATTGAACACGGTGGCATGTAATGGCTAAAAATTTGCATATTGACATAGAATTGAACGTGGTAGCATGTATTGGCTAAAAAAATTCATATTGACATGGAATTGAACATGGCGGCATGTAATGGCTAAAAATTTGCATATTGATATAGAATTGAACATGGTGGTATGTAATGGCTCAAAATTTGCATGTTGAACATGGTGGCATGGAATTGAACAAGTGTCATGGCATTCTACAACCTAGAAGCTCATTGGGCACACATGTAGGAGAACTCACCTGGAAATGGAAACTACGTCAGGTTCCGGATGATGTTGGGATTGTTGACGGTGTGAGGTGTCGTCGGGCTCTGCTCGGGCGGTGGCTGGATGAGCGGCATGTTCGGCATGTTCAGCTGTTGTTGCTGCATTTGATGTATGGATTAGACCTAAGACAAGAGAAAATAAGATGGAGATATTAAGTTAACCACTTACCCACGAGAAGGCAAAAGGAGGACATGGAAGACTCCCCGGTGGAGAATTTAGAAGGGTCTGGTTCATAAACCAGCTCATCATCTGCTGTTGCTGGGTCAGCTGCTGGGCCATCTGCTGCGTCACCTGCTGCTGGTCCCTAAGCTGCTGCTCCAGAAGTGCCTGCCGCTGCTGGGCCTCCTCTTGCCGCTGCTGGGCCTCCTCTTGGTTTCTCCGTGTGCTTTCTTCCATCTCCACCTACGTTGTGTTGTCGCGATGTCATTAACATTGCAATGGAAAGCATGTAAAGAAGCATAGAGGACCGAGAAAGAACATACCCGTAACCGCTCGACAGCTAGATCCGAAGCCCGTGGACGGGTCTCTACCTGAGGCTGGTCGCTCGTACGCCCACGATGGATCTGGCGGAGACTTGGAATGGTCCCTGGGTCGACAAGCCCGTCACTAATCCATAGGCGTCCATACTTCATGCCTTCTCCTGCAAGCACCGCAACCTCAATGTCAAAGTCCTCGGTCTTTGGCTGGGAGCTCTCGCCATGCTTCTACTTGAACTTCGATACATACGCGTTACACTGGGTCTCGGCTTGCTCATTGATCCACATGGACCCCATCTCAGGATGCGGTGTCTTCCTTGTCTTCATCTTTTGAATGAAGCCAAATTTGTTTGGCGTCACTCCTGTCTTTGTTTCCTGCAAAAGAGAACATGCAATTAAGTGAAGTGGAAAACCCTTGTGGAGTTAATAATGTATAACGTGAAACCAAAGAATGAAGGAACCATTTGCTCACCTCATCCTGCATGTGAAGGGAGAGGGGGAGGCTGCCTAGGATATGTGATCCACCTCGCATCTCTGCCCGCGACAGCTTGCCCGCCGTGTGCTTCTTGAGGTACTGGGGGCATGTTCACCACATGACCATCGCCAGAAAGCACTCTTCGTCGTTGCCGACGTACCGAGGAGGGTTCTACATACACAAGATAGACCCACACATTATTACAACATTAACTACATGGTGATAAACAAATCAATAACACATAAATGCAAATACCTGTCGGTACTGCCACGGCTGCATGAGCGTCTCCCGAGCGTCGTCCTTAGACATCCAAACTTTGCGGTCAGCGTGCCAGTTGCGGACGCACTGAACACGTGCCTCGTAGTGCACCCCAGTCACCCTACTCGTGCACAGCGTGTGTAAGATACGATCACACGCACGTTCCTGACCCTCAGCCCTCTTGAAGTGTTGCTGCAACCATGCACATAGGTAAAACAAGGGGCATTAGTACAACTATTGTCAACCAAGGAGTATTTGAATGCTAAGAAGTCAGAAGTCACATACCCAGAATTTGTGTACAACCACCTCCTGCATGTTCTCGTACTTGCCATGAGGATCTGGCGCGTAGCTGTAGTGCCGCCAAGTCCAAGCTACGTCGCGGCCAACACTAGGGAGATTGATAAGCCCAGGGAAATACTTCCTAAGTAGGCCTCCAAGGATGTTCGCGTAGCCACATCCCGGCTTCCTCGTCGGGTCGGCAAACTTGAACAACCTGCACAATGAAATGGCAAAATCAGTATGTATGTCATAAAAATTTCGATAATGATGAAATTGCGATAACGAAATATCAAAAATAGCATGTACCTCCTTCCAGCGGGCACTAGAACAACATCGCTGCTGGACAACGTTTTTAGCTTGGGGAGCTGTGTTTTCCCACGCTGATACGGCTTCCTATCACGTGGCTCTAGCCTCTCCTCACGTGCAACATACTCCTCCTCCTCCGGCGGTTCCCAAACTAGGTTTGGGTCAACCTCAAACGGTAAGCCCCCAAACCCCTCATCCTCCGACAGGTCCTCCTCGTCCTCCCCACCACCGTGCTCCTCGTCCTCCCCACCACCGTGCTCCTCATCCTCCCCACCACCGTGCTCCTCATCATCCTCCTCGGCTGTGGGAGGGCTAGGAGGAGGGGGTAGCTTCCTGTGTCGCATTCTTCCTACATGCTCCACGACGCTCGCGAGGGGGGCTAGCAGGTGCCCGCCTCGAAGAACTCGAAGGCCTCATAGTGTCAGCCAAGTCCTGGAGCTTCTTTTGAAGACCGCCCTTTTTTTGGCATGTTTCAATCACCTGCAAACACAATGAAGAGAGTGGTTTATTGGTACGCAATATAAAAAGATGAATATTAGTGAAAGCAAAATAGATTATAAGTAGATGAATATTACTGAAAGCATGGAGGACGAGATACATTAGTAAAAGCAACAAATAGCATATAGAGTTCTCACAAACATAGCACGGAGTTCTTACAAATAAACTAGCTCGAAAATCACAATTACACAGAGTTATTACAAATAGTCTAGCCTCACAATTACTACTACATAGATCAGTAGCCATCAGGCTCGACATCCATAATTGGACCACATGTTTTATCATCGCCATCAGGCTCAGCGAACCAATAATCATCAATGAAACCTGGAGGTGGTCCATTTGCACCGAGGTCAAGGCCTGCTTTGAACGCCTTGAGCAAACTCAAGTCTTCGGGGGCACAAACATCCTCAGCTTCATCTTCTGCATTGCCTTCCTCCATGCCCGCATCTTCTTGTTCATCGTCTACGACCATGTCATCAACAGCCGGCAAGCCGATAGTGAAATGACCGGGGAGCCCTTCTTCCTGATAAAAGTCGACATTCGATGTTGAGGGGTCTACGCGGCGGTAATCGTCCTTGTTTGGCGGGGGTGGCCTATTGCATGAAGGTACCGTCAACACAACATCCCATCCCTGTAGACGTTTCGCCGGGTTTTTGCACGCGTACAGGAGATAGAATACTTGAAAGGCCTGGGTAGCCAAAATATACACATCCTCTCCCTTATAAACAGAGCTTCTTTCAACCTTGACCAATCCAATTTCAGGATCCCGTCTCACCCGACGTGGGTTGAACCAATGGCATTTGAATACGATGGGATTTAGCCCTTTGTCAAACCCGTAATTCAGCTCGTATATACCCTCGACTCTTCCATAGTAATGGAGTCCATCATCACCTTAACATACCACCCCGCTATTTATTGTCTTCGCGTTGGGCCGGCTTGTTGTGTATTTATGGGTCTGAAAGCGATACCCGTTCACGTCATAAGAGTTGAACGTGTAGACGGAATGGTTAAAGCCCCTAGCAATTTTTCTTAGCTCTGGCTTCATCTCTTTGTCAGTTCTTGCCTACAAGTTTAGCACAAGAAGTTTAGAACGAGAAATGCCCGATAAATGTCGGCGGCGCAAGGAAATTAGAATAGAATAGTACCAAAGCACAGAACCAGCTACTGAAACCGAAACTGCCTCCCTTATCGAAAATATGCTTGGATTCTTCCGGGGTAGGCTCCCTGTGGGTATACCTCCAATGGATATCCGTGAATTGTCTATACCGATGAAAAGAGGAAGAGTTAGCAACAAACATACGAGTGCATGTTCAAGGCCGTGCACCATGGGATACACATATCAGCTCTCGTTACGTCGCGATAGCCTTCAGAGATACTTTTTGAATTTTGCGCAAGTTCCTGCCAATTTCGCTGGAACCAGGGTGGTTTTGCACTTTAGCGCTAAAAAGTAAACCTCCTGATTTTTTGTAAAAATCATTATTGGATCCCCAACATGTCATTTCTTCACTAAACAGTAGAGAAAAAAGGAAGACTCCGCACCGCCTGGCCGCGAGCGGGAGTTTTCGTGCGCCGTCATTTCATGCGGGTCCCAAATCGGACGTATCTAATTCAAAAAAATCGAAAAATGCAAAACCTTCACGTGGCGTCATTTTATGTGACCTACAAGCGGGAAAAAAATTCAAAATTAGAGAAAAATTGTTTACCAGAAAGTCCCTTCACAGAAATGACCCATCACGTTCGAGGTTGCATGACTTTTAGGATAAATGAGCTAGATTCGGCCATGATCATGTCATAGTTTGTCGGAACGAGGCCATATCGGACACGTGCGTGTCCCTTGGGATGTAAAGGAACGCCACAGAGGCCGATTTTCTTTTTGTCCCACAAAAAGTGCCTTTTCCATTTTCAGACTGCCGAAATAGGTTTTTTTTATGAAGCAGCTACCGAAACGCGATATCAAAAGCTGGGAAAAACACCCCACATAAATAGTAGACACTATGGGATACACATATCAGCTCTCGTTACGTTGCGGTAGCCTTCACAGATATTATTTGAATTTTGCGCAAGTTCCTCCCGATTTCGCTGGAACCGGGGTGGTTTTGCACTTTAGCGTTAAAAAGTAAACCTCCTGATTTTTTGTAAAAATCATTATTGGATCCCCAACATGTCATTTCTTCACTAAACAGCAGGGAAAAAAGGGGGACTCCGCACCGCCTGGCCGCGAGCGGGAGTTTTCGTGCGCCGTCATTTCATGCGGGTCCCGAATCGGGCCTAACTAATTCAAAAAAATCAAAAAAATGCAAAACCTTCGTGTGACATCATTTTATGTGACCTACAAGCGGGAAAAAAATTCAAACCTAGAGAAAACTTGTTTACCAGAAAGGGGACTCCGCATTGTCTGGCCGCGAGTGCTGCGGCGCGGTGTTGATAGTTTTTCACCGTCCAGTTGGGAACCCCAAGAGGAAAGTATGATGAGCACAACAGCAAGTTTTTCCCTCAGTAAGAAACCAAGGTTTGTCAGTCCAGGAAAAAGTCAATACTCCAGAAGGTGATGCCCACTAGCTTCGCGACAGCTCCAGACAATTTATAAGGCGCCTCATCCAGGCTTTGCTTTGCGAGCGGCAACGTGGAACCTGCACACAACACAACCAAATACTTTGCTCCCAACTTATGATGAGGTTGTCAATCTCACCGGTTTGCTTGAAACAAAGGTATGAGCGTATCGAGTGGAAAGTAATAGTAATATGCAAGTAAAGTAAACAGTGCGAGTAAAGTAAACAGGTGATAGCAATATAATGGAAATAGGACCGGGGTCCACAGTTCACTAGTGGTGTCTCTCCATAAGATAAAATAACACATGCTGGGTAAACAAATTACAGTTGGGCAATTGATAGAATAAAGACAACGTTCATGTTGAGAGGATCACTATGAGATTTACTCTAGGCATTACAACAAGATACATAGACCGCCATCCAACTGCATCTATGACTAATAATCCACTTGTGGCAAATCAATCCGAGAACTCCACAAGTATTAAGTTGCGAACAACAGATAACTGCATTAAGCAAAGTGTGTAATGTAAACAAAGCATATGCCCTTGAGCATATGAATGTTGTTTTCTCCCTAGTAGCAACAACACATCTACAACCTTAGAGGTTTCTGTCACTCCCCCAGATTAAATAGAGGCATGAACCCACTATCGAGCATAAATACCCCCTCTTGGAGTCACTAGCAACTACTCGGCCAAGATAGCTACTAACAACGGAGAGCATGCAAGATCATAAACAACATAGAGATAACATAAGATAATATTCAGCACATCAACTCCATCATAAAACCAATATTCATCAGATCCCAACAAACACAACATGTAGAATTACATAACGGTGATCTCGATCATGTAAAGCAGCTCACGAGATCTAAACATGAAGCACATGGTGGAGAAGACAACCAACTAGCTACTGCTATGGACCCATAGTCCAAGGTAGACTACTCACTCATCGCGCCGGAGGCAAGCATGGCGATGAAGAAGACCTCCGGTGGTGATTCCCCTCTCCTGCAGGGTGCCGGGAAGAGCTTCTGGACCCTCCCGATCTCGGGTCGATGGCGGCGGCGGCTCACGATGTATTCTGGAAAAGTGATTAGGTATTTAGGTTTTTCCCATCGGGGGGTCTTTATAGGCGAAGAGGCGTCGTCAGAAGTGGGCCAGAGTGGCCTCATCACCAGGGGCACGGGCCAGCCCTGGGGCGCGCCGCCCTTTGGTGTGGCCGCCCTGTGGCCCCTCTCTGTCTCCTCTTCGGTTTTCTGGAAGCTTCGGTAAATTTCTGGACGTTCGGCTTTTGTTTCGTCCAATTCCGAGAATATTTCCCGTGTAACTTTTCTGAAACACAAAAACGGCAGAAAACAGGGAACTGGCACTGTGGCATCTCGTTAATAGGTTAGTTCCGGAAAATGCATAAAAATGCCACGAAGTGTAACGAAACACTAAGCAAATGGTGTAAAAACAAGCATGGAGCATCAAAAATTATGGATACGTTGGAGACATATCAGCGAGCGGGAATTTTTGTGCGCCGTCATTTCATGTGGCTAGGGTTTTGCCGTACATCGCGCTTCAGAGGTAGCAACCCCCTCCATAGCTATCATGTGGCCATAATATATGGAGATAGGTGTGGTAGAGCTATCTGAGAGGTGTGACCACCCCGTTGGCACACATGCGATAACACTTTGAAAAATCGAGGGGGGTAGACCGCGACGGGCTAGGTTTCTCCGCAGACCGGGCTTCGGGGGCTATGCATGTCAGAACCTTTGCTTTACACATACATATGACCTAACCAAAGCCAAAGGAACACACTAGCCCACCGCCGTGATGCCGTCCGGAAAAATCTAGGGGGTAGATCACGCGGGTGCAGCGAGCTAGGGTTTTGCCATACATCGTGCTTCGGGGGTAGCAACCCCCTCCAAAGCTATCATGTGGCTATAATATATGGAGATAGGTGGTGTAGAGCTATCTGAGAGGTGTGACCACCCCGTTGGCACACATGCGATAACACTTTGAAAAATCGAGGGGGGTAAACCACGATGGGCTAGGGTTTCTCCGTAGACCAGGCTTCGGGGGATATGCATGTCAAAACCTTTGGTTTACACATAGATATGACCTAACCAAGGCCAAAGGAACACACTAGCCCACCGCCGCGATGCCATCCTGAATAATCTAGGGGGGTAGACCGCGCGGGTGCAGCGGGCTAGGGTTTTGCCGTACATCGCGCTTCAGAGGTAGCAACCCCCTCCATAGCTATCATGTAGGCATAATATATAGAGATAGGTGTGGTAGAGCTATCTGAGAGGTGTGACCACCCCGTTGGCACACATGCGATAACACTTTGAAAAATTGAGGGGGTAGACCACGACGGGCTAGGTTTCTCCGTAGACCGGGCTTCGGGGGCTATGTATGTCAAAACTTTTGCTTTACACATACATATTGTGGTGACCCAGCATACGACTGCATGTGTAGTATGCAAGTCGTTGACATAACACCAATGAAACACCGTCTCACTAGTATTACATCGATCAAAGTGGTACAACAGAAACATCGCAGGTCCAAGGTAGGTGCATAGGATTACAAATTTCATCATACAGAAGATCTTCAGAACCTCCTCAACAGGTAGAGGTTTAGTCCTGGCGACTATAATCGATAAAGAGCAACTAGAAGACTAGACTAAAGCTACAACTAATGCAGTTGGCTTGCTAAAGGACTACCCTAACTACTTGGGTGCTAGGATTAGGGAATTGGTTCCCTTCTATTCCTACTCTAGTTTTCCTCCAATCTTGGTATAGTTGTGACTCCACTGATGGTTCTGACATTGGTAGAGGGCTTCATCTTCATCTTCCGTGTCTCAAGGTTGTCTCCTTGTGTTGCCTCCAATCTAAGCAAGGGTTAAGAGGGAGTGGGGTGAGTAACGAGCGTTACCCAGCAAGTTCATATAAGGAATAAGGTGTTTAATGCACTATCTACAGCCTTAGACCCAAGAGTCGTTTGGCAATGCAAGTTTTTGTAAACATTTCTTCAAGGGTTAATTTTATTCGAAAGAACTATGTCCGTCAGCCTTCCCAGGTTGATTAGAGCTTCGATGGGCTCATTTCCTGCCGCGTTCGCAGCTCCTTCCCAGAACAGGGAGTATCCAGATACTTTCTTACACTCTGCAGAGGTGGTCACTTGTACCCATGAGAGATCAAAGCCTTGTTGCACAACCGGGCACGCACTCCCGTCCATACTTCCTTGGTATGGGGCCCAGTCTTGTGATCCAAGCCAATCACTGTTCTTCTCCGCGACCTCGCAGACCCACCCATTTGTAAGTCCATCCTCTCCTATACCACATATGTAGACTGATTGGCACACTGGTCCTTCCCCTTTACACTATGGACGACCCCATAGGTAGACTAGCCCGGACCCCGGTGCCCGCTCCTATACAATATGGGTAGACTGATCCGGATGACCGTTACAATCCATCATAGATCAATTAGCAAGTCTGTCCCCCCTATACTATAGGTAGACTAGCAGGAACACATTTCCCCCTTTACCTTATAGTAGCCTAGGCAAGACAACCGTTGCTACTGATCCGTTGGCATGCGAGAGGAAAAAGATACAACTGACTTCTCCGTCCCATTCCAGATCTCACGGTTGACCATAATTTACGGCGCTAGAATCACTGGCGACATTGGTTGTTAAGTCCTAGGGTTCACTTTCCCGAACAAATGGAACCTCCACCACAACAATCATACCATGGTTCCATTTGCTAGCCATCCTAGGTTACCACCACTCGGGTCGATAACCAGCTAATCATGTTAATTATGAAAAGAGAACCTTTTGCTTTTCAATGCAGTAATAATCATACCACCGGTATATTTGCAAGTAATTTGCTAAAAGTAAACAAGAGATATGAGCAAGAGTGAACTTGCCTTTTTGACCGCAAGATTATGCGAGTCAAGGTCTTCGATACGATAGAAATCCCAATTCTGAAATAGCAATCATCATCCGGTATGGATGATGTTAGAAATCTGCAGCATGATATTCATAAGATATGATATGCATCACTCTAAGCGTACCCTAACCCCGATGATTTGTTATCATTGAATTATGGTGATTTCTTTATGATGTGTTGCACTTTTAATTCACACCAGGACAAGGTTGTTAAGCATTTTAGGTTAGATCACTATCAAGTGCTATTAAAAGAATAAGACTTTAACAACAGCTATTGTTTTAGGGTTTTATCATCATTCCTTGTTACAAGAGAATGATGGTTAATGGTGAAGACATGAAGGTAACACTTTTAAGTTATATCTTATAATTAGCAAGCACTTGGTTGATCATGGATATGCAAAGTCAAAGTAAAGTACACATAGAAATATCTAAGTAGTTCTAGGGTTGACAACAATCTTAACCTAGCCAGGCAATTGTTATCAGAAAGCATATGGTTTGGTGAAATGCTTACTTGATATGTTCTTAAAAGAATAACTTTTGAAGAACATATTTTATAATGGACATTTAGTACAAAACTACCTTTTAGTGATCATTTACTTTATAGGAGGTTGAAGTGAGTAATAAAACACAGGTTCATTTATTATTAGCTAGTAGGTTTTGAGTCACAATTTTAAATGATTCCTAAATTGACTTTAGAATTCTCATGATTTAAAGTAACTTTTAATAAGACAATTTTCAATTACCAGATTATAATTGAAAATAGATTTTAATACAAGCCAATAGTTACTTAGGATTTTTCTTGGTTTTAGTATTTAAAATTATTCAGGGAAATAGTTTTAGGCTTTCAAATACTAACAGTAAAGTTTTAGGATTATAACAAAATATTAATTGGAATAACAATATAGAAGTATTCAACTTTTTATTTGTTATTTGAAAACTTGGTTTGAATTATTATGGTTGGGTTTGAATTTAAAATTCAAATAGTACTTAAACAAGTTTCCAAATTTGGTTCTAAATTATTTGTAAAGTTTCTGATATTTTCAGGAATTTCTATTTAACAGCCAGATACTTTTTATACCGAGTCTGGATCTAGCCACTTAGGCTGACTTGTGGGCCAGGGGCCAGACCAGTCAATAGTTGACCGGGGGTTGACCTCGCCGCCGGTGAGACACTGGATGACGGCGACGGTGCTCCGGAGCTCCTGCGGATGTGTGTTTAGTCTAGATCGAACAGGGTGACGACGCTGAACCAAATAGTGGCGGCGCTGAGACCTAATGGTCACCGGAGTTACTCCGGTGAACTCCTGCTGCGGCGGCGCACGTCGGCGATCTTCGAACTAGTGCTACGAGCCACTAAAGGATGCAATAAAGAGGTCAGGAGGTTCGCCGGCTCACCCTGATGCTGATAGCATCCTCAACGACGACGATGGTGACCGGAGGTGAAGATATCGCCATGATTTCCGGTGAACTACTGCGGAGAGGAATCTATCGATTCGCAGCACTCATGGCCCCCCTTGATGGACTGCTCCTCCCAGATGATCTCCTTGATGAGGAGCTTCTCCTTGACTAGCCCATGGGCTCCGGGGTGGCTTCAATCGCCGGCTAGCTGGAATCTCTTCGACGGTGACCTTCGGTGAGGTGGAGAAGAAAGAGAGAGATTGAGAGGTAACGACGGCCTTCTAGGGTTTCAGACGGCGGCGGACGACGTCTTATAAGCACTGGAAGGCGGCGGCGCGAATCTTAGCACGAGCGACGGCGGTGCTGGCGACACCGAGCTGCTTTGGTTGATCCAGAGGTGGAAGACGATGACCTCCTTGGGTGGGTCCCGCTTGCCAGTGGCATACCGAATCGGTATGCCAAGCTGGGCTCCGATGGGCTGGCTAGTTGGGCCGGCTAAGCGGGCTGTGGCCAGGTAAGCTTCCTCTTCTATTTTTTTCTTGTTTAATTCTTTTTATTTTTCTGTCTTTTCTACTTTGAGATTTGAGTTTGAATTTCAAATCTAGTTCTGTAGGGATTTTGAATCTAGGAATTCTTTTGAAATAGAGCTGATATAATACTGGTCCTATACATTGTATTCTAAGAGTTTATATGTGCACCAACACATATAATAATTTCTATTTGGTTGGGATTTGGATTATAATTGGAATTTGATAATTTATTTTAAAGGTTTTATCTTAGGAACTTTACTGGAGCAAATATATGATAGCAATTATATTTTAAACATTCAGAAAGGAGTACTTATATGTGCATGTGCACATGGAATTACCTATTTAGTACTAGGATTTTAATTAGGCTCTAAATAGGAATAGTTTGAAATATTACTACAAGAGTGCTCAAAGCATTTTGTTTAAGGCTTGGGTGAGTTCCATATTAACATGTAGGAATTTGCATCTTAGGGTGAAATAGTTACTATTGAACATTCTATCAAAGGTTTGACTTATTATGCAGGTATAAGTTCCTTTAACATGATTTTCTATTCACCCTAGTTCTTAATGTAGTGTTCTGGCAATTAGTTCCACACATGCTCTTGCAAGGATATGGTATCTAGTTAATTTAGTTGTATGCAAAGATGTATCTCAAACAATATGTAAGTGGGGTATTAGAGTGTATACTAATTTATCTTAGCATACAAGGCTATATAAGCATTCATACAATTAACTATTGGTGTGTTCACTAACTAATGGCAGCTAAAGGTAATGCTCTAACCTTTGTTATGCATATAGGTGTATGAATGTTATGCATATGTTGATAGTAATTTCTTGTTATAGAATATGCATGATATGAATAGCTACTCTACATTTTCTGGGTTTGATTTGCTTCCTAGTAAATTTACTTGTTTGTTCCAGGTGCTCATATGATCATGTTGATGTATGTGATATGCCCCTGGATCATGTATATGTTTTTAGTAGATGATTTCAGATCAGAGGCATATATTTCTCTTGTTTATGGTGATTGATTCCCTTTTCCCCACTAACTGCACTCCTCTCTCCTCATACTAGGCCAACCTTGTGGTCTTGTGAAGCTTGTTCTTTGGGAAATCTGATAAACCTGCATCTTGTGGCATGCCTGCACCTCCTAGCTGCTTGACCTAATTCCTAATTGAACTAAGTTACCATTTGGTCTTGGTATTGCTGGTTTGGTTCTTGTGGTTGTGCTGGTGGTGGTGAATCCTGCCCTGTTGCTCAACTCATGAGCAGGGTGGATTGTGTGGTGGTGTTGCTGGTGTGATGGTGATGTTTCTTGTGTGATGGTGACGTTCTTAGGCCCTAACTAAGGTATGATATGGCCCAAATTCGTTGGTCATCCCATACCATGAGTTTATGGTGTCAAATGAATGCCATGGGGTTCCTTTTATAATGTTTTGATGTCCACCACAAGTTGACACCTCAAGTGGTGACTCTTGTTTTCATTTGGTGAGTAAGCTACTTGTTGTCAAGCTCTCATGCATGAGCATTACTTGGGGTTCAAGTAAAAGAAGATATTTTCATGTGGATAACCATGAACATTACTTGGGGTTCAAGTAAAAGAAGATATTTTCATGTGCATAACTTGGGGTTCAAGTATAGGAAGATATTTTGAAATGCATTACTTGGGGTTCAAGTAAAGGAAGATATTTTCAAGTGGATAACTATCACAAGATATTTTCAAGTGGATAACTATCCTAGGTGGCATGATGATTATCCTCTAATAATCTTTATTTTGGATAGCTGATGTCTACACACGCGTCTGTTCTTGTAGACAGTGTTGGGCCTCCAAGTGCAGAGGTTTGTAGAGCAGCAGCAAGTTTCCCTTAAGTGGATCACCCAAGGTTTATCGAACTCAGGGAGGAAGAGGTCAAAGCTATCCCTCTCAAGCAACCCTGCAATTACGATACAGAAAGTCTCTTGTGTCCCCAACACACCCAATACACTTGTCAGATGTATAGGTGCACTAGTTCAGCGAAGAGATAGTGAAATACACCCAATAAATGCTTTCTTCCATCTCCACCTACGTTGTGTTGTCGCGATGTCATTAACATTGCAATGGAAAGCATGTAAAGAAGCATAGAGGACCGAGAAAGAACATACCCGTAACCGCTCGACAGCTAGATCCGAAGCCCGTGGACGGGTCTCTACCTGAGGCTGGTCGCTCGTACGCCCACGATGGATCTGGCGGAGACTTGGAATGGTCCCTGGGTCGACAAGCCCGTCACTAATCCATAGGCGTCCATACTTCATGCCTTCTCCTGCAAGCACCGCAACCTCAATGTCAAAGTCCTCGGTCTTTGGCTGGGAGCTCTCGCCATGCTTCTACTTGAACTTCGATACATACGCGTTACACTGGGTCTCGGCTTGCTCATTGATCCACATGGACCCCATCTCAGGATGCGGTGTCTTCCTTGTCTTCATCTTTTGAATGAAGCCAAATTTGTTTGGCGTCACTCCTGTCTTTGTTTCCTGCAAAAGAGAACATGCAATTAAGTGAAGTGGAAAACCCTTGTGGAGTTAATAATGTATAACGTGAAACCAAAGAATGAAGGAACCATTTGCTCACCTCATCCTGCATGTGAAGGGAGAGGGGGAGGCTGCCTAGGATATGTGATCCACCTCGCATCTCTGCCCGCGACAGCTTGCCCGCCGTGTGCTTCTTGAGGTACTGGGGGCATGTTCACCACATGACCATCGCCAGAAAGCACTCTTCGTCGTTGCCGACGTACCGAGGAGGGTTCTACATACACAAGATAGACCCACACATTATTACAACATTAACTACATGGTGATAAACAAATCAATAACACATAAATGCAAATACCTGTCGGTACTGCCACGGCTGCATGAGCGTCTCCCGAGCGTCGTCCTTAGACATCCAAACTTTGCGGTCAGCGTGCCAGTTGCGGACGCACTGAACACGTGCCTCGTAGTGCACCCCAGTCACCCTACTCGTGCACAGCGTGTGTAAGATACGATCACACGCACGTTCCTGACCCTCAGCCCTCTTGAAGTGTTGCTGCAACCATGCACATAGGTAAAACAAGGGGCATTAGTACAACTATTGTCAACCAAGGAGTATTTGAATGCTAAGAAGTCAGAAGTCACATACCCAGAATTTGTGTACAACCACCTCCTGCATGTTCTCGTACTTGCCATGAGGATCTGGCGCGTAGCTGTAGTGCCGCCAAGTCCAAGCTACGTCGCGGCCAACACTAGGGAGATTGATAAGCCCAGGGAAATACTTCCTAAGTAGGCCTCCAAGGATGTTCGCGTAGCCACATCCCGGCTTCCTCGTCGGGTCGGCAAACTTGAACAACCTGCACAATGAAATGGCAAAATCAGTATGTATGTCATAAAAATTTCGATAATGATGAAATTGCGATAACGAAATATCAAAAATAGCATGTACCTCCTTCCAGCGGGCACTAGAACAACATCGCTGCTGGACAACGTTTTTAGCTTGGGGAGCTGTGTTTTCCCACGCTGATACGGCTTCCTATCACGTGGCTCTAGCCTCTCCTCACGTGCAACATACTCCTCCTCCTCCGGCGGTTCCCAAACTAGGTTTGGGTCAACCTCAAACGGTAAGCCCCCAAACCCCTCATCCTCCGACAGGTCCTCCTCGTCCTCCCCACCACCGTGCTCCTCGTCCTCCCCACCACCGTGCTCCTCATCCTCCCCACCACCGTGCTCCTCATCATCCTCCTCGGCTGTGGGAGGGCTAGGAGGAGGGGGTAGCTTCCTGTGTCGCATTCTTCCTACATGCTCCACGACGCTCGCGAGGGGGGCTAGCAGGTGCCCGCCTCGAAGAACTCGAAGGCCTCATAGTGTCAGCCAAGTCCTGGAGCTTCTTTTGAAGACCGCCCTTTTTTGGCATGTTTCAATCACCTGCAAACACAATGAAGAGAGTGGTTTATTGGTACGCAATATAAAAAGATGAATATTAGTGAAAGCAAAATAGATTATAAGTAGATGAATATTACTGAAAGCATGGAGGACGAGATACATTAGTAAAAGCAACAAATAGCATATAGAGTTCTCACAAACATAGCACGGAGTTCTTACAAATAAACTAGCTCGAAAATCACAATTACACAGAGTTATTACAAATAGTCTAGCCTCACAATTACTACTACATAGATCAGTAGCCATCAGGCTCGACATCCATAATTGGACCACATGTTTTATCATCGCCATCAGGCTCAGCGAACCAATAATCATCAATGAAACCTGGAGGTGGTCCATTTGCACCGAGGTCAAGGCCTGCTTTGAACGCCTTGAGCAAACTCAAGTCTTCGGGGGCACAAACATCCTCAGCTTCATCTTCTGCATTGCCTTCCTCCATGCCCGCATCTTCTTGTTCATCGTCTACGACCATGTCATCAACAGCCGGCAAGCCGATAGTGAAATGACCGGGGAGCCCTTCTTCCTGATAAAAGTCGACATTCGATGTTGAGGGGTCTACGCGGCGGTAATCGTCCTTGTTTGGCGGGGGTGGCCTATTGCATGAAGGTACCGTCAACACAACATCCCATCCCTGTAGACGTTTCGCCGGGTTTTTGCACGCGTACAGGAGATAGAATACTTGAAAGGCCTGGGTAGCCAAAATATACACATCCTCTCCCTTATAAACAGAGCTTCTTTCAACCTTGACCAATCCAATTTCAGGATCCCGTCTCACCCGACGTGGGTTGAACCAATGGCATTTGAATACGATGGGATTTAGCCCTTTGTCAAACCCGTAATTCAGCTCGTATATACCCTCGACTCTTCCATAGTAATGGAGTCCATCATCACCTTAACATACCACCCCGCTATTTATTGTCTTCGCGTTGGGCCGGCTTGTTGTGTATTTATGGGTCTGAAAGCGATACCCGTTCACGTCATAAGAGTTGAACGTGTAGACGGAATGGTTAAAGCCCCTAGCAATTTTTCTTAGCTCTGGCTTCATCTCTTTGTCAGTTCTTGCCTACAAGTTTAGCACAAGAAGTTTAGAACGAGAAATGCCCGATAAATGTCGGCGGCGCAAGGAAATTAGAATAGAATAGTACCAAAGCACAGAACCAGCTACTGAAACCGAAACTGCCTCCCTTATCGAAAATATGCTTGGATTCTTCCGGGGTAGGCTCCCTGTGGGTATACCTCCAATGGATATCCGTGAATTGTCTATACCGATGAAAAGAGGAAGAGTTAGCAACAAACATACGAGTGCATGTTCAAGGCCGTGCACCATGGGATACACATATCAGCTCTCGTTACGTCGCGATAGCCTTCAGAGATACTTTTTGAATTTTGCGCAAGTTCCTGCCAATTTCGCTGGAACCAGGGTGGTTTTGCACTTTAGCGCTAAAAAGTAAACCTCCTGATTTTTTGTAAAAATCATTATTGGATCCCCAACATGTCATTTCTTCACTAAACAGTAGAGAAAAAAGGAAGACTCCGCACCGCCTGGCCGCGAGCGGGAGTTTTCGTGCGCCGTCATTTCATGCGGGTCCCAAATCGGACGTATCTAATTCAAAAAAATCGAAAAATGCAAAACCTTCACGTGGCGTCATTTTATGTGACCTACAAGCGGGAAAAAAATTCAAAATTAGAGAAAAATTGTTTACCAGAAAGTCCCTTCACAGAAATGACCCATCACGTTCGAGGTTGCATGACTTTTAGGATAAATGAGCTAGATTCGGCCATGATCATGTCATAGTTTGTCGGAACGAGGCCATATCGGACACGTGCGTGTCCCTTGGGATGTAAAGGAACGCCACAGAGGCCGATTTTCTTTTTGTCCCACAAAAAGTGCCTTTTCCATTTTCAGACTGCCGAAATAGGTTTTTTTATGAAGCAGCTACCGAAACGCGATATCAAAAGCTGGGAAAAACACCCCACATAAATAGTAGACACTATGGGATACACATATCAGCTCTCGTTACGTTGCGGTAGCCTTCACAGATATTATTTGAATTTTGCGCAAGTTCCTCCCGATTTCGCTGGAACCGGGGTGGTTTTGCACTTTAGCGTTAAAAAGTAAACCTCCTGATTTTTTGTAAAAATCATTATTGGATCCCCAACATGTCATTTCTTCACTAAACAGCAGGGAAAAAAGGGGGACTCCGCACCGCCTGGCCGCGAGCGGGAGTTTTCGTGCGCCGTCATTTCATGCAGGTCCCGAATCGGGCCTAACTAATTCAAAAAAATCAAAAAAATGCAAAACCTTCGTGTGACATCATTTTATGTGACCTACAAGCGGGAAAAAAATTCAAACCTAGAGAAAACTTGTTTACCAGAAAGGGGACTCCGCATTGTCTGGCCGCGAGTGCTGCGGCGCGGTGTTGATAGTTTTTCACCGTCCAGTTGGGAACCCCAAGAGGAAAGTATGATGAGCACAACAGCAAGTTTTTCCCTCAGTAAGAAACCAAGGTTTGTCAGTCCAGGAAAAAGTCAATACTCCAGAAGGTGATGCCCACTAGCTTCGCGACAGCTCCAGACAATTTATAAGGCGCCTCATCCAGGCTTTGCTTTGCGAGCGGCAACGTGGAACCTGCACACAACACAACCAAATACTTTGCTCCCAACTTATGATGAGGTTGTCAATCTCACCGGTTTGCTTGAAACAAAGGTATGAGCGTATCGAGTGGAAAGTAATAGTAATATGCAAGTAAAGTAAACAGTGCGAGTAAAGTAAACAGGTGATAGCAATATAATGGAAATAGGACCGGGGTCCACAGTTCACTAGTGGTGTCTCTCCATAAGATAAAATAACACATGCTGGGTAAACAAATTACAGTTGGGCAATTGATAGAATAAAGACAACGTTCATGTTGAGAGGATCACTATGAGATTTACTCTAGGCATTACAACAAGATACATAGACCGCCATCCAACTGCATCTATGACTAATAATCCACTTGTGGCAAATCAATCCGAGAACTCCACAAGTATTAAGTTGCGAACAACAGATAACTGCATTAAGCAAAGTGTGTAATGTAAACAAAGCATATGCCCTTGAGCATATGAATGTTGTTTTCTCCCTAGTAGCAACAACACATCTACAACCTTAGAGGTTTCTGTCACTCCCCCAGATTAAATAGAGGCATGAACCCACTATCGAGCATAAATACCCCCTCTTGGAGTCACTAGCAACTACTCGGCCAAGATAGCTACTAACAACGGAGAGCATGCAAGATCATAAACAACATAGAGATAACATAAGATAATATTCAGCACATCAACTCCATCATAAAACCAATATTCATCAGATCCCAACAAACACAACATGTAGAATTACATAACGGTGATCTCGATCATGTAAAGCAGCTCACGAGATCTAAACATGAAGCACATGGTGGAGAAGACAACCAACTAGCTACTGCTATGGACCCATAGTCCAAGGTAGACTACTCACTCATCGCGCCGGAGGCAAGCATGGCGATGAAGAAGACCTCCGGTGGTGATTCCCCTCTCCTGCAGGGTGCCGGGAAGAGCTTCTGGACCCTCCCGATCTCGGGTCGATGGCGGCGGCGGCTCACGATGTATTCTGGAAAAGTGATTAGGTATTTAGGTTTTTCCCATCGGGGGGTCTTTATAGGCGAAGAGGCGTCGTCAGAAGTGGGCCAGAGTGGCCTCATCACCAGGGGCACGGGCCAGCCCTGGGGCGCGCCGCCCTTTGGTGTGGCCGCCCTGTGGCCCCTCTCTGTCTCCTCTTCGGTTTTCTGGAAGCTTCGGTAAATTTCTGGACGTTTGGCTTTTGTTTCGTCCAATTCCGAGAATATTTCCCGTGTAACTTTTCTGAAACACAAAAACGGCAGAAAACAGGGAACTGGCACTGTGGCATCTCGTTAATAGGTTAGTTCCGGAAAATGCATAAAAATGCCACGAAGTGTAACGAAACACTAAGCAAATGGTGTAAAAACAAGCATGGAGCATCAAAAATTATGGATACGTTGGAGACATATCAGCGAGCGGGAATTTTTGTGCGCCGTCATTTCATGTGGCTAGGGTTTTGCCGTACATCGCGCTTCAGAGGTAGCAACCCCCTCCATAGCTATCATGTGGCCATAATATATGGAGATAGGTGTGGTAGAGCTATCTGAGAGGTGTGACCACCCCGTTGGCACACATGCGATAACACTTTGAAAAATCGAGGGGGGTAGACCGCGACGGGCTAGGTTTCTCCGCAGACCGGGCTTCGGGGGCTATGCATGTCAGAACCTTTGCTTTACACATACATATGACCTAACCAAAGCCAAAGGAACACACTAGCCCACCGCCGTGATGCCGTCCGGAAAAATCTAGGGGGTAGATCACGCGGGTGCAGCGAGCTAGGGTTTTGCCATACATCGTGCTTCGGGGGTAGCAACCCCCTCCAAAGCTATCATGTGGCTATAATATATGGAGATAGGTGGTGTAGAGCTATCTGAGAGGTGTGACCACCCCGTTGGCACACATGCGATAACACTTTGAAAAATCGAGGGGGGTAAACCACGATGGGCTAGGGTTTCTCCGTAGACCAGGCTTCGGGGGATATGCATGTCAAAACCTTTGGTTTACACATAGATATGACCTAACCAAGGCCAAAGGAACACACTAGCCCACCGCCGCGATGCCATCCTGAATAATCTAGGGGGGTAGACCGCGCGGGTGCAGCGGGCTAGGGTTTTGCCGTACATCGCGCTTCAGAGGTAGCAACCCCCTCCATAGCTATCATGTAGGCATAATATATAGAGATAGGTGTGGTAGAGCTATCTGAGAGGTGTGACCACCCGTTGGCACACATGCGATAACACTTTGAAAAATTGAGGGGGTAGACCACGACGGGCTAGGTTTCTCCGTAGACCGGGCTTCGGGGGCTATGTATGTCAAAACTTTTGCTTTACACATACATATTGTGGTGACCCAGCATACGACTGCATGTGTAGTATGCAAGTCGTTGACATAACACCAATGAAACACCGTCTCACTAGTATTACATCGATCAAAGTGGTACAACAGAAACATCGCAGGTCCAAGGTAGGTGCATAGGATTACAAATTTCATCATACAGAAGATCTTCAGAACCTCCTCAACAGGTAGAGGTTTAGTCCTGGCGACTATAATCGATAAAGAGCAACTAGAAGACTAGACTAAAGCTACAACTAATGCAGTTGGCTTGCTAAAGGACTACCCTAACTACTTGGGTGCTAGGATTAGGGAATTGGTTCCCTTCTATTCCTACTCTAGTTTTCCTCCAATCTTGGTATAGTTGTGACTCCACTGATGGTTCTGACATTGGTAGAGGGCTTCATCTTCATCTTCCGTGTCTCAAGGTTGTCTCCTTGTGTTGCCTCCAATCTAAGCAAGGGTTAAGAGGGAGTGGGGTGAGTAACGAGCGTTACCCAGCAAGTTCATATAAGGAATAAGGTGTTTAATGCACTATCTACAGCCTTAGACCCAAGAGTCGTTTGGCAATGCAAGTTTTTGTAAACATTTCTTCAAGGGTTAATTTTATTCGAAAGAACTATGTCCGTCAGCCTTCCCAGGTTGATTAGAGCTTCGATGGGCTCATTTCCTGCCGCGTTCGCAGCTCCTTCCCAGAACAGGGAGTATCCAGATACTTTCTTACACTCTGCAGAGGTGGTCACTTGTACCCATGAGAGATCAAAGCCTTGTTGCACAACCGGGCACGCACTCCCGTCCATACTTCCTTGGTATGGGGCCCAGTCTTGTGATCCAAGCCAATCACTGTTCTTCTCCGCGACCTCGCAGACCCACCCATTTGTAAGTCCATCCTCTCCTATACCACATATGTAGACTGATTGGCACACTGGTCCTTCCCCTTTACACTATGGACGACCCCATAGGTAGACTAGCCCGGACCCCGGTGCCCGCTCCTATACAATATGGGTAGACTGATCCGGATGACCGTTACAATCCATCATAGATCAATTAGCAAGTCTGTCCCCCCTATACTATAGGTAGACTAGCAGGAACACATTTCCCCCTTTACCTTATAGTAGCCTAGGCAAGACAACCGTTGCTACTGATCCGTTGGCATGCGAGAGGAAAAAGATACAACTGACTTCTCCGTCCCATTCCAGATCTCACGGTTGACCATAATTTACGGCGCTAGAATCACTGGCGACATTGGTTGTTAAGTCCTAGGGTTCACTTTCCCGAACAAATGGAACCTCCACCACAACAATCATACCATGGTTCCATTTGCTAGCCATCCTAGGTTACCACCACTCGGGTCGATAACCAGCTAATCATGTTAATTATGAAAAGAGAACCTTTTGCTTTTCAATGCAGTAATAATCATACCACCGGTATATTTGCAAGTAATTTGCTAAAAGTAAACAAGAGATATGAGCAAGAGTGAACTTGCCTTTTTGACCGCAAGATTATGCGAGTCAAGGTCTTCGATACGATAGAAATCCCAATTCTGAAATAGCAATCATCATCCGGTATGGATGATGTTAGAAATCTGCAGCATGATATTCATAAGATATGATATGCATCACTCTAAGCGTACCCTAACCCCGATGATTTGTTATCATTGAATTATGGTGATTTCTTTATGATGTGTTGCACTTTTAATTCACACCAGGACAAGGTTGTTAAGCATTTTAGGTTAGATCACTATCAAGTGCTATTAAAAGAATAAGACTTTAACAACAGCTATTGTTTTAGGGTTTTATCATCATTCCTTGTTACAAGAGAATGATGGTTAATGGTGAAGACATGAAGGTAACACTTTTAAGTTATATCTTATAATTAGCAAGCACTTGGTTGATCATGGATATGCAAAGTCAAAGTAAAGTACACATAGAAATATCTAAGTAGTTCTAGGGTTGACAACAATCTTAACCTAGCCAGGCAATTGTTATCAGAAAGCATATGGTTTGGTGAAATGCTTACTTGATATGTTCTTAAAAGAATAACTTTTGAAGAACATATTTTATAATGGACATTTAGTACAAAACTACCTTTTAGTGATCATTTACTTTATAGGAGGTTGAAGTGAGTAATAAAACACAGGTTCATTTATTATTAGCTAGTAGGTTTTGAGTCACAATTTTAAATGATTCCTAAATTGACTTTAGAATTCTCATGATTTAAAGTAACTTTTAATAAGACAATTTTCAATTACCAGATTATAATTGAAAATAGATTTTAATACAAGCCAATAGTTACTTAGGATTTTTCTTGGTTTTAGTATTTAAAATTATTCAGGGAAATAGTTTTAGGCTTTCAAATACTAACAGTAAAGTTTTAGGATTATAACAAAATATTAATTGGAATAACAATATAGAAGTATTCAACTTTTTATTTGTTATTTGAAAACTTGGTTTGAATTATTATGGTTGGGTTTGAATTTAAAATTCAAATAGTACTTAAACAAGTTTCCAAATTTGGTTCTAAATTATTTGTAAAGTTTCTGATATTTTCAGGAATTTCTATTTAACAGCCAGATACTTTTTATACCGAGTCTGGATCTAGCCACTTAGGCTGACTTGTGGGCCAGGGGCCAGACCAGTCAATAGTTGACCGGGGGTTGACCTCGCCGCCGGTGAGACACTGGATGACGGCGACGGTGCTCCGGAGCTCCTGCGGATGTGTGTTTAGTCTAGATCGAACAGGGTGACGACGCTGAACCAAATAGTGGCGGCGCTGAGACCTAATGGTCACCGGAGTTACTCCGGTGAACTCCTGCTGCGGCGGCGCACGTCGGCGATCTTCGAACTAGTGCTACGAGCCACTAAAGGATGCAATAAAGAGGTCAGGAGGTTCGCCGGCTCACCCTGATGCTGATAGCATCCTCAACGACGACGATGGTGACCGGAGGTGAAGATATCGCCATGATTTCCGGTGAACTACTGCGGAGAGGAATCTATCGATTCGCAGCACTCATGGCCCCCCTTGATGGACTGCTCCTCCCAGATGATCTCCTTGATGAGGAGCTTCTCCTTGACTAGCCCATGGGCTCCGGGGTGGCTTCAATCGCCGGCTAGCTGGAATCTCTTCGACGGTGACCTTCGGTGAGGTGGAGAAGAAAGAGAGAGATTGAGAGGTAACGACGGCCTTCTAGGGTTTCAGACGGCGGCGGACGACGTCTTATAAGCACTGGAAGGCGGCGGCGCGAATCTTAGCACGAGCGACGGCGGTGCTGGCGACACCGAGCTGCTTTGGTTGATCCAGAGGTGGAAGACGATGACCTCCTTGGGTGGGTCCCGCTTGCCAGTGGCATACCGAATCGGTATGCCAAGCTGGGCTCCGATGGGCTGGCTAGTTGGGCCGGCTAAGCGGGCTGTGGCCAGGTAAGCTTCCTCTTCTATTTTTTTCTTGTTTAATTCTTTTTATTTTTCTGTCTTTTCTACTTTGAGATTTGAGTTTGAATTTCAAATCTAGTTCTGTAGGGATTTTGAATCTAGGAATTCTTTTGAAATAGAGCTGATATAATACTGGTCCTATACATTGTATTCTAAGAGTTTATATGTGCACCAACACATATAATAATTTCTATTTGGTTGGGATTTGGATTATAATTGGAATTTGATAATTTATTTTAAAGGTTTTATCTTAGGAACTTTACTGGAGCAAATATATGATAGCAATTATATTTTAAACATTCAGAAAGGAGTACTTATATGTGCATGTGCACATGGAATTACCTATTTAGTACTAGGATTTTAATTAGGCTCTAAATAGGAATAGTTTGAAATATTACTACAAGAGTGCTCAAAGCATTTTGTTTAAGGCTTGGGTGAGTTCCATATTAACATGTAGGAATTTGCATCTTAGGGTGAAATAGTTACTATTGAACATTCTATCAAAGGTTTGACTTATTATGCAGGTATAAGTTCCTTTAACATGATTTTCTATTCACCCTAGTTCTTAATGTAGTGTTCTGGCAATTAGTTCCACACATGCTCTTGCAAGGATATGGTATCTAGTTAATTTAGTTGTATGCAAAGATGTATCTCAAACAATATGTAAGTGGGGTATTAGAGTGTATACTAATTTATCTTAGCATACAAGGCTATATAAGCATTCATACAATTAACTATTGGTGTGTTCACTAACTAATGGCAGCTAAAGGTAATGCTCTAACCTTTGTTATGCATATATAGGTGTATGAATGTTATGCATATGTTGATAGTAATTTCTTGTTATAGAATATGCATGATATGAATAGCTACTCTACATTTTCTGGGTTTGATTTGCTTCCTAGTAAATTTACTTGTTTGTTCCAGGTGCTCATATGATCATGTTGATGTATGTGATATGCCCCTGGATCATGTATATGTTTTTAGTAGATGATTTCAGATCAGAGGCATATATTTCTCTTGTTTATGGTGATTGATTCCCTTTTCCCCACTAACTGCACTCCTCTCTCCTCATACTAGGCCAACCTTGTGGTCTTGTGAAGCTTGTTCTTTGGGAAATCTGATAAACCTGCATCTTGTGGCATGCCTGCACCTCCTAGCTGCTTGACCTAATTCCTAATTGAACTAAGTTACCATTTGGTCTTGGTATTGCTGGTTTGGTTCTTGTGGTTGTGCTGGTGGTGGTGAATCCTGCCCTGTTGCTCAACTCATGAGCAGGGTGGATTGTGTGGTGGTGTTGCTGGTGTGATGGTGATGTTTCTTGTGTGATGGTGACGTTCTTAGGCCCTAACTAAGGTATGATATGGCCCAAATTCGTTGGTCATCCCATACCATGAGTTTATGGTGTCAAATGAATGCCATGGGGTTCCTTTTATAATGTTTTGATGTCCACCACAAGTTGACACCTCAAGTGGTGACTCTTGTTTTCATTTGGTGAGTAAGCTACTTGTTGTCAAGCTCTCATGCATGAGCATTACTTGGGGTTCAAGTAAAAGAAGATATTTTCATGTGGATAACCATGAACATTACTTGGGGTTCAAGTAAAAGAAGATATTTTCATGTGCATAACTTGGGGTTCAAGTATAGGAAGATATTTTGAAATGCATTACTTGGGGTTCAAGTAAAGGAAGATATTTTCAAGTGGATAACTATCACAAGATATTTTCAAGTGGATAACTATCCTAGGTGGCATGATGATTATCCTCTAATAATCTTTATTTTGGATAGCTGATGTCTACACACGCGTCTGTTCTTGTAGACAGTGTTGGGCCTCCAAGTGCAGAGGTTTGTAGAGCAGCAGCAAGTTTCCCTTAAGTGGATCACCCAAGGTTTATCGAACTCAGGGAGGAAGAGGTCAAAGCTATCCCTCTCAAGCAACCCTGCAATTACGATACAGAAAGTCTCTTGTGTCCCCAACACACCCAATACACTTGTCAGATGTATAGGTGCACTAGTTCAGCGAAGAGATAGTGAAATACACCCAATAAATGCTTTCTTCCATCTCCACCTACGTTGTGTTGTCGCGATGTCATTAACATTGCAATGGAAAGCATGTAAAGAAGCATAGAGGACCGAGAAAGAACATACCCGTAACCGCTCGACAGCTAGATCCGAAGCCCGTGGACGGGTCTCTACCTGAGGCTGGTCGCTCGTACGCCCACGATGGATCTGGCGGAGACTTGGAATGGTCCCTGGGTCGACAAGCCCGTCACTAATCCATAGGCGTCCATACTTCATGCCTTCTCCTGCAAGCACCGCAACCTCAATGTCAAAGTCCTCGGTCTTTGGCTGGGAGCTCTCGCCATGCTTCTACTTGAACTTCGATACATACGCGTTACACTGGGTCTCGGCTTGCTCATTGATCCACATGGACCCCATCTCAGGATGCGGTGTCTTCCTTGTCTTCATCTTTTGAATGAAGCCAAATTTGTTTGGCGTCACTCCTGTCTTTGTTTCCTGCAAAAGAGAACATGCAATTAAGTGAAGTGGAAAACCCTTGTGGAGTTAATAATGTATAACGTGAAACCAAAGAATGAAGGAACCATTTGCTCACCTCATCCTGCATGTGAAGGGAGAGGGGGAGGCTGCCTAGGATATGTGATCCACCTCGCATCTCTGCCCGCGACAGCTTGCCCGCCGTGTGCTTCTTGAGGTACTGGGGGCATGTTCACCACATGACCATCGCCAGAAAGCACTCTTCGTCGTTGCCGACGTACCGAGGAGGGTTCTACATACACAAGATAGACCCACACATTATTACAACATTAACTACATGGTGATAAACAAATCAATAACACATAAATGCAAATACCTGTCGGTACTGCCACGGCTGCATGAGCGTCTCCCGAGCGTCGTCCTTAGACATCCAAACTTTGCGGTCAGCGTGCCAGTTGCGGACGCACTGAACACGTGCCTCGTAGTGCACCCCAGTCACCCTACTCGTGCACAGCGTGTGTAAGATACGATCACACGCACGTTCCTGACCCTCAGCCCTCTTGAAGTGTTGCTGCAACCATGCACATAGGTAAAACAAGGGGCATTAGTACAACTATTGTCAACCAAGGAGTATTTGAATGCTAAGAAGTCAGAAGTCACATACCCAGAATTTGTGTACAACCACCTCCTGCATGTTCTCGTACTTGCCATGAGGATCTGGCGCGTAGCTGTAGTGCCGCCAAGTCCAAGCTACGTCGCGGCCAACACTAGGGAGATTGATAAGCCCAGGGAAATACTTCCTAAGTAGGCCTCCAAGGATGTTCGCGTAGCCACATCCCGGCTTCCTCGTCGGGTCGGCAAACTTGAACAACCTGCACAATGAAATGGCAAAATCAGTATGTATGTCATAAAAATTTCGATAATGATGAAATTGCGATAACGAAATATCAAAAATAGCATGTACCTCCTTCCAGCGGGCACTAGAACAACATCGCTGCTGGACAACGTTTTTAGCTTGGGGAGCTGTGTTTTCCCACGCTGATACGGCTTCCTATCACGTGGCTCTAGCCTCTCCTCACGTGCAACATACTCCTCCTCCTCCGGCGGTTCCCAAACTAGGTTTGGGTCAACCTCAAACGGTAAGCCCCCAAACCCCTCATCCTCCGACAGGTCCTCCTCGTCCTCCCCACCACCGTGCTCCTCGTCCTCCCCACCACCGTGCTCCTCATCCTCCCCACCACCGTGCTCCTCATCATCCTCCTCGGCTGTGGGAGGGCTAGGAGGAGGGGGTAGCTTCCTGTGTCGCATTCTTCCTACATGCTCCACGACGCTCGCGAGGGGGGCTAGCAGGTGCCCGCCTCGAAGAACTCGAAGGCCTCATAGTGTCAGCCAAGTCCTGGAGCTTCTTTTGAAGACCGCCCTTTTTTTGGCATGTTTCAATCACCTGCAAACACAATGAAGAGAGTGGTTTATTGGTACGCAATATAAAAAGATGAATATTAGTGAAAGCAAAATAGATTATAAGTAGATGAATATTACTGAAAGCATGGAGGACGAGATACATTAGTAAAAGCAACAAATAGCATATAGAGTTCTCACAAACATAGCACGGAGTTCTTACAAATAAACTAGCTCGAAAATCACAATTACACAGAGTTATTACAAATAGTCTAGCCTCACAATTACTACTACATAGATCAGTAGCCATCAGGCTCGACATCCATAATTGGACCACATGTTTTATCATCGCCATCAGGCTCAGCGAACCAATAATCATCAATGAAACCTGGAGGTGGTCCATTTGCACCGAGGTCAAGGCCTGCTTTGAACGCCTTGAGCAAACTCAAGTCTTCGGGGGCACAAACATCCTCAGCTTCATCTTCTGCATTGCCTTCCTCCATGCCCGCATCTTCTTGTTCATCGTCTACGACCATGTCATCAACAGCCGGCAAGCCGATAGTGAAATGACCGGGGAGCCCTTCTTCCTGATAAAAGTCGACATTCGATGTTGAGGGGTCTACGCGGCGGTAATCGTCCTTGTTTGGCGGGGGTGGCCTATTGCATGAAGGTACCGTCAACACAACATCCCATCCCTGTAGACGTTTCGCCGGGTTTTTGCACGCGTACAGGAGATAGAATACTTGAAAGGCCTGGGTAGCCAAAATATACACATCCTCTCCCTTATAAACAGAGCTTCTTTCAACCTTGACCAATCCAATTTCAGGATCCCGTCTCACCCGACGTGGGTTGAACCAATGGCATTTGAATACGATGGGATTTAGCCCTTTGTCAAACCCGTAATTCAGCTCGTATATACCCTCGACTCTTCCATAGTAATGGAGTCCATCATCACCTTAACATACCACCCCGCTATTTATTGTCTTCGCGTTGGGCCGGCTTGTTGTGTATTTATGGGTCTGAAAGCGATACCCGTTCACGTCATAAGAGTTGAACGTGTAGACGGAATGGTTAAAGCCCCTAGCAATTTTTCTTAGCTCTGGCTTCATCTCTTTGTCAGTTCTTGCCTACAAGTTTAGCACAAGAAGTTTAGAACGAGAAATGCCCGATAAATGTCGGCGGCGCAAGGAAATTAGAATAGAATAGTACCAAAGCACAGAACCAGCTACTGAAACCGAAACTGCCTCCCTTATCGAAAATATGCTTGGATTCTTCCGGGGTAGGCTCCCTGTGGGTATACCTCCAATGGATATCCGTGAATTGTCTATACCGATGAAAAGAGGAAGAGTTAGCAACAAACATACGAGTGCATGTTCAAGGCCGTGCACCATGGGATACACATATCAGCTCTCGTTACGTCGCGATAGCCTTCAGAGATACTTTTTGAATTTTGCGCAAGTTCCTGCCAATTTCGCTGGAACCAGGGTGGTTTTGCACTTTAGCGCTAAAAAGTAAACCTCCTGATTTTTTGTAAAAATCATTATTGGATCCCCAACATGTCATTTCTTCACTAAACAGTAGAGAAAAAAGGAAGACTCCGCACCGCCTGGCCGCGAGCGGGAGTTTTCGTGCGCCGTCATTTCATGCGGGTCCCAAATCGGACGTATCTAATTCAAAAAAATCGAAAAATGCAAAACCTTCACGTGGCGTCATTTTATGTGACCTACAAGCGGGAAAAAAATTCAAAATTAGAGAAAAATTGTTTACCAGAAAGTCCCTTCACAGAAATGACCCATCACGTTCGAGGTTGCATGACTTTTAGGATAAATGAGCTAGATTCGGCCATGATCATGTCATAGTTTGTCGGAACGAGGCCATATCGGACACGTGCGTGTCCCTTGGGATGTAAAGGAACGCCACAGAGGCCGATTTTCTTTTTGTCCCACAAAAAGTGCCTTTTCCATTTTCAGACTGCCGAAATAGGTTTTTTTTATGAAGCAGCTACCGAAACGCGATATCAAAAGCTGGGAAAAACACCCCACATAAATAGTAGACACTATGGGATACACATATCAGCTCTCGTTACGTTGCGGTAGCCTTCACAGATATTATTTGAATTTTGCGCAAGTTCCTCCCGATTTCGCTGGAACCGGGGTGGTTTTGCACTTTAGCGTTAAAAAGTAAACCTCCTGATTTTTTGTAAAAATCATTATTGGATCCCCAACATGTCATTTCTTCACTAAACAGCAGGGAAAAAAAGGGGGACTCCGCACCGCCTGGCCGCGAGCGGGAGTTTTCGTGCGCCGTCATTTCATGCAGGTCCCGAATCGGGCCTAACTAATTCAAAAAAATCAAAAAAATGCAAAACCTTCGTGTGACATCATTTTATGTGACCTACAAGCGGGAAAAAAATTCAAACCTAGAGAAAACTTGTTTACCAGAAAGGGGACTCCGCATTGTCTGGCCGCGAGTGCTGCGGCGCGGTGTTGATAGTTTTTCACCGTCCAGTTGGGAACCCCAAGAGGAAAGTATGATGAGCACAACAGCAAGTTTTTCCCTCAGTAAGAAACCAAGGTTTGTCAGTCCAGGAAAAAGTCAATACTCCAGAAGGTGATGCCCACTAGCTTCGCGACAGCTCCAGACAATTTATAAGGCGCCTCATCCAGGCTTTGCTTTGCGAGCGGCAACGTGGAACCTGCACACAACACAACCAAATACTTTGCTCCCAACTTATGATGAGGTTGTCAATCTCACCGGTTTGCTTGAAACAAAGGTATGAGCGTATCGAGTGGAAAGTAATAGTAATATGCAAGTAAAGTAAACAGTGCGAGTAAAGTAAACAGGTGATAGCAATATAATGGAAATAGGACCGGGGTCCACAGTTCACTAGTGGTGTCTCTCCATAAGATAAAATAACACATGCTGGGTAAACAAATTACAGTTGGGCAATTGATAGAATAAAGACAACGTTCATGTTGAGAGGATCACTATGAGATTTACTCTAGGCATTACAACAAGATACATAGACCGCCATCCAACTGCATCTATGACTAATAATCCACTTGTGGCAAATCAATCCGAGAACTCCACAAGTATTAAGTTGCGAACAACAGATAACTGCATTAAGCAAAGTGTGTAATGTAAACAAAGCATATGCCCTTGAGCATATGAATGTTGTTTTCTCCCTAGTAGCAACAACACATCTACAACCTTAGAGGTTTCTGTCACTCCCCCAGATTAAATAGAGGCATGAACCCACTATCGAGCATAAATACCCCCTCTTGGAGTCACTAGCAACTACTCGGCCAAGATAGCTACTAACAACGGAGAGCATGCAAGATCATAAACAACATAGAGATAACATAAGATAATATTCAGCACATCAACTCCATCATAAAACCAATATTCATCAGATCCCAACAAACACAACATGTAGAATTACATAACGGTGATCTCGATCATGTAAAGCAGCTCACGAGATCTAAACATGAAGCACATGGTGGAGAAGACAACCAACTAGCTACTGCTATGGACCCATAGTCCAAGGTAGACTACTCACTCATCGCGCCGGAGGCAAGCATGGCGATGAAGAAGACCTCCGGTGGTGATTCCCCTCTCCTGCAGGGTGCCGGGAAGAGCTTCTGGACCCTCCCGATCTCGGGTCGATGGCGGCGGCGGCTCACGATGTATTCTGGAAAAGTGATTAGGTATTTAGGTTTTTCCCATCGGGGGGTCTTTATAGGCGAAGAGGCGTCGTCAGAAGTGGGCCAGAGTGGCCTCATCACCAGGGGCACGGGCCAGCCCTGGGGCGCGCCGCCCTTTGGTGTGGCCGCCCTGTGGCCCCTCTCTGTCTCCTCTTCGGTTTTCTGGAAGCTTCGGTAAATTTCTGGACGTTTGGCTTTTGTTTCGTCCAATTCCGAGAATATTTCCCGTGTAACTTTTCTGAAACACAAAAACGGCAGAAAACAGGGAACTGGCACTGTGGCATCTCGTTAATAGGTTAGTTCCGGAAAATGCATAAAAATGCCACGAAGTGTAACGAAACACTAAGCAAATGGTGTAAAAACAAGCATGGAGCATCAAAAATTATGGATACGTTGGAGACATATCAGCGAGCGGGAATTTTTGTGCGCCGTCATTTCATGTGGCTAGGGTTTTGCCGTACATCGCGCTTCAGAGGTAGCAACCCCCTCCATAGCTATCATGTGGCCATAATATATGGAGATAGGTGTGGTAGAGCTATCTGAGAGGTGTGACCACCCCGTTGGCACACATGCGATAACACTTTGAAAAATCGAGGGGGGTAGACCGCGACGGGCTAGGTTTCTCCGCAGACCGGGCTTCGGGGGCTATGCATGTCAGAACCTTTGCTTTACACATACATATGACCTAACCAAAGCCAAAGGAACACACTAGCCCACCGCCGTGATGCCGTCCGGAAAAATCTAGGGGGTAGATCACGCGGGTGCAGCGAGCTAGGGTTTTGCCATACATCGTGCTTCGGGGGTAGCAACCCCCTCCAAAGCTATCATGTGGCTATAATATATGGAGATAGGTGGTGTAGAGCTATCTGAGAGGTGTGACCACCCCGTTGGCACACATGCGATAACACTTTGAAAAATCGAGGGGGGTAAACCACGATGGGCTAGGGTTTCTCCGTAGACCAGGCTTCGGGGGATATGCATGTCAAAACCTTTGGTTTACACATAGATATGACCTAACCAAGGCCAAAGGAACACACTAGCCCACCGCCGCGATGCCATCCTGAATAATCTAGGGGGGTAGACCGCGCGGGTGCAGCGGGCTAGGGTTTTGCCGTACATCGCGCTTCAGAGGTAGCAACCCCCTCCATAGCTATCATGTAGGCATAATATATAGAGATAGGTGTGGTAGAGCTATCTGAGAGGTGTGACCACCCCGTTGGCACACATGCGATAACACTTTGAAAAATTGAGGGGGTAGACCACGACGGGCTAGGTTTCTCCGTAGACCGGGCTTCGGGGGCTATGTATGTCAAAACTTTTGCTTTACACATACATATTGTGGTGACCCAGCATACGACTGCATGTGTAGTATGCAAGTCGTTGACATAACACCAATGAAACACCGTCTCACTAGTATTACATCGATCAAAGTGGTACAACAGAAACATCGCAGGTCCAAGGTAGGTGCATAGGATTACAAATTTCATCATACAGAAGATCTTCAGAACCTCCTCAACAGGTAGAGGTTTAGTCCTGGCGACTATAATCGATAAAGAGCAACTAGAAGACTAGACTAAAGCTACAACTAATGCAGTTGGCTTGCTAAAGGACTACCCTAACTACTTGGGTGCTAGGATTAGGGAATTGGTTCCCTTCTATTCCTACTCTAGTTTTCCTCCAATCTTGGTATAGTTGTGACTCCACTGATGGTTCTGACATTGGTAGAGGGCTTCATCTTCATCTTCCGTGTCTCAAGGTTGTCTCCTTGTGTTGCCTCCAATCTAAGCAAGGGTTAAGAGGGAGTGGGGTGAGTAACGAGCGTTACCCAGCAAGTTCATATAAGGAATAAGGTGTTTAATGCACTATCTACAGCCTTAGACCCAAGAGTCGTTTGGCAATGCAAGTTTTTGTAAACATTTCTTCAAGGGTTAATTTTATTCGAAAGAACTATGTCCGTCAGCCTTCCCAGGTTGATTAGAGCTTCGATGGGCTCATTTCCTGCCGCGTTCGCAGCTCCTTCCCAGAACAGGGAGTATCCAGATACTTTCTTACACTCTGCAGAGGTGGTCACTTGTACCCATGAGAGATCAAAGCCTTGTTGCACAACCGGGCACGCACTCCCGTCCATACTTCCTTGGTATGGGGCCCAGTCTTGTGATCCAAGCCAATCACTGTTCTTCTCCGCGACCTCGCAGACCCACCCATTTGTAAGTCCATCCTCTCCTATACCACATATGTAGACTGATTGGCACACTGGTCCTTCCCCTTTACACTATGGACGACCCCATAGGTAGACTAGCCCGGACCCCGGTGCCCGCTCCTATACAATATGGGTAGACTGATCCGGATGACCGTTACAATCCATCATAGATCAATTAGCAAGTCTGTCCCCCCTATACTATAGGTAGACTAGCAGGAACACATTTCCCCCTTTACCTTATAGTAGCCTAGGCAAGACAACCGTTGCTACTGATCCGTTGGCATGCGAGAGGAAAAAGATACAACTGACTTCTCCGTCCCATTCCAGATCTCACGGTTGACCATAATTTACGGCGCTAGAATCACTGGCGACATTGGTTGTTAAGTCCTAGGGTTCACTTTCCCGAACAAATGGAACCTCCACCACAACAATCATACCATGGTTCCATTTGCTAGCCATCCTAGGTTACCACCACTCGGGTCGATAACCAGCTAATCATGTTAATTATGAAAAGAGAACCTTTTGCTTTTCAATGCAGTAATAATCATACCACCGGTATATTTGCAAGTAATTTGCTAAAAGTAAACAAGAGATATGAGCAAGAGTGAACTTGCCTTTTTGACCGCAAGATTATGCGAGTCAAGGTCTTCGATACGATAGAAATCCCAATTCTGAAATAGCAATCATCATCCGGTATGGATGATGTTAGAAATCTGCAGCATGATATTCATAAGATATGATATGCATCACTCTAAGCGTACCCTAACCCCGATGATTTGTTATCATTGAATTATGGTGATTTCTTTATGATGTGTTGCACTTTTAATTCACACCAGGACAAGGTTGTTAAGCATTTTAGGTTAGATCACTATCAAGTGCTATTAAAAGAATAAGACTTTAACAACAGCTATTGTTTTAGGGTTTTATCATCATTCCTTGTTACAAGAGAATGATGGTTAATGGTGAAGACATGAAGGTAACACTTTTAAGTTATATCTTATAATTAGCAAGCACTTGGTTGATCATGGATATGCAAAGTCAAAGTAAAGTACACATAGAAATATCTAAGTAGTTCTAGGGTTGACAACAATCTTAACCTAGCCAGGCAATTGTTATCAGAAAGCATATGGTTTGGTGAAATGCTTACTTGATATGTTCTTAAAAGAATAACTTTTGAAGAACATATTTTATAATGGACATTTAGTACAAAACTACCTTTTAGTGATCATTTACTTTATAGGAGGTTGAAGTGAGTAATAAAACACAGGTTCATTTATTATTAGCTAGTAGGTTTTGAGTCACAATTTTAAATGATTCCTAAATTGACTTTAGAATTCTCATGATTTAAAGTAACTTTTAATAAGACAATTTTCAATTACCAGATTATAATTGAAAATAGATTTTAATACAAGCCAATAGTTACTTAGGATTTTTCTTGGTTTTAGTATTTAAAATTATTCAGGGAAATAGTTTTAGGCTTTCAAATACTAACAGTAAAGTTTTAGGATTATAACAAAATATTAATTGGAATAACAATATAGAAGTATTCAACTTTTTATTTGTTATTTGAAAACTTGGTTTGAATTATTATGGTTGGGTTTGAATTTAAAATTCAAATAGTACTTAAACAAGTTTCCAAATTTGGTTCTAAATTATTTGTAAAGTTTCTGATATTTTCAGGAATTTCTATTTAACAGCCAGATACTTTTTATACCGAGTCTGGATCTAGCCACTTAGGCTGACTTGTGGGCCAGGGGCCAGACCAGTCAATAGTTGACCGGGGGTTGACCTCGCCGCCGGTGAGACACTGGATGACGGCGACGGTGCTCCGGAGCTCCTGCGGATGTGTGTTTAGTCTAGATCGAACAGGGTGACGACGCTGAACCAAATAGTGGCGGCGCTGAGACCTAATGGTCACCGGAGTTACTCCGGTGAACTCCTGCTGCGGCGGCGCACGTCGGCGATCTTCGAACTAGTGCTACGAGCCACTAAAGGATGCAATAAAGAGGTCAGGAGGTTCGCCGGCTCACCCTGATGCTGATAGCATCCTCAACGACGACGATGGTGACCGGAGGTGAAGATATCGCCATGATTTCCGGTGAACTACTGCGGAGAGGAATCTATCGATTCGCAGCACTCATGGCCCCCCTTGATGGACTGCTCCTCCCAGATGATCTCCTTGATGAGGAGCTTCTCCTTGACTAGCCCATGGGCTCCGGGGTGGCTTCAATCGCCGGCTAGCTGGAATCTCTTCGACGGTGACCTTCGGTGAGGTGGAGAAGAAAGAGAGAGATTGAGAGGTAACGACGGCCTTCTAGGGTTTCAGACGGCGGCGGACGACGTCTTATAAGCACTGGAAGGCGGCGGCGCGAATCTTAGCACGAGCGACGGCGGTGCTGGCGACACCGAGCTGCTTTGGTTGATCCAGAGGTGGAAGACGATGACCTCCTTGGGTGGGTCCCGCTTGCCAGTGGCATACCGAATCGGTATGCCAAGCTGGGCTCCGATGGGCTGGCTAGTTGGGCCGGCTAAGCGGGCTGTGGCCAGGTAAGCTTCCTCTTCTATTTTTTTCTTGTTTAATTCTTTTTATTTTTCTGTCTTTTCTACTTTGAGATTTGAGTTTGAATTTCAAATCTAGTTCTGTAGGGATTTTGAATCTAGGAATTCTTTTGAAATAGAGCTGATATAATACTGGTCCTATACATTGTATTCTAAGAGTTTATATGTGCACCAACACATATAATAATTTCTATTTGGTTGGGATTTGGATTATAATTGGAATTTGATAATTTATTTTAAAGGTTTTATCTTAGGAACTTTACTGGAGCAAATATATGATAGCAATTATATTTTAAACATTCAGAAAGGAGTACTTATATGTGCATGTGCACATGGAATTACCTATTTAGTACTAGGATTTTAATTAGGCTCTAAATAGGAATAGTTTGAAATATTACTACAAGAGTGCTCAAAGCATTTTGTTTAAGGCTTGGGTGAGTTCCATATTAACATGTAGGAATTTGCATCTTAGGGTGAAATAGTTACTATTGAACATTCTATCAAAGGTTTGACTTATTATGCAGGTATAAGTTCCTTTAACATGATTTTCTATTCACCCTAGTTCTTAATGTAGTGTTCTGGCAATTAGTTCCACACATGCTCTTGCAAGGATATGGTATCTAGTTAATTTAGTTGTATGCAAAGATGTATCTCAAACAATATGTAAGTGGGGTATTAGAGTGTATACTAATTTATCTTAGCATACAAGGCTATATAAGCATTCATACAATTAACTATTGGTGTGTTCACTAACTAATGGCAGCTAAAGGTAATGCTCTAACCTTTGTTATGCATATATAGGTGTATGAATGTTATGCATATGTTGATAGTAATTTCTTGTTATAGAATATGCATGATATGAATAGCTACTCTACATTTTCTGGGTTTGATTTGCTTCCTAGTAAATTTACTTGTTTGTTCCAGGTGCTCATATGATCATGTTGATGTATGTGATATGCCCCTGGATCATGTATATGTTTTTAGTAGATGATTTCAGATCAGAGGCATATATTTCTCTTGTTTATGGTGATTGATTCCCTTTTCCCCACTAACTGCACTCCTCTCTCCTCATACTAGGCCAACCTTGTGGTCTTGTGAAGCTTGTTCTTTGGGAAATCTGATAAACCTGCATCTTGTGGCATGCCTGCACCTCCTAGCTGCTTGACCTAATTCCTAATTGAACTAAGTTACCATTTGGTCTTGGTATTGCTGGTTTGGTTCTTGTGGTTGTGCTGGTGGTGGTGAATCCTGCCCTGTTGCTCAACTCATGAGCAGGGTGGATTGTGTGGTGGTGTTGCTGGTGTGATGGTGATGTTTCTTGTGTGATGGTGACGTTCTTAGGCCCTAACTAAGGTATGATATGGCCCAAATTCGTTGGTCATCCCATACCATGAGTTTATGGTGTCAAATGAATGCCATGGGGTTCCTTTTATAATGTTTTGATGTCCACCACAAGTTGACACCTCAAGTGGTGACTCTTGTTTTCATTTGGTGAGTAAGCTACTTGTTGTCAAGCTCTCATGCATGAGCATTACTTGGGGTTCAAGTAAAAGAAGATATTTTCATGTGGATAACCATGAACATTACTTGGGGTTCAAGTAAAAGAAGATATTTTCATGTGCATAACTTGGGGTTCAAGTATAGGAAGATATTTTGAAATGCATTACTTGGGGTTCAAGTAAAGGAAGATATTTTCAAGTGGATAACTATCACAAGATATTTTCAAGTGGATAACTATCCTAGGTGGCATGATGATTATCCTCTAATAATCTTTATTTTGGATAGCTGATGTCTACACACGCGTCTGTTCTTGTAGACAGTGTTGGGCCTCCAAGTGCAGAGGTTTGTAGAGCAGCAGCAAGTTTCCCTTAAGTGGATCACCCAAGGTTTATCGAACTCAGGGAGGAAGAGGTCAAAGCTATCCCTCTCAAGCAACCCTGCAATTACGATACAGAAAGTCTCTTGTGTCCCCAACACACCCAATACACTTGTCAGATGTATAGGTGCACTAGTTCAGCGAAGAGATAGTGAAATACAAGTGGTATAGATGATTATAAGTAGCAAATGTGTTCTGAAATAAATAACGCTGCGAGCAAACAAGTAACAAAACAGCAAGTAAACGGTGTGCAAAGCTTGGAAACAAGGCCTAGGGATCATACTTTCACTAGTGGACACACTCCCAACAAATATAACATAATTGAACCTATAGATGCTATCATCAATATGCAACTCAAACAATTCTCCAATGGAAAACATACAATAATCATGCGTAGGGCTACGAAGCACTCCTCAAAGTCCGTATGTACCCAAACTAGATTGTCCCACACTATCACCGTGAACGCACTAGATGGTTCCAACAAACACCACATTCATAGAGACATTAACCAAAAAGATACACATGATGCACACACTAGTCACCTTTACACCATGATACGAGGTATCTCCGGAGAGTATAATAATTAAGCATAGAAGTAGCATAATATCTGAATAATAACATCTACCAATTCAACTAGATACAAAGCTCACGATCACACAAAGATCACATCATGGGAGAGAGAGGTGAACCACATAGCTACCGGTAGAGCCCTTAGCCCCGGGGATGAACTACTCCCTCCTCATCATAGGAGACAGCAAGGTTGATGGAGATGTCGGTGAGGTCGATGAAGATGGCGGAGACGGTGATGGAGACCGATAGAGATGGCTCCGGGGGCACTTCCCCGTCCCGGCAGGGTGCCGGAACAGAGACTTCTGTCCCCTGAAATTTGGCTTCGATGGCGGCGGCGCTGCGGAACTGTTCTGGAAATTTCGCCGACTCCCCTAGGGTTTTCCGTCCCGAGGCTTCTTATAGGCAAAGGGGCATCGTCAGGGGGCAGCCAAGGGCTCCTCACACCAGGGCGGCACGGCCAGGGCCTGGGCCGCGCCACCTATGTGTGAGGGCGGCCTCTGGCCCCCCTCCGGCTCTCTTTTGGTCTTCGGGAAGCTTCCGGGAAAAATAAGACTTCTGGAACTTGTTTCATCCAATTCCGAGAATATTTCCTGTGTAGCTTTTCTAAAACACAAAAACAGCAGAAAACAGGGAACTGGCACTGTGGCATCTTGTCAATAGGTTAGTTCCGGAAATCGCATAAAAATGCCACGAAGTGTAACGAAATAGTAGGCAAATGGTGTAAAAACAAGCATGGAGCATCAAAAATTATAGATACGTTTGAGACGTATCAATAGCCAAGTGGCATTTGGCACTAAATGGACTTGTGGCTGAATCAACTCATATTCTTATAGATATTTATAATTCATAATTGAATTGTGATCAATTGATGTGGTATTAATTGTTTGGAAGTTTAACTTCCAAAGTTCATATTTGAAATGATCCTGTTATTTTGAATTATGCACATTGTCTTATCTTATTTGTTCCTATTATAAGTTGTGCTCAAAATATCCAAAGTTAGCAAAGGTCATGTTCAAATTTTAAGTGATTTGATTTGATTTCACCAAGGCTTGATCATAAGAGTTTCAAAATGATCATAGTTATTTTTATTCAAATAGTTTGAACTATCTATTATATTATTAAAACAACTAACAACCAATGGTAGAGATTTATCACGTTAAAACTTAAGATGTACAAACGGTGGAGATTTGATGTCATCTCTACACGCACGACATATTTAGAAAGTAAACGATTGACTGTTGTCCGGCGTCAACACGCACAAGTAATAATCGGATTTATCTCCTGCCTAGAGTTTTACGTATATATGTACGAAGAGACAAATCTATGTGTTGTCTCTCGCGTAGAGTTCCTGTGCTTCACGCCGGCGACGACATAGTAGCGAGCCAGTAATATATCTTTCCATGCAATCAAGGTTCAGGCCACCGCCATGAGTTGGCGACGAAAACAATAACGCAGGAAACGTTCTATTTGACCTTGATTGGTGCTGCTTCCCTCAGATCACAACATGCAGGTTGCGTATAAGAAAATCGAAGGGCGTGCAGCAAAAAACACAACGACATGGTGCGGATACGCCCGTGACAACATAGCAGCGAGCCAGCAATATATATTTCCATGCAATCAAGGTTCAGGCCACCGCCATGAGTTGGCGACGAAAACAACAACGCAGGAAACGTTCTGTTTGACCTTGATTGGTGCTGCTTCCCTCAGAGACAAATGCAGGTTGCGTATACCAAAATCGAAGGACCGTGCAGCAGCAATCACAACGACATGGTGCGGATCTGGAAACAGCAACTAGCATCCCATCTCTAACCTCATCGATGAGCTCAAAGCGGAAACTTCAAGGTCGCTCCGACAAAGCTAGCTCTCGCATCAAGAAAGCTGAAGAACACAAGGTGCCCTGAATCTGCATCAAGCTCTTCGATGATTCTATGGACAATTGGTGATCTTGGATCAATGGCGACACAAAAAGTCAAACATAGGCGGCGGCAGACGATTTAGTGATCCACCATGTGGCGCCAGTTTGCATCAGTTGGGCTTGATGGGTGGCACAACATGAAAAAATCTACCGATTTTGATGTTTGGTAAATTATAGACAAAACGGCCGGAAGAAGGCAATATATTGCATGAAGAAAACATCTTGAAGGACTTGAGGAGTCATAAAACATACTGCATGGATTAAGTTCCTAGGTGGTTAATATCCGCTGATCGGCCTACGTACATAATATCTCTCTTGAGGATCCGCAACAAAGATAAGAAAAAGTCGGGGTTTTCAGAGACATCGTCGATCTACCAGAACCGCCGAGTCACCAGCTGTGGTAAGTCAAACATAGGCGGCGGCATACGATTTGGTGATCCACCATGCGACGCCAGTGTGCATGAGTTGGGCTTGATTATTATCGGATCACGCCCGTGAACTCAAGTTTATTGTTCACTTTCATCAAATAAATTGTTCGAACTGACCACCCAATGCATGAAGTCGGCGTGCATGAAAGTTCTGTGGTCGCCTATTTGAGCAGCTTGGTTCTGATGGGTGGCACAACATGAAAATCTTCCGATTTTTATGTTTGGTAAATTATAGATGAATCGGCCAGAAGAAGGCAACATATTGCATGAAGAAAACTGCTTGAGGGACTTGAGGAGTCATAAAATTGTGCAGCATGGATTAAGTTCCTAGGTGGTTAATATCCACTGATTGGCCTACGTAATATCTCTCTTAAGGATCCGCCGCAAAGATAAGAAAAAAATCGGGGTTTTCAGAACCACTGAGTCACCAGATGTGGTAAGTCAAACATAGGCGGCGGCAGGCGATTTGGTCATCCACCATGCGACGCCAATTTGCATCATTTGGCCTTGATTATTATTAGATCACACCCATGAACTCAAGTTTATTGTTCACTTTTATCACATAAATTGTTCGAGATGACCACCCAATGCATGAAGTCGGCATGCATGAAAGTTCCGTGGTTGCCTATTTGCGCAGCTTGGTTCTGATGGGTCGCACAACATGAAAATCTACCAATTTTGATGTCTGATAAATTATAGATGAAACGGCCGGAAGAAGGCAACATATTGCATGAAGAAAACAGTTTGATGGACTTGAGGAGTCATAAAACGTGCTGCATGGATTAAGTTCCTAGGTGGTTAATATCCGCTGATCGGTCTACATAATATCTCTCTTGAGGATTCGCCGCAAAGATAAGAAAAAATCAGGGTTTTCTGATGCATCACCGATTTACTAGAACCACCGAGTCACCAGTTGTGGTACTGCGTGCTCGCAAGAAGACATAAAATATCTGGCATCCGAGATGTACGCAAGTTTATTCAAAACCACTTCTTGGTTGGCCTCCCCCTGCATGAATCGTTTGATACACTGCCGACAGTTCAAATTCCAACACACGAAAAGGAAAAAAGATTTGATCAAAATTCGTTGCATGTATGCATACAAGCTGATTGCACATCCTTCATGCTATGGAATTAGCACGCGCAAAAGTATAAATAGGCTAGCTACTTCACGTGGAGCAATCAGAAAAGAGACATATAGGTGGACGCATGGACGGGGTGAGATTAAGTTGCCAAGAGGTAAGAAAGCAATACACATCTTTAATTGCAAATTTTTCATATAAGATACTAATTACACGTACAATGGAGTTATAGGCCCATTAGAATTGTCCATTTGTGGTTATTTCTCAATGACATTACCTTTGAAAAGATACGCCAGATCGATTACAAGTAGTGTACTCAAGGATAAGGAGTGTGAGAAAAATCTACATATTAGTAGCAAAGTTATTTAGGATGGTGTGTCTTAAGTATTATCAACAACATACATACTCAGCGGGTCTTTATTAAAGTCAAAATTAAAATGAATAGCAGTTCCAGCTGGAAAAATAACTGATGGAGACAACAATAAAAGTCTGGCTTTCGACAAGATATAATTTGGCTACATGTTATTCTATATTTTAAAATATCTATCTAACACACGATATTGAAAAACTAATATACTAATAAGATGTAATGAGTACGAATTTGAAAGCACATAATAACTCTAGCCGCGCAAATGCGCGGGCCATCCCACTAGTTTAAGGTAATGTAAATGAACTTAGTTTTGTTATATCTCATATAGTTAATAAGTTATGATTTAAATAAGAATGGGTGGCTTTTATGCACTTTAGACCTTGTGGTTTCCCAATTTTGGTAATAGGTTTAAGAGTGAATTAAATTATACCCATAAGTACTAGATCATTATCTAAGTAGTTAAACTCTATTGTAAACTCCCCTAACCATCTTGGTACTAGGTTAGTCTTTCCCTCTTCTGAAGCTTCTGAATTATACCCTATGGTTATATCTCAAGAGATAGGAATGATATTGGATTTGATATAGACTCTCTCCTTGTTCTGGAGCTAAATAGACTTAGATGGGAAAGATTATGATAATCAAGATATGAGGATAAAGTAGATTAAGAGTCAAGGTAAGACTTGTGTTGTCTTCCTGTAAGCTAGGAATGGCTTCAATGATTTAGGTTTAAGAAATACCATGGTGATCATGGTAGAATTGGTTATAAGGTCCTAAAATGATGTGTTAACATATTAATCCTACCTCACATTCATCTCCTTTGATTGTTGTTATTATCTCTACCCAAAACAAGGTTGTTAACAAAGGTCATGTTGAAGTTTATCGCACTTCAGTCGATGAGCTACTTCAATTCCATCAACTCAAGAGAAGCTTCAATCACTTTGACAAGTTTTATTTAAAAGCGCGAAAATTTCCCAGATTTTCTATGCATGAATGCAATGCACACTTCTGTGTTCCCTCTATTTCTAGCCTCACATCCTGGGATGTTACAGACTCTCCCCCTTAAAATTAACTTCGTCCTCGAAGTTCAAACTCTCTTACGTTTGGGCTGAGCTTATCGTCGATAACATCTTGCTTGCAACTCCTTCTCCAACTGATTGGATATAGATGATATCCTTTGTTCAGAGTATCTCTTAAATCCTTTTTCTCCGACTCTAAACAATTGTACTTGAATGAGTCCTATGTTGTCTTCCAACATTCTTGGGAAATCCAATAGTCTCAGGCTCCTTAGTTTACTTAGTTTTACAAGCTATTTTGGTGAGGTCTCCATAGTGGGGTATCAACCTTCTACTTTGAATCTAGTTATAGGTTATAAAATAAGGTTTCACGGAGCTCATGATGCTACTTAAGAGGTCCGTTAAGGTTTAGGCATACCTAAATATTCAATTCCAAGGAATGGATTAGACTCATTTAGCCTATCCAATCTAGGGTTTTGGTTCACCTTCAAAAATTTGATCTTGGTCCTCTATGCTGGAAAAGTTCAACTGTGATTCATACTAGCGGTGGTTCAGGGTTAACTTCTTCAAACTCCTTCACCTTTCTCCTTACGGAGAAAAGCTGGACTTTAGGAAAGTTTACTTATCGTACTTCATTCAGCTTCAACACCTTTTGCTTTCCTGAACTCCTCCTTCTTCATCTAGGTTTTCTTCTTACTCCAGCTTATTAGGTCTACTTCTTCAAACTCAAAGCCTACTCTCCCCCTTAGACTTTTCTAATGGTCTCCATGAGTCTTGTCCTCTAACCATTTGGGCTCCATGGTTATACTATTAGTCTTGGTCTGTCTTACGATGATGTCGTTCTAATGATTTCTCGAAGAAGTATGCGGTGTACCCACACAATTGTGGATATCCGGCATGAATTCTTCAATTATGTGTTTAGGTAGGGCTTCTATTCCACTTCTGGAAGTATGTACATCCCAAAGTTGTAAAGGTTGATGAGAATTGGGTTTTCCCATCGCTATCCATCCTAATTTAGATGGTAAGGTATATATACAAAGCCACGGGAGAAATCCGGCAGAGTTTCTCTTGTACCGGAGGACATCCACGACAGGCAATTGTATATAACCAACAAAATATGAACTAAAAGGGATACAAACGAATCGATGGCTTCAATGGATCATTGTTAACATGTAAGTCTACGAAAATCTCACAAGTCTTGGTCCATAGACAAAGACTATACTCAAAGATAAGAAAAGATATTGCTAACGTCTTACCACCAATCTACAATTCAAGATTTCGGGACTAGGGATCAATGTTATACAGAAATGTTATGTGTCTTAGTCACGCTAGCAATGAGGGTTACTAGGGTTACCACTCCCATGCTGAATAAAGCAGCAGGCAATACCAGAATGGATCATCGGTACTACAACACCTCAATCGACCCGTGATGTACTAAGCATAACCAAGGCTGCATAACAACGAGCTCAAATACCTCAAACTCAACTGTAGATAACCTAATTAGTGGTTCTACTCCATGATCTGGTGTTAGGACCTAGTATTCACGAACTTAGAGTTCCACTAAATTCCATACCAACTGTGGTATCTCTTAATCAATTGTTCTTCTTCTAGGGTTTGTATTGCAAGAAATACACCATTGGAATCCTAATAGGTTGTTCCATAAGTGACTTCTCTTGCATTCCCTTCTTATTTGGCTTCCTTCTTCTTGTGATTTCTTCATCATTGGCTTGACTGTCTTCGGAACTCGTCTCTTCCTCACACGAATCCTTTAACCCTCTAGATCAATGCCATGAAGTAAGAACTTGATAATGCAACATGCATTTGCATATCAGAGTTAAACTTCATGTATGGATCTAGTCAATCAATAAAAATCCAAGAAAAATCCAAATGTGTTCTGGCAACATACATCATCATAAGCCCGTTGAGTAAAACATCTCTATAATTTAGGCTTAGATGTGTACTTTATAGCACCAAGTAATATAGGTTTATATCGTGCTATATTGCACATAGTGGTGGACTACTACTCTTTGTCTCAATATTTACTTCAATTGCTCAATTGCAACCAAATAATTTGAACAAAATGGGTTTGTGAGTCTTTATAGCTGACCTATATGTGCCTTTCTATCCTTCTATAACTTACCTTTCATTCTATTGAAGACTACCCTCACATGATCTTTCGAAACTTCTTGCATAGCTTCTCTAAACACCTACTTTGCTAAGCATGGTTCACACAGCTCCATGATTTTCATGGGGTTCTCTGTTGTGCTTAGATAAATCTCCTCGAACTAAAGACTATAGTTGTGGTAAACTTGACCTAGTTACCATGGTTTGGAACACTTCATTCATCTTTCTTATTGAACATCTTCTTCCTCAGCAAGGAATTGCTGGTTTATGATACGTCCATATTGCATCACTATTTTGTATCATAATTTACTGTTATTCATTGATATATTTCATATTTAGATATGATACTTATGTTATTTCCTTTGTTTTCACATGTTTGATGATCATTGGAGGATTTGCTGCCGGAGTCAGGATTCTGCTAGAAAAGGACTGTCAAGACACCATATTTCGGAAGATCAGGAAAATTCCAGAAAAATACCAGAAAATTCTATTTTACCAAAAGACTCCGGAAGCCAGAAGGAGAAGGAGAGAGGAGCCAGGGGGCGGCCTCACGCACAGGGGGCGCGGCCTGACCCCTGGCCGCGCCGGCCCTATGTGAGGCCACCCTGGCCCACATCTGGTCTCGCCCCTTCCCGTACTTCATCGTCCCCGAAAACCTAAGTCAAGGGGGGGCTCAGAGAGAGACACAGCCGCCTCTGCGGGGCGGAAAACACTAGAGAGAGAAAAGCTCTCCGGCAGGGAGAAATCTACCGGGGAAATTCCTTCCCGGAGAGGGGAGATCGTCGCCATCGTCATCATCATCGCACCGGACTTCATCGGGATCATCATCATCATCTCCATCACCAGCACCTTCATCTCCACCATCACCACGCCATCCCGCTGTAACATCTTGAGTTGGATCTTGTTATATTCTTAGGGGAAACTTTCCCGGTGTTGATTACTCTTGTAGTTGATGCTATTGAGTGGAACCGTTGAATTAATGTTTATGTTCAGATTGTTATTTACCATTATTTCACCTCTGATCATGATCCATATGATGTCTTGTGAGTAGTTCGTTTAGTTCTTGAGGACATGGGAGAAGTCGAGATGTTAGTAGTGAATTATTGTTGACAAATATTTAATGGTTTGATATTGTTGTGGTGCTATTTCACTAGTGGTGTCATGTGAACATCGACTACATGATACTTCACCATTTACGGGCCTAGTGCGATGCATTGTGTATTTGGCTACCAATTGTGGGGTTGCTGGAGTGATAGAAACCTAAACCCCCGTTGGGAAACCATTGCACCAGGGAGCGTAGGATCTTAGAGTTTAAGGCTGTGGTTAGATTTATCTTAATTACTTTTTGTATTTGCGGATGCTTGCAAAGGGTATAATCACAAGTGTGTATTTATCCTAGTAAGGGTAGTGCGCTAGCATAGGTTCACCCCCATAACACCTATCAAACCAGTAAAGACTATTAGCGGTATGAAGCGAAAGCTCTTGACAGAAACTCCCGTGTGTTCTCGAGAACGTTTGGTTATTGTAAGTTACACAACCGGCTTGTCCTTTGCTGAAGAAAGGATTGGGCCACTTGCTGCAATTATTACTACTATCTTTTATTTACTCGCACTTTATTTACTTGTATTACCAAATACCCCTGAAAACCTGTTTGCTAGTATTTACAGTGAATCCTTGATCAAAACCACTTATCAACACCTTCTGCTCCTCGTTGGGTTCGACACTCTTATTTATTGAAAGTACTATGATACACCCCCTATACTTGTGGGTCATCAAGACTATTTTCTGGCGCCGTTGCCGGGGAGTGAAGCGCTATTAAAGAGTGGAATTGGTAAAGGTAACCGTCACTTTGAGTATTGTTTTATTCTTGTCTTTTGTTTTTATTTTACTCTGCTATGGAGAACTCTCCATTTGGTTTCCTATTTGGAAACACATCTACTACTGCTGCACATGTGGATGAACCACCACCGTCACCGCCTGCTGAAATTGATCCTTTTAAAATACCTATGAAAATTGTTGGGCGTATTATGGATAATGGCTATTCAAGAGATGGAACTGTCCATCCGGGTGATCACTTACTATTTATACATGAATTATGCGAGTTGTTCAGGTGTGCAGGTATTTCACCAAGCCAGGTCAAGAAGAAGCTATTCTCTTTATCATTGAAAGGCAGAGGTGAGGAGTGGTATCGACTGCTCCAAGATGGTCCATCTATGGGACGGGAGGACATTGTACCTCTCTTTTATTCCAAGTTTTATCCTCCAAGTGAAATCCATAAAGATCGTAATCGGATATATAATTTTTGGCCTCATGATGGAGAGAGTATTGCCCAAGCGTGGGGGAGATTGAAGTTACTAATGCTCAAATGCCCCATTCATGAGCTCCCCAATAATATTGTTATTGATAATTTTTATGCGCGGCTTACTCTTCCGGATAAGGATTATTTGGATGCTTCTTGCTTTGGATCATTTACTCATATGAAAGAAGACGCTAAGTGGAAACTTCTTGACCGTATACAAGAGAATGCTGAAGGATGGGAAAACGACAAAGGTAGGAAGTCAGGTATAAATTATGATTATGAATGCATTAAAGCTTTTATGGGAACTGATGACTTTCATAGTGTTAGCACTGCTTCTTGATTCACAAATACTTGCTAATTGTCTTAAGGCCTTTGCCTCTTATCTTGATGTTCCAAAGAAAGATTGGAACAAATATCATGCGCCTTATAAAGACTCTATTAGTCACATACCTGATGCAGCTACTAAAGTTTGTACTGTTGATAGCATTGTGCCTGAACCTTATTTTGAGAAGACACCTTTCCCTGCTAAGGTAAAGAAGTATTCTACTTTGGTAAGTGTGTCTAATAAAAGTACTAAGAAAGCTGTAGAACCTGATGAGCAAATTACTATTAAGTCTCCTGTAGCTATATTGAAGGATCTTGTTACTAAAGATGTAGGGGATGAATATATTCTTTTTTGTGAAGATGCTTCTAACATTCTCTCTCATCCTAAAAAAGCATAGGAAAACAAGTGTTCCTATTATTTCTGTCAGGATTGGATATCATTGCTATTATGGTTTATGTGATATTGGTGCTAGTGCAAGTGCTATTCCTTTAGAGCTTTACAAAGAAATTATGCATGAGATTGGCGCTTGTGAACTTGAAGATATTGATGTGGTTGTTCAGCTTGCTAACAGAGAGACTGTTTGGCCGCTTGGTATTGTTCGAGATGTGGAAGTTCTTTGCGGTAAGACTAAATACCCTACTGATTTTCTAGTACTTGGAAAGGAGGCTAGTAAAACTTGTCCTATTATTTTTGGTAGACCATTTTTGAACACTTGTGGCGCCGTGATAGATTGTAAGAAGGAGAATTTTTTTACTAAGTTTAATGGAGAGTCTTATGAGTTTAATTTTTCCAAGTTTGCTAAGACCTCTTATGAGAATGACACGCCTAATGAAAATTTTCGAGTTGAACAGCTTGCGTCTATTGCTCTTGCTCCTAATAATGCCTTGCAGCAATTCATGGAAGATCATGAAAGTGATGTTTTCAGTAAGGAAAGAGAAGAGATTGACGATATTCTTCTTCATCAACCACCATTAATCAAGCATAATCTACCTGTGGAGGATCTTGGTACCACTTTGCCACCTAAGGAAGATCCTGTGTTTGAATTAAAGCCTTTGCCTGATAATCTTAAATATGCTTACATAGATGATAAGAAAATATATCATGTTATTATTAGCTCTAAACTTTCAGGAAAGGAAGAAGAAAGATTATTGGAGATATTGAGGAAACACCAAGGAGCTATGGGATATACTCTTGATGATTTAAAAGGGATTTCTCCCACTTTATGTCAGCATGCCATTAATATGGAGAAAGACGCGAAGCCAGTCGTGGAGCATCAACGCCGCCTAATTCCCAAGATGAAGGATGTGGTAAGAAATGAGGTATTAAAGCTCCTTGATGCTGGTATTATTTATCCTATTGCTGATAGTAGATGGGTTAGTCCTGTTCATTGCGTTCCTAAGAAAGGAGGTATGACTGTTGTGCCTAATGAGAATAACGAGCTTATTCCTCAAAGGGTAGTAGTTGGTTATAGGATGTGCATAGATTATTGGAAGGTAAACAAAGTTACTAAGAAAGATCATTATCCTTTACCGTTTATAGATCAGATGCTAGAAAGGTTATCTAAGAAAACTCATTTTTGTTTCCTTGATGGTTATTCTGGCTTTTCTCAAATTGCTGTTAAAAAGGAAGATCAAGAGAAAACCACTTTTACTTGTCCTTATGGAACTTATGCTTATAGACGTATGCCGTTTGGTTTATGCAATGCTCCTGCTACTTTTCAAAGATGCATGTTTGCTATTTTTCATGGCTTTTGTGAAGAAATTGTGGAGGTCTTCATGGATGATTTCTCCATCTATGGAACTTCTTTTGATAATTGTTTGCACAACCTTGATAAAGTTTTGCAGAGATGCAAAGAAACTAACCTTGTTCTTAATTGGGAGAAATGCCACTTTATGGTGAATGAAGGAATTGTCCTTGGACATAAAAATTCTGAAAGAGGTATTGAAGTTGACAGAGCAAAAGTGGAGGCAATTGAGAAAATGCCCTGTCCCAGAGATGTTAAAGGTATTTGTAGTATTCTTGGTCATGCTGGTTTCTATAGGAGGTTTATTAAAGATTTCTCTAAGATTTCAAAGGCTCTTACTAATCTTCTTCAAAAAGATGTACCATTTGTCTTTGATGATGATTGTAAGGAAGCTTTTGAAACTCTTAAGAAGGCTTTAACTACTGCTCCTATTGTTCAACCACCTGATTGGAATTTACCTTTTGAAATTATGTGTGATGCTAGTGATTTTGCTGTTGGTGCTATTCTTGGACAGCGCGTCTGAAAGTACAAGGATGTCGCCTAGAGGGAGGGTGAATAGGTGATTTAAAACTTTTACAAGTGGCTTGACAAATGCGGAATGAAACTAACGTTTAATTTGCCAAGCATACAAAACCTAAACAAACTAGGTTCACCTATGTGCACCAACAACTTATGCTAGACAAGATAAGCAACTATGAGATAGCAAGATATATATAACTTCAAGAACGAAGGCTATCACAAAGTAAATTGCATAAGTAAAGGAGCTCGGGTATAGAAATAACCGAGGGACGCGGAGACAATGATATATCCCGAAGTTCACACCCTTGCGAGTGCTAATCTCCGTTGGAGCGGTGCGGAGGCACAAGGCTCCCCAAACGCCACGGAGGCTCACCGTAATCTCCTCGAGCCCTCCCACCAAGATGGAAGACCCGACCACTATGGGACACTTGAGGGCAGTCACCGAACCCGTACAAGCTTGGGGCAATCTCCACAACTCAATTGGAGGCTCGCAAGAATCGCCACTGAGGCACCACAAAGCTTGGGAAGATCTCCACAACTTAATTGGAGGTCCCCAAGTAATTGCCACGGAGGCACCACAAAGCTTGGGAAGATCTCCACAACTTAATTGGAGGTCCCCAAGTAACCACTAAGCCACTAAGCCGTCTAGGGTTCCAAGAACCCAAGAGTAAAAAGCTCAACGAACTTTCACTACCGAATCTCCGAGGAGAACTCAAACCGATGCACCAAATGCAATGGCAAGAACACACAAAGTGCTCAAATCCTTCTCTCCCAAATCCTACCAAAGCAACAAATGCTATGGAGGGATATGAGAGGAAGAACAAAGGAAGAAATCCACAAAGAACTCCAAGATATAGATCCAATGGGTTCCCCTCACAAAGAGGAGGAAGTGATTGGTGGAAATATAGATCTAGATCTCCTCTCTCTTTTCCCTCAAAGATATGCAAGAATCATGGGAGGAATTGAGAGATGGGCAAGCTTTCCAAGGTCAACAATGGAGGGAGAGAGAGGGGAAAAACGAGCTAACCCAAGCTTGAAGAAGGGGAGGGGTATTTATACCCCTCCCGGGATTGTAGCCGTTGCTGTACTGCAGGGCCGGATATTCCGGTCCAAGTTTGGACCGGATATTCCGCCCTTCCCCCCAAAAACTGCTAAGGACTTCGCGCGCGTCGTCCAGATCTGGGGCCGGATATTTTGGCCGGATATTTCAAAACTGGGCCGGATAATCCGGCCACCCCTAAAAATGGCTAAGGACCAGAATTTGGCAAAGTGCGCTTCACCCAGATTTAAGGCCGGATATTTCGGCCGGATATTTCCAAAACTGGGCCGGATAATCCGCCCAGGAAAAGTGAGCAACACGAAAACAGCGATAACTTTTGCATCCGGACTCCGTTTTCGATGAACTTGGGCTCGTTGGAATCACCACAATGAGCTCTACACCATCATCCATAGAAACATAATAGTCCAACAAAGGAGGATGAAGCCAAAAGATAAAATGTTTGACTTAGCTATAAAGATGAACCGGTAAAACCTCCAAACACTAAAAACGCAATTCGAGTTCCATACGAAATCCGTTTTTGATGAGATAGAGCTTGTCATGGAAATAACCACAAGCTCTAGAACCTCAAATGGATAAAATCCAAATAAGAACCAAGAAAGATAATGCCAAGTATGCAAATGTTTGAGCTCTCTCTGAACAATACGAATAAGTTACTCACTCGAGAGCCCCTCTTGATAGTACGGCTATCGATCCTAAAACCCGGTCTCCCAAACACTATGAGACCGGTAAGAAATAAACCCTATCAAGATCATACTTTTGCCTTGCGCATTCCACTTGAGATAGATAGTGACGATCTTGATCTTCTCAAGTTGGACTACCTTTCTTGATAGCGCTTGCTCGGTGAAGTTTTGCGGATTGCTCCCCCATACTTCACTATGGGAGAGACACTAGTAGAAATATCTTCACATGTCCATTAACACCAAATGGACACCGAGCTTCAAGCAAATGATATCTTCTATATGCCTATCTTGAACTTGCGCTTCGACTTGATCAACATTGGACTTCATCTTCTTCCTTCATAATTATGATGTCTTCAATAGGCTCAACTCCCTTGATCATCACATAAACTTCTTTATTTGCATCTTCTTACAACCTTGAAACCAACATATGGCTCAAGCGTTGTCTACGGACAAGTCCTACAAATATAACTCGATACAAACATTAGTCCATAGGGATTGTCATTAATTACCAAAACCACACATGGGGGCAAATGCTCTTTCAATCTCCCCCATTTTGGTAATTGATGACAATCTCTTTGAGAGGGTTTATATAATGAATTTAAAGGACTAAGATGGTTACACTAACATCAAATACTACAAAAGTATGTGATGTTAGTAGAACCATCATATATAGAGCAAACTCCCCCACAATCTATGCACGTGTGAATGAACTTGAATTTCATTGCATATATTGCCAACCAATGTTGTTGGTGGAGTTTCCACTATATATACTCAACCATGCAAAGCATGCAAGGCAAATGCTTAAGAACAAAACAAAAGTGTGAAACCCAATTCCTTTCAAACCCTCGAAACTTCTCCCCCATTGGCATCCATTGCCAAAATGGGTGGAAAGGCTTAGAAGGCCGATATAGTGAGAGTTCCTCCTCAAGGTGTGCATGACACAAAAAAGGTGAAAACACATGCACAAATTCAAGGACAAGAATTTGGAGGAAATCAAACTATATTGAGGATCAAAGATTGCAAACAAAATAGGATGACAAGATGGTTAAACTTCCAACAAATGAAGATAGCAATCAAAATATCCAAATAGCGAATCAAATAAAGATATTATGAGAAGACCAAAACAATGCTCTAAATAATATGAAGAAGCTCCCCAAGGTTTATGCACAACATATTCTATCTGAATTAAAGTATAAGGTGCACAAACATGGAATCATCACTCCCTCGATATTATTCAAAACATAATGATACCAAGTGACATCAAATACTATGATAACCACAAAATGGTGCTTTAAAATGAAATGAGGAAGCTCCCCAAGGTACATGCACAAGATAGAATGTTTGCATTTGAATACAATTTGCACAACATGGAATCCTCACTCCCTCAATACCATTTAAAAGGAACCATTAGCAAGAGACCATAGAAAAGAAATCAAGCTTAACACTTGCATCAAAGAAATGGTTGAGCAACAAATAAGGAACCAACATATTAAACGGCTCAACCAAAGGAATGTGTGATAGGAATGACAAAGCATATTATAAGACTAGTACAAAGATGTACATAGAGCATCCACATAGTCCTCAATGGATGATATTGCTTAGCATTCCATCCCAACACACAAGGTTTAAAAAAGATATCAAATAAGGAGATATCATCTCTCATGTGTATAAGTTTCTAAGTAGACAACATCACAAAGATAATTATCACAAAGAAACATGTACACATAAAATAGATACAAAGAATAGAACATGATATCCAAACAAGTTCATGCAATATACCAATGAGATTTTTACTTTTAAAGTATGGCCAAAGGCTCAATTTATCTTATTGCATATTGAAGAACTTCAACCACAAACATGTCAAAGACATCACAAATATCAACAAGGGAAAGAAGATAGTTGGGATGTTTTGAGAAAAGCAACAAGTATCACGAATAAGTATACCAAAAGAAAGAACTAAATTTGCACTTTCATCAATATTGCACATGTGAGGAACTTGAGGATTTGATATGCAATAAAATTGCTAGATAGACATATTTGGGAAGGGTGAATCATGAGCATGATTATATATATTCCCCAAAATATGCACTCATCTCAAATTACTCACATTTTCAATAGAGAGGTTTCATTAAGATCTTTGCAAATAAAGATTTTCATGCCATGAAATGACCCACACAAGGTTAGATGCTAGAAAAGTATGCATGAATAAGATACTTGTTACCGAGATACCATTAGAAGGATGTAGTAGATAGGAGTTCTTCAATAATCCTAGCTTGCCACAAATTATCAACTAGTCACCGCTTCATGCTTATTATTGAGACAAGCACCAATATATCTCCCATGTACCTAAAACAAATTCAAGTACAATATGGTCCCCAAACTCATTGGGTCCGAAGTAGTTAGACACTACAATATATAGGACAAGCTCCACATAAATATGTGCATATAGATATGAACTTGAATTTCATGCACATCTTAGCCGATTTAGGATTTGTTGGAGTTTACCCTATATATTGGATCAAAGAAAGCAAAGCATGCCATAAAGTATACATTTAGTAAATATGCATGCACAAGACTTTCAAGATCCAAAAGAGATACAATTTGGACAAAACACCAAGAAGACCAAGAAGTCACACAAAGGTGTGAAGAACTAAAGGTTGTCCAAAATTTTATCAAAGAATCAACTCAACACAAAAAAAAATGACTCCAAAGTCCACCAAGTGAACAAAGCACACGCCAATGAGCATAAAGGATCACTAAAACACACATGCCCAATGACTTATCTCATTTTAAGAATATAGAGCAAAAACAAGAGAAGAGATAACCATTCTCCCAAAGAGAGCAAGGTTCCAACAAACAAACCAAACTCTCCACTCTTTTATGATGGCACACTAAGTACCAAAAACAAAAAGATTTGTCTTCCAACAAAAACCAATACCAATTGAAATAAGCCGCAAGAGTATGTTATAGAAAATATAGGAGAGCTCCCCCAAGATTAGTGCATTATTTATGATTTTGCATTTAAATACACAATGCACACAAATGGGATCATCATCTCAACCTACATTAAGAATAACACAAAACAAGTTCAACAAAATCAAATGGAATCACAAGAGTTAAGAAAGACAATGGGAATTTAAAACAAATACATTCCTTGGCAAGAGATAAGGTAATTAAAAGCAATAGCCAATAAAAAGATGATCAATATATATATACCACATGATAGAGTACCAATTGTCCAAGGACAAGAGGTATTTGGAGTTATTAATTTCCCGGTGGTATTTTACACATAAATCCAAGATCATCTTCACAACAAGAAGCATATGAAAAGGATAAGAATTAAACACAATGCTAAAGAAGATATTCTTGATAGACTCAAATAGTTAAACAATCACGCAAAGCAATGATTAGGATAACTTGAAGCAAATGGTTTTCCAACTTTGATATTGAATTCCACATTTTAGGAAAACCCTACCAAGAAAGTATCTCACAAACAAGATCCAAAACAAGAGCAATAAAACAATTTGGCAAATTGAAACTTGTTTGAGCAAACATGTCACATAGAAGAAAGATAATTTGCAATATCAACACTATGTGACACAACCTCAAAAATACACATTTTATTGGTTTGTAGTATGCACAAAGCATACTTCTCCCCCATAATGTGATAAAGCATTTATTTTCACAAGAGGCAAATAAAATCCAACATGAGATGATTAATGGACATTATAGAATTTGAATTTCTCATGAGCATGACATACCACATAGAGACTAGATAATTTAAAATATAAACACTAAGTGGTATTCCTCATGTGCACACATATTTAGGATTGTGAAGTGCCAAAGCATATCACTCCCCCAAAATGGATAGTCTATTAGTCTCTCAAAAAAAGCCAAATAATATAAACGAAGATGCAATAAGGCTCAAACACAAACACACATACATGGTATGCAAACCCACAAGTACATACTTGATTAATCAAAATAAAACAAGTAGGTAGCACAACATATACCAACACATGTAATGGAACACAACCAACACATGCAAAAGGGGCGAGTAACTTTCAATGTAGATAAGTTGAGTACATGTTACCGCAAGGAGGAACATTGGATATATGATATAAACAAGATAATCCAATTGACTTGACTTGAGACAATATATTGATGAAGATCCCTTAATTCTTCATGATATAGCCAAGTCTCCAATGCCCTCCAACAAACACCTATTGATCAAGTTTTGGTGTGATGGTCCCCAACTAAGTTGGGTCCTAAGAGGTTAGTCACAATAGGCTTGGCCACCCAAATGGTTCTTTTCTTGACACCACATGGAGTACCAACAAATTTGGCAAACACATTGCCAACCTTATCCTTGCAAAGGGAATAAGCATCATCAATTATGATAGGGTTGGATGAGTTACCCATAGTGCATGAAGAAGAAAGGTGACCCTTCTCACGGCATATGTAGCAAGTTCTTTTCTTCACCTTCTTCTCACTTGATTTCTCCGCAATGGGAGCATTAGCTTGATTCTTCTTGGGAAGTGGCATTTCTTCAACTCGAGGTTGAGCGTGCCCTTGAACTTGAGGCCGCTTCCCTTGTTGCTTCTCAACTAATGCCTTCTTCTTCAAAGGGCAAGATCTAACATGGTGCCCTTCAATTTTGCACTTGAAGCAAATAATCTTGGCCGGATCTTTGACTTGTCCTTGGCCCTTCTTCTTCTTGTTAAACGTGGACTTCTTGTTGTTGTTGGAGATAAACCCAAGTCCACTCTTGTCATTGGGGGATTTTTGCACACTCAACATATTGTCAAGTTTGGATTTCCCTTCATGACTCTTTACCAAGTCTTTCTTCAAAGAAGAGACTTGGGCCTTGAGCTCTTCGATTTCCTCTACATGGTTAGTAACAACACAAGTACTAGAGGAAGTAGAAGCTTCATTGTTAGAGCAACAAGGAAAGGAAAGTAATTCATCACAAGATGTAGCAATGTTATGAGTGGATGAATTACTAGGACTAGCACAAGGCAATATGGCATTTTGAGAAGTAGTGCAAATGTCCACATGAGGCTCACTAGATGTTACCTTTGACATAATAGCCTCATGAGCTAATTTTAGCCTATCATGGGAAGCTAGAAGATCCTCATGGGAGCTAGAGAGCTTTCCATGATTTTCTTCCAATTTCCCATATTTGCTAGTTAGCAAATCAAGTTGAGCCCTTAGCTCAACATTCTCCTTCAAGATGGATGCTTCACAAGAAGTAGAGTTAGTAGCACAAGCATCATCACTAATGGAAAGCGGAGAAGACAATTTAGTAAGCTCATTTGAATTTGAAGCTTTAAGTTGCTCATGCGACTCGGTGAGAATGATGGGCTCACACGAAATGACCCTAGAGTCATTTTTAAGAAGCACAACATTCTCAAGGAGTTTAGCATAAGTAACTACAAGCTCTTCATATTTAGTTTCAAAATCATTTGCCACCACAAGAGTTCTATCATAGGATTTCTTTATTTAGATAATTCTAAAGTAAAGGTCTCCTCAAGAGATTCCTTGGTGGTTTGTTCTTCTTCTAGAGCTTCTTTTAGATCCGCAATCTCATCCGCGTAATCACGGGCATGACCTTGCATTTTAAAAATGGTATCCTCATGCTCCTCAATAATTTTATTGCTCTCGGTGGCAATAGCCAAAATCTTATAGAAGTAAGAGCAAGCAATTTTATTCTTACGAATAGCATGAAAAAACATTTCACTCTTCTCAAATAAAGAAGCAAGATCATCATATTCTTCTTCATTATACTCATTCTCATCATCACTAGATATATTGGGTTCCAAAGAAGGAGTTACCTTTGAAGCCCTAGCCATAAGGCAAATGTGGGAAGGAATTGATGATGATGAATAAATACTTGAAGCACCAAGAGAGATCATGTCTTGGCCAATAGAATTTCTGGTTTCCTCTACATTGTTAGACACACAACAACTAGAGGAACTAGAGGCATTTATATCATGGCAACAAGACGAAGTAAGCATATCATTATGAGATGTGTTCAAGGAGCATACACATGATATGCAAGGACTATCAACACAAGCATGTAAAGCATTTATGGTGCTAGAAGTGTTTAAGTCCAAAGATGAAGCATGGCAATGAGATAGAGATGAATGATCATCACAAGTAAGCTTACTATCAACATTGCAATTTCCATCACCATTCAACATAGAGTTACCTTGTGTCTTGCTACACTTTGGTGAAGTGGAAGAGAGTTCATCACGACCGGAAGTGGAGGGAATACAATCATCCTCAATCTTGTTGGACATGTCATATTTGTCTTGAATCTTTGTCCAAACCACATGAGCGCTACGGAAAGGCATGATTGCAAGAAAAACTGCATTGCTCACAAAGTCAACAAGCACATTAGTAGCTCGAGAATTAAGATAAGAGTTTCTCTTCTCCTCTAAAGATAGACTTTGGGAATCCTTAGGAGGAGAGAAACCCATATCTAGAATTCTCTCTATATTTGGGTCCATATCACGAAAATGATTAAGCATGCAAATTTTCCATATATCATAATCAGTGCCATCAAATATAAAGGTGTCATTGTGCACTAATCCCCTAGCCGACATCTTTGCTCTCAAGGCGGTGAAGCCCTAAAATGAGAGACCTTGCTCTGATACCAAATGAAAGTACAAGGATGTCGCCTAGAGGGGGGGTGAATAGGCGATTTAAAACTTTTACAAGTGGCTTGACAAATGCGGAATGAAACTAACGTTTAATTTGCCAAGCATACAAAACCTAAACAAACTAGGTTCACCTATGTGCACCAACAACTTATGCTAGACAAGATAAGCAACTATGAGATAGCAAGATATATATAACTTCAAGCACGAAGGCTATCACAAAGTAAATTGCATAAGTAAAGGAGCTCGGGTATAGAAATAACCGAGGGACGCGGAGACAATGATGTATCCCGAAGTTCACACCCTTGCGAGTGCTAATCTCCGTTGGAGCGGTGTGGAGGCACAAGGCTCCCCAAACGCCACGGAGGCTCACCGTAATCTCCTCAAGCCCTCCCACCAAGATGGAAGACCCGACCACTATGGGACACTTGAGGGCAGTCACCGAACCCGTACAAGCTTGGGGCAATCTCCACAACTCAATTGGAGGCTCCCAAGAATCGCCACTGAGGCACCACAAAGCTTGGGAAGATCTCCACAACTTAATTGGAGGTCCCCAAGTAATTGCCACGGAGGCACCACAAAGCTTGGGAAGATCTCCACAACTTAATTGGAGGTCCCCAAGTAACCACTAAGCCACTAAGCCGTCTAGGGTTCCAAGAACCCAAGAGTAAAAAGCTCAACGAACTTTCACTACCGAATCTCCGAGGAGAACTCAAACCGATGCACCAAATGCAATGGCAAGAACACACAAAGTGCTCAAATCCTTCTTTCCCAAATCCTACCAAAGCAACAAATGCTATGGAGGGATATGAGAGGAAGAACAAAGGAAGAAATCCACAAAGAACTCCAAGATCTAGATCCAATGGGTTCCCCTCACAAAGAGGAGGAAGTGATTGGTGGAAATATAGATCTAGATCTCCTCTCTCTTTTCCCTCAAAGATATGCAAGAATCATGGGAGGAATTGAGAGATGGGCAAGCTTTCCAAGGTCAACAATGGAGGGAGAGAGAGGGGAAAAACGAGCTAACCCAAGCTTGAAGAAGGGGAGGGGTATTTATACCCCTCCCGGGATTGTAGACGTTGCTGTACTGCAGGGCCGGATATTCCGGTCCAAGTTTGGACCGGATATTCCGCCCTTCCCCCCAAAAACTGCTAAGGACTTCGCGCGCGTCGTCCAGATCTGGGGCCGGATATTTCGGCCGGATATTTCAAAACTGGGCCGGATAATCCGGCCACCCCTAAAAATGGCTAAGGACCAGAATTTGGCGAAGTGCGCGTCACCCAGATTTAAGGCCGGATATTTCGGCCGGATATTTCCAAAACTGGGCCGGATAATCCGCCCAGGAAAAGTGAGCAACACGAAAACAGCGATAACTTTTGCATCCGGACTCCGTTTTCGATGAACTTGGGCTCGTTGGAATCACCACAATGAGCTCTACACCATCATCCATAGAAACATAATAGTCCAACAAAGGAGGATGAAGCCAAAAGATAAAAGGTTTGACTTAGCTATAAAGATGAACCGGTAAAACCTCCAAACACTAAAAACGCAATTAGAGTTCCATACGAAATCCGTTTTTGATGAGCTAGAGCTTGTCATGGAAATAACCACAAGCTCTAGAACCTCACATGGATAAAAGCCAAATAAGAACCAAGAAAGATAATGCCAAGTATGCAAAGGTTTGAGCTCTCTCTGAACAATACGAATAAGTTACTCACTCGAGAGCCCCTCTTGATAGTACGGCTATCGATCCTAAAACCCGGTCTCCCAAACACTATGAGACCGGTAAGAAATAAACCCTATCAAGATCATACCTTTGCCTTGCGCATTCCACTTGAGCTAGATAGTGACGATCTTGATCTTCTCAAGTTGGACTACCTTTCTTGATAGCGCTTGCTCGGTGAAGTCTTGCGGATTGCTCCCCCATACTTCACTATGTGAGAGATACTAGTAGAAATATCTTCACATGTCCATTAACACCAAATGGACACCGAGCTTCAAGCAAATGATATCTTCTATATGCCTATCTTGAACTTGCACTTTGACTTGATCAACATTGGACTTCATCTTCTTCCTTCATAATGATGATGTCTTCAATAGGCTCAACTCCCTTGATCATCACATAAACTTCTTTATTTGCATCTTCTTACAACCTTGAAACCAACATATGGCTCAAGCGTTGTCTACGGACAAGTCCTACAAATATAACTCGATGCAAACATTAGTCCATAGGGATTGTCATTAATTACCAAAACCACACATGGGGGCAAATGCTCTTTCAGCGTCGATAATAAGTTGAATGTTATTCATTATGCTAGTAAAATTCTTGATGCTGCTCAGAAGAATTATGGTACTACTGAGAAAGAGTTTCTTGCTATAGTTTTTGCATGTGATAAGTTTAGATCTTACATTGTTGATTCTAAAGTTACTATTCATACTGATCACGCTGCTATTAGATATCTTATGACTAAGAAGGATGCTAAGCCTAGGCTTATTAGATGGGTGTTGCTTTTACAAGAATTTGATTTGCATATCGTAGATAGGAAAGGTGCTGAAAACCCTGTGACTGACAACTTGTCTAGATTGGACAACATTTCTTTTGATCCTATTCCTGTTAATGATGGTTTTCTAAATGAGCAGTTGGCTGCAATAAATGTAACTTCGCGAGACCTTCCTTGGTATGCTGATTATGCTAACTTTCTTGTTTCCAAATATTTGCCTCCAACCTTTACAGCTCAGCTGTAACGGCCCAGAAAAATCCCCTTTTTAGAAATTGTTTGTTATTTTATTTTTTGTGCATCATCATGCATTGGTCACCTTGCATGTTTTTGTTTAATCTAATTTTATTTGGATAAAAATCTATTTGCATTTTGCTCGTATGATTTTATAATCAACCCTCTCCTTTTCTTACTTCAAAATAAAACTAAAACTATAATATTGCAAACTATGGGAATTTAAACTGTGCTAAAATCTATTTTTAAAATTTCCCAAACTCCTCTTCTTACAAATTCTAATTCTGAAAATAAAGTAAAGAAAAGCTCACGCCCAGCCACTTTGGACCATCTCACATCTCACCTTTTTGCTTCAGAGGAGAGACGCTGCTCTCCGTCTCCTCCGTACGAGCACGAGCACGGCGTGCTCGTCTCTGGCCGCAGTGACTCTCTTCTTATCCCCTTCTCGGTCGGAGCCCCTCTTCCTTCTTGATCCCATCCTGGAGAAAACCCTAGCCTCTTCTTTCCACCTCTCCGCCGCCGCCACAATCTCTGTTTTCCCCTCCACGAAAGAGCTGGTTGAAGCCGACGCCATGGACGGGATCTTGCAATCTCGTCACCCGGTGGAACCCCGCTGTCCCTGCCAGGACCGTTGTCCATAGTGCCAGGAACACCGTGGAGATCTTCTCCGTCGACCTCTTCACGGAGCCAGCAGCCAGAACCACAGGAACGGCGCCAAGTTCGCCGTCTCGCCGCGTGGTCACCACCGTCACCGCGCTTCCTTCATCGACTCCGACGTCGTTGAATTCTCCAACTCGACAGTAGAACCAGGGTGAGCGCCGCGTGAAACTCCTCTTCTTGATTTGTTTACCTTCTGCATCATCGCGTCCGGTTCTGGCAGTTTGTGGTCATCGTCGGCGTCTCGTCTCTGTCAGACCGCGTGCATCGACCGCGCCCGGCCGCGCGCTTGCTGCGATCAAGTTCCTGTTCGTGCGCATACAACTGCTTCTACTTTGTTTGTTCTCGTTACTCCCAGGACCGGCGGACCGAGTCGACAGTTTGAGTTCTTCAGTCTCAGTAAAAAAATGCTAGTTCCCCTGTTATGTTCAGTTTCCAGTTTTCAGTTCCAAAATTCAGTCCAGCCAGCTAGCTAGCCATCCACAGCTTCAGAATCAGCTAGCTAGTTTTTGCGATGGATCCATCCAACAACTTGCATGTTTGTTCAGCTAGCTAGCTCGTGACATGTTATTTTTCAGCTCAACAAATTTCCTGTAGTTACTCCTGACCTGCACAGTATGCTACCCGAGAATCGAAGCCCAAATCGTCACTGCTTCTTGTTTTGCTATCCCAAGTCGCCACTCCATATCCAGACCACAAGTTCGAATCCCCGGTAACCAAAATCCCCACCTTTTGTCAGTCTCAGTTTCAGTCGTCAGTTCAGTTCAGCTTCACACGTTAAGTTTGGGTTCAGGCATTAGTCAAAAACGTCAGCTTCCTGTTTTGTTCAGTCCATTTGAATCTGCCTCTTTTACATACATGTTCTAAACTTTGATAGATGTGGCGAATCCAGAGAATCTGATGAATTTGACTACGACATCTGGTTTATATTTTAACAAACTCAAATCTGACCCACTAGTTAAATGTTTTCACAAATAACTAAATCTTGTTTAATTTATATCTTCTAAACGGTAACTCGAAATAAAAAGTATTTTATATGGTTTTCGATCAGAAAAGTGTGTAGAATCTGAAAATAACATTCGTATACCTATTCCCATCTCGCATCATGGCGTGTCCTGGTAGTTTGCATTTCACTAATTAATAACTTATGGAGTATTAGGGAAATGCCTATAATAGTTCCCACTCCATTTAATTTTGTGTAGCTCACCTATGCTTTGCTTTGCCATGCTAATAAACATTTAAATTGCCGCATAGTAAACAACTTCAACCTAATGTGTGTGTGTCGGGATTCCAATCCCACTTAATTTTGAATAAGTTGCATTGCATCATACTTGTCATGTCATGCATATCTTCGTATGATCATGCTGATTCTTTTACCGTAGTAGTAAGTGTTGCATCCGTTGTTTGTTGTAGTGATTTGCTTCTTCTCGGATAGGACGCTTCGTGATGTTGTGAGCAACGACAAGTTCTACGGGTGTTTCTCGACAATCTTGCCAGGCAAGCTCTCCCGCCCCTTGTCAACCTATACGGGTACTTATTACCTATTTGTGTTTATGCATTCTCTTATGCCTTATGCTAGCCTTTCCGATGCTTTGTTCGAGTCACGTATCCTATCCACCTGTTTTCTCCAAAGCAAAACTATATACTTGCCACCTCCCGCCTATTACCTTTTGCTTGTTGTTTGAGTTGGCCTTGCGAGTCGTAGGCATGCTTAGGTTGTTTCAAGTTGTTTTATCTTATCGGGTTGTTGGGAAGTTATCACATGCTTTACTTTATGGTTATGAGATGGATATGAATTGAAGATAAGTTGGATATTAGATGTTGGAGATAAACTTGATTTATTTATGTTACAACTACACTTGATTAAGCAGAGGCATCGGTGAGTCATTTTGCCTGTTTTCCGACGGCTCACTTGTGTCCCCTAGGACCCCGAGTTCGCATGAACTGTTCTAAGCTGAGCGCACTAACCACTCGTGGAGATGCCATGGGATCTCCCTTGACTTACTACTTTTTCTCGAGTTAGTTTACCGGGGGCCACAACACCGTATTTTACATTTAGATCTGGATTTGGGTGGAGTCACCTTTGATGGTGGCGGAGTCTCTAAGCCCCCCTCTGATGGGTGTGGTTGCGTCGCCTCCGATGGTTGACGTGTTTATTTGCCTGCGGGTCGAATTGGAAGCTGGACGACGTCTCTCCGATGAGCCTTCTTTCAGACTTTCACGCCGTCGCAAACTTCTAGGTCCGTCTTCGGAGCTCGGCCGACTTTGTTGCGGGTAGCTTAGTAGGGTGGCCCCCCTAAACTCTCTCGTAGAACTAGCAACGGTCTTGTCGTGATATCCTGCCCTTGCTAGGTTGGATTGATCGAGCGTGTATGGGTACATTGGTGCACCCCTGCAGGGTAAATCTTTTCGAAAAGCCGTGTCCGCGGTTATGGACGACTTGGAGCCGTTCTACTCGATCATAGAACAACTTGCACCTAATTGATGATAAAAAGTGGCATAGTATATAGTTCTACTACAATATTAAATTGTTATAAAATTGTCAACCGTGTGAGTGCCTTTGATATTGCTTCTTCGTGTGGTTGCGACGAGGTGATTCATCGGCTGGGTTATGTTTGTTGTAGTATTCTAGTCCTTTACTTTATGCGCTCTCTTATCTTATTCTGATTAAACGGAAGTTGTAGAGTGTCTCTATAGGTTCTTTAGTGCTTGCTCGCTACCGCTTAACCCACCATACAGCTGACGTCCTTTTGAGTCTCTCGAGCTTGTCTGCGTACCTCACATACAAAGGCGGCTTGTTGACTATGCTTTGTACGTCTTGAAGTCTTGCTAAGTACTTCGTACTTATTGCTGCTCGTCTTGGATTTCTCGCCGGAGCAGGTTTGAAGACAGGTACATGGGAGCGACGACGTTAGCAAGGTTACCCTTCCAGCTTGGCCTGGGCAGGGTTATGGACGCCATCGTTATCTTCAGGCCTCTTAGGCCTATTTGTATTCTTGTTCGTACTCGGATACTATTTTGCTTTATATATGATTTGGATCTTGTATGTATTTGGATCTTGACTCATGGAGTCTTCGCGGTTGTATTTATATATTCTTTTGTGGGTTCCATCGTGAACTTGTGTAACTGTTGCTACCTTGATTCCACCCGCCGAATGTGTATGTTGCGACATGCACATTTCGCTTGGTGGGCGTTTCCAAAGCGACATCGTGCGAATTGTGGCGTGATTGCTATAATTCGTAAGGTGCCGATTTTGGGCCGTCACAAGTGGTATCAGAGCCAAGGTTTTATCGATACCCGTGGGTCCGCTCTGCCTGTAGGATAACCTTGCCAATGGTCGTTGTTGAGTCTAGTGTCAAAACTATTTTTGCTAAAAACTCGTTGGATAGTTCTGAGTAGGTCTGCATTTTACTTCTTACCTCTCTGCTTTTCTCCTCTTACCTTTGCGAGTTTTGTGTCATCTCTCTTACCTACCTCTTTGAGATTTAGGTTCCCACGTGGGTGGACGATCTCTTGCCTTTATCCTAATAGGTCCGTTCTTCGAAAGTTCATCGTCGTCAACGTGAGCAAGAATCAATTGTTGGTGGTGTCGAGAAGAAATCTCTTATTGGTGGTGTCGACAAGTTCAACACGATGAAGATCCGATAGTCTAGCCAACTCTCCCTCCTACACGAGCGTGGATCTCGGGGCGAGATCCCTTGTTGGTGGTGTCGATTGTAACGGTCCAGAAAAATCCCCTTTTTAGAAATTGTTTGTTATTTTATTTTTTGTGCATCATCATGCATTGGTCACCTTGCATGTTTTTGTTTAATCTAATTTTATTTGGATAAAAATCTATTTGCATTTTGCTCGTATGATTTTATAATCAACCCTCTCCTTTTCTTACTTCAAAATAAAACTAAAACTATAATATTGCAAACTATGGGAATTTAAACTGTGCTAAAATCTATTTTTAAAATTTCCCAAACTCCTCTTCTTACAAATTCTAATTCTGAAAATAAAGTAAAGAAAAGCTCACGCCCAGCCACTTTGGACCATCTCACATCTCACCTTTTTGCTTCAGAGGAGAGACGCTGCTCTCCGTCTCCTCCGTACGAGCACGAGCACGGCGTGCTCGTCTCTGGCCGCAGTGACTCTCTTCTTATCCCCTTCTCGATCGGAGCCCCTCTTCCTTCTTGATCCCATCCTGGAGAAAACCCTAGCCCCTTCTTTCCACCTCTCCGCCGCCGCCACAATCTCTGTTTTCCCCTCCACAAAAGAGCTGGTTGAAGCTGACGCCATGGACGGGAGCTTGCAAGCTCGTCACCCGGTGGAACCCCGCTGTCCCTGCCAGGACCGTCGTCCGTAGTGCCAGGAACACCGCGGAGATCTTCTCCGTCGACCTCTTCACGGAGCCAGCAGCCAGAACCACAGGAACGGCGCCAAGTTCGCCGTCTCGCCGCGTGGTCACCACCGTCACCGCGCTTCCTTCATCGACTCCGACGTCGTTGAATTCTCCAACTCGACAGTAGAACCAGGGTGAGCGCCGCGTGAAACTCCTCTTCTTGATTTGTTTACCTTCTGCATCATCGCGTCCGGTTCTGGCAGTTTGTGGTCATTGTCGGCGTCTCGTCTCTGTCAGACTGCGTGCATCGACCGCGCCCAGCCGCGCGCTTGCTGCGATCAAGTTCCTGTTCGTGCGCGTACAACTGCTTCTACTTTGTTTGTTCTCGTTACTCCCAGGACCGGCGGACCGAGTCGACAGTTTGAGTTCTTCAGTCTCAGTAAAAAAATGCTAGTTCCCCTGTTATGTTCAGTTTCCAGTTTTCAGTTCCAAAATTCAGTCCAGCCAGCTAGCTAGCCATCCACAGCTTCAGAATCAGCTAGCTAGTTTTTGCGATGGATCCATCCAGCAACTTGCATGTTTGTTCAGCTAGCTAGCTCGTGACATGTTATTTTTCAGCTCAACAAATTTCCTGTAGTTACTCCTGACCTGCACAGTATGCTACCCGAGAATCGAAGCCCAAATCGCACTGCTTCTTGTTTTGCTATCCCAAGTCGCCACTCCATATCCAGACCACAAGTTCGAATCCCCGGTAACCAAAATCCCCACCTTTTGTCAGTCTCAGTTTCAGTCGTCAGTTCAGTTCAGCTTCACACGTTAAGTTTGGGTTCAGGCATTAGTCAAAAACGTCAGCTTCCTGTTTTGTTCAGTCAATTTGAATCTGCCTCTTTTACATACATGTTCTAAACTTTGATAGATGTGGCGAATCCAGGGAATCTGATGAATTTGACTACGACATCTAGTTTATATTTTAACAAACTCAAATCTGACCCACTAGTTAAATGTTTTCACAAATAACTAAATCTTGTTTAATTTATATTTTCTAAACGGTAACTCGAAATAAAAAGTATTTTATATGGTTTTCGATCAGAAAAGTGTGTAGAATCTGAAAATAACATTCGTATACCTATTCCCATCTCGCATCATGGCGTGTCCTGGTAGTTTGCATTTCACTAATTAATAACTTATGGAGTATTAGGGAAATGCTTATAATAGTTCCCACTCCATTTAATTTTGTGTAGCTCACCTATGCTTTGCTTTGCCATGCTAATAAACATTTAAATTGCCGCATAGTAAACAACTTCAACCTAATGTGTGTGTGTCGGGATTCCAATCCCGCTTAATTTTGAATAAGTTGCATTGCATCATACTTGTCATGTCATGCATATCTTCGTATGATCATGCTGATTCTTTTACCGTAGTAGTAAGTGTTGCATCCGTTGTTTGTTGTAGTGATTTGCTTCTTCTCGGATAGGATGCTTCGTGATGTTGTGAGCAACGACAAGTTCTACGGGTGTTTCTCGACAATCTTGCCAGGCAAGCTCTCCCGCCCCTTGTCAACCTATAGGGGTACTTATTACCTATTTGTGTTTATGCATTCTCTTATGCTTTATGCTAGCCTTTCCGATGCTTTGTTCGAGTCACGTATCCTATCCACCTGTTTTCCCCAAAGCAAAACTATATACTCGCTACCTCCCGCCTATTACCTTTTCCTTGTTGTTTGAGTTGGCCTTGCGAGTCGTAGGCATGCTTAGGTTGTTTCAAGTTGTTTTATCTTATCGGGTTGTTGGGAAGTTATCACATGCTTTACTTTATGGTTATGAGATGGATATGAATTGAAGATAAGTTGGATATTAGATGTTGGAGATAAACTTGATTTATTTATGTTACAACTACACTTGATTAAGCAGAGGCATCGGTGAGTCATTTTGCCTGTTTTCCGACGGCTCACTTGTGTCCCCTAGGACCCCGAGTTCGCATGAACTGTTCTAAGCTGAGCGCACTAACCACTTGTGGAGATGCCATGGGATCTCCCTTGACTTACTACTTTTTCTTGAGTTAGTTTACCGGGGGCCACAACACCGTATTTTACATTTGGATCTGGATTTGGGTGGAGTCGTCTTTGATGGTGGCGGAGTCTCTAAGCCCCCCTCTGATGGGTGTGGTTGCGTCGCCTCCGATGGTTGACGGGTTTATTTGCCTGCGGGTCGAATTGGAAGCTGGACGACGTCTCTCCGATGAGCCTTCTTTCAGACTTTCACGCCGTCGCAAACTTCTGGGTCCGTCTTCGGAGCTCGGCCGACTTCGTTGCGGGTAGCTTAGTAGGGTGGCCCCCCTAAACTCTCTCGTAGAACTAGCAACGGTCTTGTCGTGATATCCTGCCCTTGCTAGGTTGGATTGATCGAGCGTGTATGGGTACATTGGTGCACCCCTGCAGGGTAAATCTTTTCAAAAAGCCGTGTCCGCGGTTATGGACGACTTGGAGCCGTTCTACTCGATCATAGAACAACTTGCACCTAATTGATGATAAAAAGTGGCATAGTAAATAGTTCTACTACAATATTAAATTGTTATAAAATTGTCAACCGTGTGAGTGCCTTTGATATTGCTTCTTCGTGTGGTTGCGACGAGGTGATTCATCGGCTGGGTTATGTTTGTTGTAGTATTCTAGTCCTTTACTTTATGCGCTCTCTTATCTTATTCTGATTAAACGGAAGTTGTAGAGTGTCTCTATAGGTTCTTTAGTGCTTGCTCGCTGCCGCTTAACCCCACCATACAGCTGACGTCCTTTTGAGTCTCTCGAGCTTGTCTGCGTACCTCACATACAAAGGCGGCTTGTTGACTATGCTTTGTACATCTTGAAGTCTTGCTAAGTACTTCGTACTTATTGCTGCTCGTCTCGGATTTCTCGCCAGAGCAGGTTTGAAGACAGGTACATGGGAGCGACGACGTTAGCAAGGTTACCCTTCCGGCTTGGCCTGGGCAGGGTTATGGACGCCATCGTTATCTTCAGGCCTCTTAGGCCCATTTGTATTCTTGTCCGTACTCGGATACTATTTTGCTTTATATATGATTTGGATCTTGTATGTATTTGGATCTTGACTCGTGGAGTCTTCGCGGTTGTATTTATATATTCTTTTGTGGGTTCCATCGTGAACTTGTGTAACTGTTGCTACCTTGATTCCACCCGCCTAATGTGTATGTTGCGACATGCACATTTCGCTTGGTGGGCGTTTCCAAAGCGACATCGTGCGAATTGTGGCATGATTGCTATAATTCGTAAGGTGCCGATTTTGGGGCGTCACATCAGCAAAGAAGAAAATTCTTCTATGATTTGAGGCATTACTTTTGGGATGACCCACACTTATATAAAGAAGGAGTTGATGGTATTATGCGAAGATGCGTACCAGAATATGAGCAACAAGAAATATTAAGAAAATGCCATGGTAGTGCTTATGGAGGACATCATGCTGGAGATAGAATCGCACAAAAGGTTCTACAATCAGGATTTTATTGGCCAACCCTCTTTAAAGATGCCAGAAGGTATGTTTATCTTGTGATGAATGTCAAAGAGTTGGTAATATTTCTAGACGCAATGAAATGCCTATGAGTTATACTCTTGTTATCGAACCGTTTGATTGTTGGGGATTTGACTTTATGGGTCCTTTTCCTCCTTCAAAAGGCTATACCCACATACTTGTTGCTGTTGATTATGTTACTAAATGGGTAGAAGCCATACCTACAAAGAGTGCCGATGGTGAGACCTCGTTAAAAATGCTTAAGGATGTTATTTTTCCTAGGTTTGGTGTGCCTAGATATCTTATGACTGATGGAGGTTCTCATTTTATTCACGGTGGTTTTAGAAAAACTCTTGCTAAATATGATGTTAATCATAGAATTGCTTCTGCTTATCATCCCCAAACTAGTGGGCAGGTAGAGCTTTCAAATAGAGAGATCAAGTCTATCTTGCAGAAGACTGTTAATAGATCTAGGAAAAACTGGGCTAGTAAGTTAAACGATGCTTTATGGACTTATAGAACTGCTTATAAGAACCCCATGGGCATGTCTCCTTATAAGATGGTTTACGGAAAAGCATGTCACTTGCCCTTAGAATTAGAACACAAAGCTTTTTGGGCAGTGAGAGAGCTTAATAGACATTTTAAACTAGCCGGTAAGAAAAGGTTGTTAGATTTGAGTTCTCTAGACGAGTGGAGAAACGAAGCGTATGAGAATGCCAGGCTTTTCAAAGAGAAAGTCAAGCAATGGCATGATAAGAGAATTCTTAAAAGAGAGTTTCATGTTGGTGAGAAAGTTCTATTGTATAGGTCTCGTCTCAGATTTTTTGCAGGGAAATTACTCTCTAAATGGGAAGGACCATATGTTATTGTGGAAGTGTACCGCTCAGGTGCTATTAAGATTGCTTCATTGAAAGATGACTCTACACAAGTGGTGAATGGGCAAAGACTTAAACATTATATTTCTGGAGTTTCTTATAATGAAGATGTTGATGTAATTGAAATAGTTTCTCCAGAAGAATTCATCCAAGACAAATTGCAGGTACCTGCAGAGTTCGTTTTTGAATAGGTAACAGTTCTAGTCAGAGAAGTTTCGCGAATAACTCTTCCTTTATTATTTTTGTTGTTTTTATTAAATAAGAAAAATCATGAGACGAAAACGGGCAGGAAAAGGAGTCCGTGTGCTCCTCACACACAGGGGGCGCGGGCCCACCTCTGGCCGCGCCGCCCTGGTGTGAGAGCACACCGGAACTCGTTTCCGTCCTGGTTTTCTCCTGTGATTTCGTTTCGATGTATAATTTTCGCCTATTTAACCCCCCGGAGTACCCGAGGTCTGTATATCGTTTTCTCGTCATGTTTTGTTTCGAACTGTTTCTGTCAGGAGTTGATCTTAAGCTTGGGGGAGCATCATGGCCTCTGCAAGCAACGACAAGGGCAAAAGGCCCTGGGAAGTTGATCACCAAGGCCAAAAGTGGAAGGAGGAGCAGGGTGCTGGTAGAGCAAGGCCAAGAAACCCTGCTTTTGAAGGACCAATGAAAGCTAGACATATCTTTTCTCATGATATGCAGGGGCCAACACTACACATTCTAGATCTAAACTCCATGCCTGTTATAAAAGAGGGTATGCTGGTTACTGATGAGTTTTGCGCTCAATATCAAGTTTTGAAGAGGGAGGTAGAGATGCTTCAAGAAGAGAATCTCAGGCTTCGCCGGATGCTGGAATACTTTGTTAATCCAAGGCTACTTCCACTACCGCCACAAGAGTAACTCGTCATCGGTATAGGCATCCCCTTGGCTTGTTCCAAGCTTGGGGGAGTGCCGCGGTATCACATCATTACCTCTTACTCATTTACTTTTCAAGTAGAGTCATATCATGAATAGAGAAATTATCCTATAGAATAGTTTGCAGTGTGAAAGTATCCTCCTTAGTTGGTTATCTATGTATCCCTTGGTGTGAGTTGCGGTAATGAAATATTAATGAGAAGTTCCATCGTTTACTTTCCGCACACTTTATTTTAGTTTGCAAAGTCTCTTATATGATTAGTCTTGTTGATTAGTATTGGTATCACTTTGGGAGCATGAGTAAATTTAGTTGGTTTTGGCAAACTTAGCTTGGTCAGTAGCAGCATTACCTTGAGGTTTGAGTAGAAAAGAATAAAGAAGTGTTTGTGGTTACATCACTTCAGTTTTCCCTTCATGTTTGGCTTATAAGCATTGTTATTCTCAAAGTTAAAATCATTGTACCTTCAAGGGAGTTTGCATGATTGTTCTTATTATATGTATGTTTGTTTGTTTCATGCAACTCTTATGCTTGCTACCCAGCCTTGCTAGCCAAAAACTTGTACTGAGAGGAAATACTTCTCGTGCATCCAAATCCCAAAAGCCAAGTCACTTCCAAAGAGTCCACTATAAATTCCTATGCATGGTATTTTAAGCCACTCCAAGTAAATTTTCATGTGCTACCTTTCAAAAACCTTCAAACACTTCTCATTTTGTGCCACTGTTTTTAGCTCATGAGGACGTAGTGGATGAGTTTGTTATCTACCATACTAAATTAAGTACCCCTCGACTAGGCAGCTTCATCTGCTCGTCATTAATTTTGCAAGGGAGCTGGTCAGACCATTATAATCTCAAAAAGAAAAGAAAAAGAAGCACTCCTCCATGGTATGTGAAAGTTGGTCGGCACCCGATGGAATCGTTTAGCCATGGTTTGAGAAAGGAAAAAGGTGGGGAGGAGTGCAAAGCTATAAAAGAGCACCAAAGTGCCATTTAATCAAACATTTCGGAACCGCTCTCACTTGTTTAGTATGGAAGATATCAAGAACTCCGTTGCTAGTCGTTGACAAAAGCAACCACCTCTCGAAAACAATTTTTATCTCTGTTTACAAATGAAAAGCTCTAGCACATGTTTAATCCCTGCTTCCCTCTGCGAAGGGCCTATCTTTTAGTTTTATGTTGAGTCAACCTATTCTCCTCTATCTCAAGCAAGCATTTGAGTTGTTATGTCTCACTCATCCATATGTTGATCCGTTTAATCATGTTTACTATCTTCCTTGTTTTGTACAATGCTTTTGTCTGAAGGAATATATCTTTGAAAGCTTTCTATGAATGCAAAAATGTTGTTTCGTTGAGCATATGGTTTTTGCTATATTAGCTCTGTTTTAAAAAGGCTCCATTCAAAAGGCTAGTATAGTTGTTCATTGTTCTCTGACCTAGAACTAAGGTTTGCCATCACCAATTATAGTTTACTTTGTGCATCTTTATATGTGATTCTCTTTACTTATTGCAAGTCTATATTATATAAAGGGAAGTTGTTGTCTATTATAACTTGTGCCTTTGGTGAATGTGATGCTTCTTGTCCGTATTTTGATTATCGACACTTCACTCCATAAACCTGTGGTCATGCTTACCGAGTTTAGTTTTCGCTTGGGGACAAGCGAGGTCTAAGCTTGGGGGGGTTGATACGTCCATATTGCATCACTATTTTGTATCATAATTTACTGTTATTCATTGATATATTTCATATTTAGATATGATACTTATGTTATTTCCTTTGTTTTCACATGTTTGATGATCATTGGAGGATTTGCTGTCGGAGTCAGGATTCTGCTGGAAAAGGACCGTCAAGACACCATATTTCGGAAGATCAGGAAAATTCTAGAAAAATACCAGAAAATTCTATTTTACCAAAAGACTCCGGAAGCCTGAAGGAGAAGGAGAGAGGAGCCAGGGGGCAGCCTCACGCACAGGAGGCGCGACCTCACCCCTGGCCGCGCCGGCCTTGTGTGAGGCCACCCTGGCCCACATCTGGTCTCGCCCCTTTGCGTACTTCATCGTCCTTGAAAACCTAAGTCAAGGGGGGGCTCAGAGAGAGACACAGCCGCCTCTGCGGGGCGGAAAACACCATAGAGAGAAAAGCTCTCCGGCAGGGAGAAATCTGCCAGGGAAATTCCTTCCCGAAGAGGGGAGATCATCGCCATCGTCATCATCATCGCACCAGACTTCATCGGGATCATCATCATCATCATCTCCATCACCAGCACCTTCATCTCCACCATCACCACGCCATCCCGCTGTAACATCTTGAGTTGGATCTTGTTATATTCTTAGGGGAAACTTTCCCGGTGTTGATTACTCTTGTAGTTGATGCTATTGAGTGGAACCGTTGAATTAAGGTTTATGTTCAGATTGTTATTTACCATTATTTCACCTCTGATCATGATCCATATGATGTCTTGTGAGTAGTTCGTTTAGTTCTTGAGGACATGGGAGAAGTCGAGATGTTAGTAGTAAATTATTGTTGAGAAATATTTAATGGTTTGATATTGTTGTGGTGCTATTTCACTAGTGGTGTCATGTGAACGTCGACTACATGATACTTCACCGTTTACGGGCCTAGTGAGATGCATTATGTATTTGGCTACCAATTGTGGGGTTGCTGGAGTGACAGAAACCTAAACCTCCGTTGGGAAACCATTGCACCAGGGAGCGTAGGATCTTAGAGTTTAAGGCTGTGGTTAGATTTATCTTAATTATTTTCTTGTATTTGCGGATGCTTGCAAGGGGTATAATCACAAGTGTGTATTTATCCTAGTAAGGGTAGTGCGCTAGCATAGGTTCACCCCCATAACACCTATCAAACCAGTAAAGACTATTAGCGGTATGAAGCGAAAGCTCTTGACAGAAACTCCCGTGTGTCCTCGAGAATGTTTGGTTATTATAAGTTACACAACCGGCTTGTCCTTTGCTGAAGAAAGGATTGGGCCACTTGCTGCAATTATTACTACTATCTTTTATTTACTCGCACTTTATTTACTTGTATTACCAAATACCCCTAAAAACTTGTTTGCTAGTATTTATAGTGAATCCTTGATCAAAACCACTTATCAACACCTTCTGCTCCTCGTTGGGTTCGACACTCTTATTTATCGAAAGTACTACGATACACCCCCTATACTTATGGGTCATCAGTTTACTGTAGAGCTCTACTCCGGCATGTAGGGATTCTCAAGTTAATCTAACATGCTCCAAGCTTTTACACCGTGGGTACTTCTTACTTGTATATGGAATTCTTGAGTATCCACATACATGACTTAACCTGAGGTCCTACTACCTCATGTAACTTCACTTCAACACTTGACATCATCCTACTACAGTTTCAGATGACACAAGTTTAACACGACGACCTTGGTATACATCTTCCAATAGGATAGTTCCCATTCCGGTTGTATCCTCTCTTTAGACTACCATGTATTGTATACCAATGTAATCAACTTTCATCCATTGTGTAAGGCTTGATGTCATAGCTACTAGGTATGGAACAAGATATCTAACTTCACTTAAGAATAACAGGTAAGAAATTTGACTCAAGTGTGTCAGGAGTATCCTTTTATTGAATATCCATCTCAAGTCATCAGAAGAATTGGTTCAAGTAAGATGGCTTCCTATGGTTACTACCAAACCTACAGGTCTCCTATTAAAGGGTTTTAATCCTAGGGTCAAAGCGTTTGCTCTGATACCAACTGTGGTGACCCAGCATACCACTGCATGTGTAGTATGCAAGTCGTTGACATAACACCAATGAAACACCGTCTCACTAGTATTACATCGATCAAAGTTGTATAATAGAAACATCGCAGGTCTAAGGTAGGTGCATAGGATTACAAATTTCATCATACAGAAGATCTTCAGAACCTCCTCAACAGGTAGAGGTTTAGTCCTGGCGACTACAATCGAGAAAGAGCAACTAGAAGACTAGACTAAAGCTACAACTAATGCAGTTGGCTTGCTAAAGAAGCTAAAGGACTACCCTAACTACTTGGGTGCTAGGATTAGGGAATTGGTTCCCTTCTATTCCTATTCTAGTTTTCCTCCAATCTTGGTATAGTTGTGACTCCATTGATGGTTCTAACATTGGTAGAGGGCTTCATCTTCATCTTCCGTGTCTCAAGGTTGTCTCCTTGTGTTGCCTCCAATCTAAGAAAGGGTTAAGAGGGAGTGGGGTGAGTAACGAGCGTTACCCAGCAAGTTCATATAAGGAATAAGGTGTTTAATGCACTATCTACAGCCTTAGACCCAAGAGTCGTTTGGCAATGCAAGTTTTTGTAAACATTTCTTCAAAGGTTAATTTTATTCGAAAGAACTATGTCCGTCAGCCTTCACAGGTTGATTAGAGCTTTGATGGGCTCCTTTCCTGCCGCGTTCGCAGCTCCTTCCCGGAACAGGGAGTATCCAGATACTTTCTTACACTCTGCAGAGGTGGTCACTTGTACCCATGAGAGATCAAAGCCTTGCTGCACAACCGGGCGTGCACTCCCGTCCATACTTCCTTGGTATGGGGCCCAGTCTTGTGATCCAAGCCAATCCGTGTTCTTCTCCGCGACCCCGCAGACCCACCCATTTGTAAGTCCATCCTCTCCTATACCACATATGTAGACTGATTGGCGCACTGGTCCTTCCCCTTTACACTATGGACGACCCCATAGGTAGACTAGCCCGGACCCTGGTGACCGCTCCTATACAATATGGGTAGACTGATCCGGATGACCGTTACAATCCATCATAGATCAATTAGCAAGTCTGTCCCCCTCTATACTATAGGTAGACTAGCAGGAACACATTTCCCCCCTTTACCTTATAGTAGCCTAGGCAAGACAACCGTTGCTACTGATCCGTTGGCATGCGAGAGGAAAAATATATAGCTGACTTCTTCGTCCCATTCCAGATCTCATGGTTGACCGTAATTTATGGCGCTAGAATCACTGGCGACATTGGTTGTTAAGTCCTAGGGTTCACTTTCCCGAACAAATGGAACCTCCACCACAACAATCATACCATGGTTCCATTTGCCAGCCATCCTAGGTTACCACCACTCGGGTCGATAACCCAGCTAATCATGTTAATTATGAAAAGAGAACCTTTTGCTTTTCAATGCAGTAATAATCATACCACCGGTATATTTGCAAGTAATTTGCTAAAAGTAAACAAGAGATATGAGCAAGAGTGAACTTGCCTTTTTGACCGCAAGATTATGCGAGTCAAGGTCTTCGATACGATAGAAATCCCAATTCTGAAATAGCAATCATCATCCGGTACGGATGATGTTAGAAATCTGCAGCATGATATGCATAAGATATGATATGCATCACTCTAAGCGTACCCTAACCCCGATGATTTGTTATCATTGAATTATGGTGATTTCTTTATGATGTGTTGCACTTTTAATTCACACCAGGACAAGGTTGTTAAGCATTTTAGGTTAGATCACTATCAAGTGCTATTAAAAGAATAAGACTTTAACAACAGCTATTGTTTTAGGGTTTTATCATCATTCCTTGTTACAAGAGAATGATGGTTAATGGTGAAGACATGAAGGTAACACTTTTAAGTTATATCTTATAATTAGCAAGCACTTGGTTGATCATGGATATGCAAAGTCAAAGTAAAGTACACATAGAAATATCTAAGTAGTTCTAGGGTTGACAACAATCTTAACCTAACCAGGCAATTGTTATCAGAAAGCATATGGTTTGGTGAAATGCTTACTTGATATGTTCTTAAAAGAATAACTTTTGAAGAACATATTTTATAATGGACATTTAGTACAAAACTACCTTTTAGTGATCATTTACTTTATAGGAGGTTGAAGTGAGTAATAAAACATAGGTTCATTTATTATTAGCTAGTAGGGTTTGAATCACAATTTTAAATGATTCCTAAATTGACTTTAGAATTCTCATGATTTAAAGTAACTCTTAATAAGACAATTTTCAATTACCAGATTATAATTGAAAATAGATTTTAATACAAGCCAATAGTTACTTAGGATTTTTCTTGGTTTTAGTATTTAAAATTATTCAGGGAAATAGTTTTAGGCTTTCAAATACTAACAGTAAAGTTTTTGGATTATAACAAAATATTAATTGGAATAACAATATAGAAGTATTCAACTTTTTATTTGTTATTTGAAAACTTGGTTTGAATTATTATGGTTGGGTTTGAATTTAAAATTCAAATAGTACTTAAACAAGTTTTCAAATTTGGTTCTAAATTATTTCACACAAGTAAATAATCTTACAGTATAAACAGATAGATCTTAATTTTAGGATCATTTTGATATATCATTTGTATTTTTCAGATTTAAAATGAATTAGATATGAATTTGTAAAGTTTCTGATATTTTTAGGAATTTCTATTTAACAGCCAGATACTTTTTATACCGAGTCTGGATCTAGCCACTTAGGCTGACTTGTGGGCCAGGGGCCAGGTCATCTACCACGTTGGCAAAGACCAGTCAATAGTTGACCGGGGGTTGACCTCGCCGCCGGTGAGACACTGGATGACGACGACGGTGCTCCGTAGCTCCTTCGGATGTGTGTTTAGTCTAGATCGAACTGGATGAAGACGCTGAACCAAATAGTGGCGGCGCTGAGACCTAATGGTCACCGGAGTTACTCTGGTGAACTCCTGCTACGGCGGCGCACGTCGGCGATCTTCGAACTAGTGCTACATGCCACTAAAGGATGCAATAAAGAGGTCATGAGGTTCGCCGGCTCACCCTGATGTTGATAGCATGCTCAACGACGATGATGGTGACCGGAGGTGAAGATATCGCCATGATTTCCGGTGAACTACTGCAGAGAGGAATCTGTCGATTCGCAGCACTCATGGCCCCCTTGATGGACTGCTCCTCCCAGATGATCTCCTTGATGAGGAGCTTCTCCTTGACTAGCCCATGGGCTCCGGGGTGGCTTCAATCGCCGGCTAGCCGGAATCTCTTCGACGGTGACCTTCGGTGAGGTGGAGAAGAAAGAGAGAGATTGAGAGGTAACGATGGCCTTCTAGGGTTTCAGACGGCGGCGGACGACGTCTTATAAGCACTGGAAGGCGGCGGCGCGAATCTTAGCGCGAGCGACGGCGGTGCTGGCGACCCCGAGCTGCTTCGGCTGATCCAGAGGTGGAAGATGATGACCTCCTTGGGTGGGACCCGCTTGCTAGTGGCATACCGAATCGGTATGCCAAGCTGGGCTCCGGTGGGCTGGCTAGTTGGGCCGGCTAAGCGGGCTGCGGCCAGGTAAGCTTCCTCTTCTATTTTTTTCTTGTTTAATTCTTTTTCTTTTTCTGTCTTTTGTACTTTGAGATTTGAGTTTCAATTTCAAATCTAGTTCTGCAGGGATTTTGAATCTCAGAATTCTTTGAAATAGAGCTGATATAATACTGGTCCTATACATTGTATTCTAAGAGTTTATATGTGCACCAACACATATAATAATTTATATTTGGTTGGGATTTGGATTCTAATTGGAATTTGATAATTTATTTTGCAGGTTTTATCTTAGGAACTTTACTGGAGCAAATATATGATAGCAATTATATTTTAAACATCCAGCAAGGAGTACTTATATGTGCATGTGCACATGGAATTACCTATTTAGTACTAGGATTTTAATTAGGCTCTAAATAGGAATAGTTTGAAATATTACTACAAGAGTGCTCAAAGCATTTTGTTTAAGGCTTGGGTGAGTTCCATATTAACATGTAGGAATTTGCATCTTAGGGTCAAATAGTTACTATTGAACATTCTATCAAAGGTTTGACTTATTATGCAGGTATAAGTTCCTTTAACATGATTTTCTATTCACCCTAGTTCTTAATGTAGTGTTCTGGCAATTAGTTCCACACATGCTCTTGCAAGGATATGGTATCTAGTTAATTTGGCTGTATGCAAAGATGTATCTCAAACAATATGTAAGTGGGGTATTAGAGTGTATACTAATTTATCTTAGCATACAAGGCTATATAAGCATTCACACAATTAACTATTGGTGTGTTCACTAACTAATGGCAGCTAAAGATAATGCTCTAACCTTTGTTATGCATATATAGGTGTATGAATGTTATGCATATGTTGATAGTAATTTCTTGGTATAGAATATGCATGATATGAATAGCTACTCTACATTTTCTGGGTTTGATTTGCTTCCTAGTAAATTTACTTTTTTATTCCAGGTGCTCATATGATCATGTTGATGTATGTGATATGCCCCTGGATCATGTATATGTTTTTAGTAGATGATTTCAGATCAGAGGCATATATTTCTCTTGTTTATGGTGATTGATTCCCTTTTCCCCACTAACTACACTCCTCTCTCCTCATACTAGACCAACCTTGTGGTCTTGTGAAGCTTGTTCTTCGGGAAATCTGATAAACCTGCATCTTGTGGCATGCCTGCACCTCCTAGCTGCTTGACCTAATTCCTAATTGAACTAAGTAACCATTTGGTCTTGGTCTTGCTGGTTTGGTTCTTGTGGTTGTGCTGGTGGTGGTGAATCCTGCCCTGTTGCTCAACTCATGAGCAGGGTGGATTGTGTGGTGGTGTTGCTGGTGTGATGGTGATGTTTCTTGTGTGATGGTGATGTTCTTAGGCCCTAACTAAGGTATGATATGGCCCAAATTCGTTGGTCATCCCATACCATGAGTTTATGGTGTCAAATGAATGCCATGGGGTTCCTTTTATAGTGTTTTGATGTCCACCACAAGTTGACACCTCAAGTGGTGACTCTTGTTTTCATTTGGTGAGTAAGCTACTTGTTGTCAAGCTCTCATGCATGAGCATTACTTGGGGTTCAAGTAAAAGAAGATATTTTCATGTGGATAACTATGAACATTACTTGGGGTTCAAGTAAAAGAAGATATTTTCATGTGGATAACTTGGGGTTCAAGTATAGGAAGATATTTTGAAATGCATTACTTGGGGTTCAAGTATAGGAAGATATTTTGAAATGCATTACTTGGGGTTCAAGTATAGGAAGATATTTTCAAGTTGATAACTATCACAAGATATTTTCAAGTGGATAACTATCCTAGGTGGCGTGATGATTATCCTCTAATAATCTTTATTTTGGATAGCCAAGTGGCATTTGGCACTAAATGGACTTGTGGCTGAATCAACTCATATTCTTATAGATATTTATAATTCATAATTGAATTGTGATCAATTGATGTGGTATTAATTGTTTAGAAGTTTAACTTCCAAAGTTCATATTTTAAATGATCCTGTTATTTTGAATTATGCACATTGTCTTATCTTATTTGTTCCTATTATAAGTTGCGCTCAAAATATCCAAAGTTAGCAAAGGTCATGTTCAAATTTTAAGTGATTTGATTTGATTTCACCAAGGCATGATCATAAGAGTTTCAAAATGATCATAGTTATTTTTATTCAAATAGTTTGAACTATTTAAGGTAATGTAAATGAACTTAGTTTTGTTATATCTCATATAGTTAATAAGTTATGATTTAAATAAGAATGGGTGGCTTTTATGCACTTTAGACCTTGTGGTTTCCCAATTTTGGTAACAGGTTTAAGAGTGAATTAAATTATACCCAGAAGTACTGGATCATTATCTAAGTAGTTAAACTCTATTGTAAACTCCCCTAACCATCTTGGTACTAGGTTAGTCTTTTCCTCTTCTGAAGCTTCTGAATTATACCCTATGGTTATATCTCAAGAGATAGGAATGATATTGGATTTGATATAGACTCTCTCCTTGTTCTGGAGCTAAATAGACTTAGATGGGAAAGATTATGATAATCAAGATATGAGGATAAAGTAGATTAAGAGTCAAGGTAAGACTTGTGTTGTCTTCCTGTAAGCTAGGAATGGCTTCAATGATTTAGGTTTAAGAAATACCATGGTGATCATGGTAGAATTGGTTATAAGGTCCTAAAATGATGTGTTAACATATTAATCCTACCTCACATTCATCTCCTTTGATTGTTATTATTATCTCTACCCAAAACAAGGTTGTTAACAAAGGTCATGTTGAAGTTTATCGCACTTCAGTCGATGAGCTACTTCAATTCCATCAACTCAAGAGAAGCTTCAATCACTTTGACAAGTTTTATTTAAAAGCGCGAAAATTTCCCAGATTTTCTATGCATGAATGCAATGCACACTTCTGTGTTCCCTCTATTTCTAGCCTCACATCCTGGGATGTTACACATATGACCTAACCAAAGCCAAAGGAACACAATATCCCACCGCCGTGATGACGTCCGGAAAAATCTAGGGGGTAGATCGCGCGGGTGCAGCGAGCTAGGGTTTTGCCGTACATCGCGCTTCGGGGGTAGCAACCCCCTCCAAAGCTATCATATGGGCATAATATAATGAGATAGGTGTGGTAGAGCTTTCTGAGAGGTGTGACCACCCCGTTGGCACACATGCGATAACACTTTGAAAAATCGAGGGGGGTAGACCGCGATGGGCTAGGGTTTCTATGTAGACCGGGCTTCGGGGGCAATGCATGTCAAAACCTTTGGTTTACACATACATATGACCTAACCAAAGCCAAAGCAACACACTAGCCCACCGCCGCGATGACGTCCGGAAAAATCTAGGGGGGTAGACCGCGCGGGTGCAGTGGGCTAGGGTTTTGCCATACATCGCGCTTCAGAGGTAGCAACACCCTCCATAGCAATCATGTGGGCATAATATATGGAGATAGGTGTGGTAGAGCTATCTGAGAGGTGTGACCACCCCGTTGGCACACATGCGATAACACTTTGAAAAATCGAGGGGGGTAGACCGCGATGGGCTAGGGTTTCTCCGTAGACCGGGCTTCGGGGGCTATGGATGTCAAAACCTTTGGTTTACACATACATATGACCTAACCAAAGCCAAAGGAACACACTAGCCCACCGCCGCGATGTCGTCCCGAATAATCTAGGGGGGTAGACCGCGTGGGTGCAGTGGGCTAGGGTTTTGCCATACATCGGCCTTCAGAGGTAGCAACCCCCTCCATAGCTATCATGTGGCCATAATATATGGAGATAGGTGTGGTAGAGCTATCTGAGAGGTGTGACCACCCAGTTGGCACACATGCGATAACACTTTGAAAAATTGAGGGGGGGTAGACCGCGACGGGCTAGGGTTTCTCCGTAGACTGGGCTTCGGGGGCTATGCATGTCGAAACCTTTGGTTTACACATACATATGACCTAACCAAAGTCAAAGGAACACACTAGCCCACCGCCGCGATGCTGTCCCGAATAATCTAGGGGGGTAGACCGTGCGGGTGCAGCGGGCTAGGGTTTTGCCGTACATCGCGCTTCAGAGGTAGCAACCCCCTCCATAGCTATCATGTGGGCAGAATATATGGAGATAGGTGTGGTAGAGCTATCTGAGAGGTGTGACCACCCTGTTGGCACACATGCGATAACACTTTGAAAAATCGAGGGGGGTAGACCGCGACTGGCTAGGTTTCTCCGTAGACCGGGCTTCGGGGGCTACGCATGTCAAAACCTTTGCTTTACACATACATATGAGCTAACCAAAGCCAAAGGAACACACTAGCCCACCGCCGCGATGCCGTCCGGAAAAATCTAGGGGGTAGATCGCGCGGGTGCAGCGAGCTGGGGTTTTGCCATACATCGCGCTTCGGGGGTAGCAACCCCCTCCAAAGCTATCATGTGGCCATAATATATGGAGATAGGTGTGGTAGAGCTATCTGAGAGGTGTGACCACCCCGTTGGCACACATGCGATAACACTTTGAAAAATCGAGGGGGGTAGACCGCGACGGGCTAGGGTTTCTCCGTAGACTGGGCTTCGGGGGCTATGCATGTCAAAACCTTTGGTTTACATATACATATGACCTAACCAAAGCCAAAGGAACACACTAGCCCACCGCCGCGATGTCGTCCCGAAAAATCTAGGGGGGGGTAGAACGCGCGGGTGTAGCGGGCTAGGGTTTTGCCGTACATCGCGCTTCAGAGGTAGCAACCCCCTCCATAGCTATCATGTGGGCATAATATATGGAGATAGGTGTGGTAGAGCTATCTGAGAGGTGTGATCACCCCGTTGGCACACATGCTATAACACTTTGAAAAATCGAGGGGGTAGACCGCGACGGGCTAGGTTTCTCCGTAGACCGGGCTTCGGAGGCTATGCATATCAAAACCTTTGGTTTACACATACATATGACCTAACCAAAGGAACACACTAGCCCACCGCCGCGATGCCGTCCGGAATAATCTGGGAGGGTAGACTGCGCGGGTGCAGCGGGTGCTCCGAAACCCTGATATATGTGGGAGAGGATGAAGATGTAGAGTAGGTTGTATGCAAGCATGTATATATACACATATTCTTAAGTAACACTAATAAATAGTCAACAAAATATAAAACTAATTGAAAAAATAAATATAAGTATTAAAAAGAATAAAATAGAAAGGAAACTAGATAAAAATGATATTTTGCGCACGGCAAAGAATACGAAGCACGGCAAAGGAGCCTTTGCCTTGCATGATGTCATGACGCACGGCAAAGGATGCTTTGCCGTGCATTCTGTTATGCCGCACGGCAAAGTTTGTGCCACGGCAGCGCAAAGCCTCCTTTGTCGTGCTTCTTCTCTTTGCCGTGCGCGTAGATGGATTGTTGCCGTGCTGCCTGACTTTGCCGTGCATTTTTCTGAGCCTTTGCCGTGTGTGGTTGTTTGCCGTGCATTTTTCTGAGCCTTTGCCGTGCGTACAAGGATGTTGTGCGTCGTCGTGTCCACGCACGACAAAGCATTCTTTGTCGTGCGGCAGCGCACGGCACATTAGGCCTGCACGGCAAGCCGTGTTTTTCCGGTAGTGTTTTGAAGAACGATATGCAGGCTAGCCGAGCGAATCTAGCTAAGCATGCATGCTTGATAGATCTCCTTTCGCGAAAAGGAAAAATAACGTTGAATTATGCTGTGACGATTCAGAGAAGCTGTAGCTAGTGACTGTTATCATTTGCCATGGCTTCGTGTTCATTCTGCTGATCGCCTTTCTTGTGCGCATTTCAGTGTTTACTTCCCTCTCACACGCCTGATTAAGTATTGGTGGCTCGTAATTGAGCTAGCAAATGTGAGGACAGGTTCAACTGAAACCCGATCAGCGAGCTTAAGTCCTTTGGTCGGCACATTTCTTCTTGACGTCAGGATGGGGACATAAACAAGCTCCTCACAGCATTTACGAACCGCCGCCATGCCCCTATTCGAAAGCAACATGGCTAGCCAAGAATTTTGGGGTGGACGCCAGCCAAATAATTGAGCGCAAACAGGACGAACAGACCACCGTCCTGCAGAACGAGATGTGGCCAGAATGCTTTTACGATCTCAAAGGTTTCAAAACCGTCTCGCTGTCTCGCCACACCGCAACGATACCAACCGCTCCACCCCGTACGATCGATACATGGATTAGATCAACTAGCACAGACCAATTGTTTAATACACGGCCTATATTTTAAAATTAAAATAATGTATGTGTATCCGTAGAAAGGAAAATAATAATATGCTAGACCATAGCGAGTGGTGTAAGTCTGCATCACGTTTGATTTATTACTAACATCTAATATGTTTATTATTAACTGATGAAGAATCAGAATCGGCGTGTATTTTACGATTATCTCTTAGAGCAATCACGAGCAGAGCAAATTACACTGTTTATATGGTTGCAAATTTATTCATCTAATCTGTCTATTATTAACTAATGAAGAATCAAAATTGTCTTGTATTTTATACTTATCTCTTAGAGCAACCACCAGCTAAATGCCTGCAGAGTTATACATAGAATAACCACCAAAGTGGCTCCAACTATGTTGTCGATGAATTCTAAAACCTAAAGGGCGCTAGCCTACCCGGCCTCTCACGCTATCTGCGTTCGCCGCGTGTTGCTGCACCGTTGGATTCATCTGCACAGTAAATTTTGCGTCCCACTTCTTACCCCAGCCGTTGGATGCGGTAGTTTCGTTTTGCACTTCTTGTTGAATGACTATGTCCATGACAATTGGGCCCGTCTATGTATGGGGCCGACAATTCAGAGAGCCACGCTTCCGCATCCGGAGTGACATATTCCTAGGCTTTTTGGTCAATGGTATATAAACAGCCAGTGGAAACCTAGATCGAAAATATCTACCCAGCCCTATTCTCTCCTCTCCCGCACGAGCCCCCTTGTGCTCCTCTCCGGCCGCCGCCAGCGTCTCCACGGCCGTCGCCGCCAGCGTCTCCACGGCCATCGCCGCCACCAGCTCCTCCTCCAAGGCCGCCGCTGCCACCAGCTCCTCCTCCATGGCCGCCGCCACCGCGCCTCCTCCAAAGCTGCCGATGCCACCAACCGCCACCGCCACCACCAACCGTCGCCGCCGCCACCAGCCGCCGCCACCAGCTGCCGCCAGATCCTCTCCTCCACGTCCGATGCTAGCCGCTCCAGCGCCTCCACATGATCGGCGCCGCCGCCAGCGCCTCCATGACCTTCGCTGCCAACGCCATGGAGGGCACATCGCCATGGATGCAACTCCTCCGGGTTTGGTACCTTGTATTTTAAGGTCAGTTTCATTGCTGGTTCCCCATTGTTGCATCCATATATGTGCAAAATTTCAATGGCCAAGTAGCAGGTCCACTCCTTTCCAGATGTTAATTGGTGGCTGCAGAGAATAGTGATTAAAAAAATAAAGTATTAAGTTCAATATTATTTGCCGTATATCAAGGTACCTCATTTAAACGACCTTTTCTTGGCTGAATTCTTGGTGAAGTTACACTGGTGGGGCGGTTTGCTACTCCGGAGATGCTGCAGATGGTGTCCCTGTCTATATTGCAAGGGTCCTTCTCTATCTTGAACTTGCTCCTGTCAAAAGATGGACGCGTATTTTTTTCTATTTTCTGAATCTAACATGCTTTAACATGTTTGTTATAGGGTACAATGCTAGCAACTCAAACATGTCTGATTATGGATATTTCCAAGGTAATGAGAATTTGACCTTCCCGCTGTTATGGTGATTGTTCCCATATGCAGAAATAGATTGTATCTTGTTTTCTTATAGATTACCAAGAACTATATGGAGACCTTGACATTGCTATGTGCCTATACGCTCCAGTAATTTGCTGGGCATTAATCTCAGCTATTTATGTTGGTCTGCTTCCATTGCATGAAAGTTCTATTGCAGCAAAGCCACTGATTTTGACAATAAGACTGTTCTTATCGATTCATGATTTATGCTCAGTGGTGTGGTTTTCTTAATGTTATTGTTAAGATTGTTTTTTTAGGTCGGCCCATGTGCAAAATAATAGGTGCAAATTTTGGAATCAATGATGCATTGCTTGCTAAAAAGTAGTGCTGTAAATAATTATCTCTGATGATACGATGCGTTCTCTGTGAAATATTGTTCTTGTTGCTGAAACCTTTTTGGAAACTTTTGGGGCCAATAATTTTTTAGCCTGACATTGCTGCTTATTTTGTTATCACAGTGCATGTGGATTATCTAGATAGCTGGCGAGCATTGGAAAAGAATCAGTCATATAATCATGTAGGTAAGACCATTCTACACGAGAGACGTATTCCTGTGCACGAGAGAGCTTCATTCATTTCGTTTGTGCCTCATGTAGATGCATAAACTCTTTAGGCGGCTGTGGCGCGAGTGCTACAAACGTTTATGCCCGAAGGCGCTCCTCATCCCTCTGTTGCCCTCTCCCCCATCTCCTAGACAACCTTCGTTGGCTTCCTCATCACCTCTGGTATGAATTTTACATGTTTTATTTTCATGTATCCTACAAATCAGTGCTCCAGTACCTCCTTCTATTTCCTTCAATTTTCTTTCATTCTGCGATTATGTAGAACTTGTGTTTCTATATGTGCTATCTCTGGACTAAGCCTGAACTGCAGGTACCAATAAATTATTCAGTAGAGATGTCCCAGAGGAGGATGTTAACCAATAGGGTGATTATTAGTAAATCTTTTGTTTTTTGAGATATTGACCTTCTTGCAATCTCCAGTGGTTCAGTTTATCGTTGGGTATGTAGCTAGGTCCAAAAATGAGTACTGTTGTTCAGAATACACTTGCTACACCGGAATAGCTTACTTTTTGCCTCCTGATATTGACACAGTTGGGTATGTAGCTAGGTGCAACAATGAGTACTGTTGTTTTCTTTGTTAGAAAATACTAAAGCGCTCCTCTTCTTCTACTGAAGGTATGCTGGTAAAGTACAATGGTAAATATTTCAAAGGGAACCAGCTGGTGGTACTGATTCTGAAAATGGGAGTGTCCAGAATGAAGATTTCAATCAATTTAATGAAAGAATGCGTATCTTGAAGTGAGCACAACAGGTTGATGGTGAAGCAGGGAGTAGCCAACACTTCATTATGATTACTTTTTGACGATATAGCAGTAGAGTTGTTGATAATCTATTAATAATCAATAAGGTATATGGTATATTGCAAGCATACTTTGACTGTTCATCATATTTTGTCACACACACCTTGTTAGATTCTACTTTTATTCTTAGAGAAGAAGTTCACTGTCCAAAGAAAGAGTTTGGTTGTTATTATTCATAGTCCTGCAGATTAGTAAGCATATTGTAGTTGAGAAAATATTATAACTCGGAAGTGTTCTCTTTGTAAACCTACTCAAAAGATAGTATCTAGAGCGTACCCAAATTGTTTGTCTTCAGCAAACTGCCATTCTTGATTCTTCCATTTATCTCAGAATTCATATTATTTGTTGTTAATCTGATCTAATATAAAAATTTGTTTTTAACCCATGGGGAAATACATATATGTCATAAAATGGCCGAGTTCTTGAATTAAACCGTTGGCTGCAATTTTAGAGAAGGCATTTAAAATAAACTCTGCTTCACTCCGAAGTCAGTTTACACAATTTCTGATGCAATGCTTTAATTTGTTTTGATGCACCCATTCTCTCTGTTAATCTATGTATTTCATGGTTTTGAATGCAGAGGTTTATTTTAATTATATTAATTATCCTCTTATAATTTGTGATTGTTTGCACCTGTAATCGTCCTCAATCTGACTTACCTTTTACACATTAGTTTGTGATCAGTCAGATTGGATTGATTGTTATTTTAGATCAGTTTTTTGTTCACTGGACTTTTTGTATCATGCTATGATTCTTAGTTGGTTTTTTCTCGAGCTAGGAGCTCTTAATAATCCCTTTTCTTTGCAGCTACTACCATACTTCATGCTTGTGTGGGTAGATAGAATAATGTGGAGAGATTACATACTGGGTTATTTAGCAAACCGATGTGTGAAATTTGACATCAATGCTATGAACAAATAGCAGTTCAGATGTTCACATGTGTTACCCAGTACTGTGATGACATTTCTCTAATTCTTAGTAGATTTCCGTTGCAGCATGCAGAAGAAGGCCAAGTTCATCGGGCTGAAAAGCTGCTCTACACTCTGATACTGTGATGGCATCTGATTTTTGTTCTATTCCATGATCAATCCGTTTTAGCTGTACACTCAGAAGTTAACAGTAATAGTTGGTAAGTGGATGGATTGATATACAATTTTTTGTATGGTGTAGACACCCGATATTCTATATGACAGGTTATGGTCCTTTGTCATGTTGCATATGTCACTGGCGGTGATTTAAAACTTCTATGTTCATGTGTCTTGTTCTTGCTTATTATTTCTGACTACTAAGAAAGTTATTCAAGTAATTAAATATTCACTCAAACATGTAAGTGGTCTCATATTCTTTTGCCTCTGTCACTGTCAGGGTAGGTTTGCAGTTCTTATTTTTCTACATGCTTATTTGGTAAGAAAGCACCCCACCCTCTGATTCGTTCCTTTTCTTTCTCTTTCAGTAGCATCGGGTAGGTGCCATGGCGGGCAATGAGTAGGTATTTTTGAGGTAGCTGCTATGCCGTCCTCATTCAGAGGATGCATCACTTTATTTTGGACTGTGTATGCCTCTTCATCCCCATTAATAAACATGTAATTTCTTCCATAAATTCTGTCAAAGCTTGATTACTCTATATTTTGCATCAGCGTGCCATATTTGGCTTGGTGATATATTTATTATACATTCATGTCATATAATGAAAATAGGAATTGGAGTCGGTGGTTGAAGCCAAGCGAGCATCATTACCAAAGGAGGCACTGCCAAATGCTAAAGGAGCTGTCACAATTGTAATTCGCATGCCTGATTGGAAGTCACGAGGAAACACTGAAATCCGGCCAGCTTCAGTTAAGCTGATTTCAGTTGCAGGCCAGCTTCAGGTTAGCTGATTTCAGTTGCAAGTTCAGCAATTCTATAATGAAACCAAACCATACCTTATAAATTTATACCTGCTTCGAGATTTTTTCATATTGTTTTTAATTCAGACATCAGCAGGACATCCAAGCTAAGAACTTACAGACCAGTAATTTATGTTCCCAAGAGAGAGAGATCAGTGTAGTTACTACCAACCTGATATACCGGACCATATACTACAGCCACTTGGTTATCCACACTAGCTTTAATAGTTATATGCGACTGAACAATTGTTGAATTCCTATAGTTATCTGATCCATACTTGCATAATACTCTTATTTTAGTTTTGGTTGGATGTTGCCTCTTTCTAATATATACTCTGCACTCAGCACTTCTAAAATAATTTTTTTCTGTTTGTACTGTTATGGATTTTAGTTCATGGTTGTTTATGGATTTTACTGCATTTGCAGAGTTCAAATGCACTATTACGATGTTGGCTTTTCAGATAAGCCAGCACCATAAATGCATTGAGTTCTGGACCTTATGTAGAAAAAATGGTCTTCCTTTACTTCATGATCAGGTATTCTCATTCCCATGGATCAGAAATATCCTGGATTCTTCTCATGTGCACTCTAATTTTAATCTTATGCAGCTCTTTACTATGTTGTTGCGCCCTTTTGGTATGCAACTAAATTACTGAATATGTGCATGATATAATCGTGGTCAACTGCATGTGTTTGGAGTATTCATGTGCACCAGAGATCACAAGGAGTTGGGGAGGAACAAGTAGTCCACGGCCATCCACCAGCGGCGACAGGAAACACAGGGTCGAGTTGGAGGCAAGCCGCAAGAGGCCCACAAGAACGCGACCATCGCTCGAGCACACCAGTGCTCAGACCATCACCACAAGAACTTCCCTGTAGCAAACTGGGTACAAAATTCTCTGAATGTTAAGTGTTACCCTGCTTGTTTCTGTGTTATCTGATCTGTGAGTGAGAGAAAGAGAGCAGATTCTGGATGGGGAACCAAAATTATCAGTCCATGTTCTATTTTCATTGGGTATCCAAGGATCTGTTTTTTTCATTCTTTTCTCTGTTTTTCAAATATGGACTGTGTAATAGAACAAGTAATGCTGGATATGTATGGAGTCAACTTTCAGAGTTCCTATGTTATAACCGAGTCCTGTATATCAGTGCAAAAATAAGGGGAAAATGGACCCTAAGGCATGTGTTATCATTCATGTATAAACCATACTCAGATTCTCAATTACTTATTTAACGGCTAAACAAAAAACCGTTGGTAGAATTCTATTGGTAGAATTGAGGTGTTTGGACCTACATCCAAAAATTTGGATAGTATTAGGTTTTTTAAACTACTATTTTTATTTGAATTAGAACAATTTACTTTTTATGGTGCCAGTGCCGGTTCGGATTTGCCTTTGCGCCAGTGGCGCAACGGGTCATCTAGTTCTACCCTTAATTCCGGCTAGCCTACCCGCCGTTTGAGAGCAACTGCGCTCACGCAGCAACGCCGATCGTTCGATTCACGCGCTACAGTCAGTTTTGCCTGTCTGGCTGTTTTACGGCCGTTTGATGTGGTAATTTCCTTTTTTACTCTTGGCAGGTCGGGTTGACTCATGACATGTGGGGACACTTGAGTGAGGGGCCCAGATATCAGCATACAGGAACAACTCGTCGGCGTCGTCTGTTTTGGTGCACGCGGTGAAACCCTAGATCTTACCGAGGAAAATATCTGCTGCCTCGTCCTTCTCTTTCCGGCCAATCCCCACCTCTCTCCCTTTCCCGTGCGATATCTGGGCGAAATCGAGCGATGCAGACCGACGGCGACGGCGCAACAGCCTTGACCGGCAGCGCCAGCAGCGTTCAAGGCCCCGAGCGCGACTGCCGGCTCCTGGTCGAGCGATGCGGGCCGATGGCGCATGGTGCAGCAGCTTCGACCGGCTTTCAAGGCCATTGACGAGCAACCTCCTTGGTACCACTGGGAGGAGGACACGAGCCGCCTGGATGCTGCTCGTGCTGTTGCTAGCTGCTCGTTGGTGCTCAGCAGGAGGATCACCAACATCTTCCTGGGTGAGTCTCCCCCTCCCCTCACTTATGCTTGTGTCATCGGCCTCAGTCTAATGGAGAGGAGCGGAGATCTGCTTAAATATTAGTTTAAATATACACATCTATCAATTTACCTTTTTGTATTGTTTAAATCAGTGCCAATTTCCCGTCCAAGCTGCTGGCACTGAGAGGCTGGATTATGTTTCTTGCCCCACCCATACTCTACGGTGCTTGTTCATGCTTTTGGATTTTTTATTTGTTTGTTTTGGGTGAATTCGGTGTGCTGATTGGGGCTTTTCCTCTTTGTTTGTGCAGCCTCGATTGGAGGCTTTGATGGATTTGAATTGAGCACAACTAGGCTTAGGAAGGTGCCGTTCTCTCATGTAAGTATATATATGCTTTAATGGTTTGCTTCTTCATGCTTCATGTTTGTATGCACTGGATTTTCTGGACAACAACTTTTCCCAGAAAACTGAAAGAATGATGCAAGATAGTAAAGAAGGCTTACTTCGAATGATTCATATACTATTTCAGATGCAATAGTTGTGAGCTGAAACTAAGGGGCTTTAGGTACGTGAGATTAGCATGTTGGTGTCCGGCCGCGGCATGCACAATGGTGCTCACTTGCGCGGTATGGCAAGGGAGTCTATGAGTATGACATTTTGGTAATCAGCAACAGCGTACCTTCTGGCGTACAGATCAACAGCTTCTAGCGTCTATGATCTGGTTCTCTCCATCCCTAGGTGATTTTTATGATACTCAGCATGAGTACATTTATCTTCTTGTATTTATAGTATATCACTCTATCAATAGGATGCAAAATTTAATGGTCTACATTCACGTATTCTGCTCATGTTGTTTAGTTCAGAGCCACTGATCTATGGTGAGAAGTGTAGTGAGGCATGCAGGTTGAGGTTATTTGGAGTCAGCTAGCAGCAAAGATGAGCTATATGTTACAAATAATTACTGAACCATGATATTGATGTTTTTCAGAGCTGATAAAAAGGGAGAACACCGAGAAGAGTATGTATTGATGGAAAAGGCGAGGGCCGAGGAATTATCTAGCTTACTGAAGCAAAGGTAGTTATCTTAAATAAGCTATGTGCATTTTTCTGCTTAATTATGTTCTATTTCCTCTTAAACCTGTTGAATGAATGTGGTACAGTTATTTACTTATACATTGTTTAGGGGTAACTCCTTGAAGAATGCAGTGGCAGTGCCTTATGTTCAAGTATTGCTAGCTATACGGCTTGGTTGGTCCATTTGTTCACTGAATGGGGAGATCTGTTTAGATTGCGGTAATCAGTACCATATTTAGCAATTTTGGTTGCTTCCTGGTCTATTCTTTCCTAGCTTATTTTCAGCACAAATCATTGTAAGGAGCAAGACATAATCAGGTTTACTTATTGTGTCCTCTGGTGGTGCAGCCCACTTGGATCAGGAGCAGCTCTAAGCAGAAGATAAGGGGCTATTGATCTATTTATTTTCTGATGTAAAACTCATTCACGAGGTGTTTACTTATCTTGAGAATGGCAATTAATCATAAACAATTAACTCTGAAAATGTGTTTAATAGCTTTTGAAACGATGCATATCAGGTATCACAGTGTGACACGTTTCGAGCAATGCGGACCGACGGCGACGGCGCAACAGCCTTGACCGGTAGCGCCAGCAGCGTTCAAGGCCCCGAGCGCGACTGCCGGCTCCTGGTCGAGCGATGCAGGCCGATGGTGCATGGTGCAGCAGCTTCGACCGGCTTTCAAGGCCATTGACGAGCAACCTCCTTGGTACCACCGGGAGGAGGACACGAGCCGCCTGGATGCTGCTCGTGCTGTTGCTAGCTGCTCGTTGGTGCTCAGCAGGAGGATCACCAACATCTTCCTGGGTGAGTCTCCCCCTCCCCTCACTTATGCTTGTGTCAGCGGCCTCAGTTTAATGGAGAGGAGCGGAGATCTGCTTAAATATTAGTTTAAATATACACATCTATCAATTTACCTTTTTGTATTGTTTAAATCAGTGCCAATTTCCCGTCCAAGCTGCTGGCACTGAGAGGCTGGATTATGTTTCTTGCCCCACCCATACTCTACGGTGCTTGTTCATGCTTTTGGATTTTTTATTTGTTTGTTTTGGGTGAATTCGGTGTGCTGATTGGGGCTTTTCCTCTTTGTTTGTGCAGCCTCGATTGGAGGCTTTGATGGATTTGAATTGAGCACAACTAGGCTTAGGAAGATGTCGTTCTCTCCTGTAAGTATATATATGCTTTAATGGTTTGCTTCTTCATGCTTCATGTTTGTATGCACTGGATTTTCTGGACAACAACTTTTCCCAGAAAACTGAAAGAATGATGCAAGATAGTAAAGAAGGCTTACTTCGAATGATTCATATACTATTTCAGATGCAATAGTTGTGAGCTGAAACTAAGGGGCTTTAGGTACGTGAGATTAGCATGTTGGTGTCCGGCCGCGGCATGCACAATGGTGCTCACTTGCGCGGTATGGCAAGGGAGTCTATGAGTATGACATTTTGGTAATCAGCAACAGCGTACCTTCTGGCGTACAGATCAACAGCTTCTAGCGTCTATGATCTGGTTCTCTCCATCCCTAGGTGATTTTTATGATACTCAGCATGAGTACATTTATCTTCTTGTATTTATAGTATATCACGCTATCAATAGGATGCAAAATTTAATGGTCTACATTCACGTATTCTGCTCATGTTTAGTTCAGAGCCACTGATCTATGGTGAGAAGTGTAGTGAGGCATGCAGGTTGAGGTTATTTGGAGACAGCTAGCAGCAAAGATGAGCTATATGTTACAAATAATTACTGAACCATGATATTGATGTTTTTCAGAGCTGATAAAAAGGGAGAACACCGAGAAGAGTATGTATTGATGGAAAAGGCGAGGGCCGAGGAATTATCTAGCTTACTGAAGCAAAGGTAGTTATCTTAAATAAGCTATGTGCATTTTCCTGCTTAATTATGTTCTATTTCCTCTTAAACCTGTTGAATGAATGTGGTACAGTTATTTACTTATACATTGTTTAGGGGTAACTCCTTGAAGAATGCAGTGGCAGTGCCTTATGTTCAAGTATTGCTAGCTATACGGCTTGGTTGGTCCATTTGTTCACTGAATGGGGAGATCTGTTTAGATTGCGGTAATCAGTACCATATTTAGCAATTTTGGTTGCTTCCTGGTCTATTCTTTCCTAGCTTATTTTCAGCACAAATCATTGTAAGGAGCAAGACATAATCAGGTTTACTTATTGTGTCCTCTGGTGGTGCAGCCCACTTGGATCAGGAGCAGCTCTAAGCAGAAGATAAGGGGCTATTGATTTATTTATTTTCTGATGTAAAACTCATTCACGAGGTGTTTACTTATCTTGAGAATGGCAATTAATCATAAACAATTAACTCTGAAAATGTGTTTAATAGCTTTTGAAACGATGCATATCAGGTATCACAGTGTGACAAGTTTTAAACTATATGTACAAAACCTACATTGGACCTTGGGTTGAGGATGATTTTCGAGCCTTGGTTTGTTATGTAGGTGCTTCATGATCAGGTTGGAGAAATATATAACTACAAACCTTCAGGTACAGTTGTGCTTTAAGGTATGCTCCTATGAAGATTGTTTTGAATTTCAAATGCTATATTGATATTCTAAATAGACCGATTCAGCATTCCACACTAATTTTTAATAGGTATGCAAACTGCGCATTTTCAGATGTTCCTTTTGTTTGCTCCTGTGGGCAGTAAGCTGTTAAGCCACCAAGCTACAAACATTTCCATTTTATTTGCAACGTAATACCTTTCAATAAGGGATTAATAATGCTAATTTGTATGCTTCGGGTAAAGAAAAAGTTAGGACGAATTACTCTTCTCCAATTTGGTTGTAGCCATATGTTTGTATTTGGTCGAATTCTTCACAATTTGGCTGTGGTCAGTTCTTTTTTGAATGATCATACATGATATGCTTAAATTGGCTTCTTTTTATTTACAGAACTTTTTTTACAGAACACAACTCGCAGAGAATGATCATACATGTTTCTTTTCTATCACTTACTCTTGCCATTTATGTTGCTCTTGGTTGTAGACGTGGTCTTCAAGCAACGTGCGTTTCTTCTCCATGTTCTGTAAATAAAAATATATCTCTAACTGTAACCAATAACCTTTATTGCATGCTCCCCTCTTTATATGATCTACATATGTTCCTAAGATAAACTAAAAAATATTTCATTGTGATTTTCTACAGATAGATTCTACATATTTGACATATTGTGAAGCTCGCACATGTAACTTGCATGTAATAATGTTATTGCTCTGTGTTTGTATAGAAAATCAGCAGAGGAAGGTGACTGGAGGCAGCACGGCTCCACGGCTCGAAATCGAGCACGGGGAGAAAGATGGCAGCTGTGGCACCACAGGGAGCACACGAGTGGAGGGGACTGCGGAGGGGAGCCGCCCTCTCCCTCGTTCATATAATCGGTGTTGGCCCTCGTGAGGTACGTTTCTGCATCCTCTTCACCCCACAGGAGCAGCAGGCGAGGAAGGCTGCTCCATGCCATCCATTGCCATGGCGCCATGGCCCCTAACTAGCGTCCTCTACCAGGACACAACACATAACCGTCTCCCTCCTCTCGCTTGAGATCCAGTATGATTCTATTGTCTTGAATTAATTTCATTTTTGCAGCTAGGGTTTCTATGTACAGAAGATTCATGCTAATGGCGATAACATGCAGCATTTGTGTTCATATTGTCCATGGCTGGTACCAGTAAGCTCATCTTCCACAACTCTCTTGCCCTTTCTTATATCTTGTACCCAGTTGTTTCCTCTCCTCAGGCTGTAGGCAGGGAACCAAAAATTATATATTGTTTGACTAAACATGTTTGTATTATTCACTTTATCCTTATATCTGCAGCAATTAGCTACATCGGTTTGAAATACTTTTGGCAGAGGATTGGTTGTTGACACCGATGCAAAAGGAGAGGTGCAAATTTGGGATTGATGATGCATTGCTTACTAAAATGACAAGCTCGATATAATTATTGCCGATTATTTTTGATGATAGGTTGTGATCTATTTGAAAATATTAATCTTCTTACTAAAATGTTTGGAAACTTACGGGGCCAATAATTTTGTAAGCCTAACCATGCTACTGCTTCTTTTCTTATCACTGTGCAGATGGATTATGTCAATCGCTGGCCAGTGTTGGAAAAGAATTATTTCACCACTTCATACAATGCAGCTGGAGTGCTCCATTTCCAAGACACAAAGCTTTTCTACATTTGCAAACGTAAATACTTTCAGGTATTGTGGCTCCTAGAGGAAAATTCTTAATTGGATACATGATAATTATTCTCTCTCAGTAATCCTTTTGTTGTTTTTATAAATATGGCAGAATCCTTATTTCTACCTATAGCAGGCTCCTTGCAATTACTCTCAAGAATGTTGGCAATTCGTTGATTGCAACTAAAGGTACAGATGAAAGGCCTTTTAATTTTTAATTCTGTTGTTGCATCGCAAGTTGGTGAAACTTGTTTGTCTAGGTAGAAGCAAAATTACGCGAGTTTATCGACCTGAAGCAATTCAATATGAAAGAAACTATACTTTCCATAATGAACTTGGTATTTTGGTTTGTACAGGTTTATTGTGAAATAGCCTATGATACAGCGCGTACTGTGGGCCTTCTCTTTCTTTTCTTTCGTTTCTATATAGGAAAAAAATCGATTTGTATAAGTAGTTGATATCCATTCAAGGAGTTCTTGTAGCATTCTACAATTTATTTTCAGATTTGGTAACATTTTCCAATTGAAGAACAAGCGGGGGATGGTATGCGCTAGGGAATCATATCCTGATAATTTTTTGCTTAATACACATTACTCAGCCTTCGAACCATATATTGCTGCTATAGATTTGGTCAGGGAATAGTAAATCTCATCTTGATATTGCAATGAAGAGGTTGATATGGGAAGTTTTATTTTTATTCGATGCTTGAACTAATGCTGGCCATATTAACTATATATTTTATTACATGCGTGATGCTTGACACTGTTTTCCTGTAACGTTTTCGTTAATCTAAACTCTATCGGCAGTAAGCTGCTAAGCCATCAAGCTGCACACCCAACAATTTAGGTATTAATAATGTTTATCTCTGTATGCTTTGGGTATTGAACAATTAAAGCTGAATCATTTATGCACACATTATTCCAGAGTAACCAATATAATCAAACCTTCATTTTGATTGATGGTAACCAAATCGGGATATTTGCTATCATAAAATGGATAGATTTTGCATTAGTTCCTTTTTTGTACAAATGCAACCCAGTTCCTAAGTAGCTGTGGTGACAGAATTGTGTATATTGTGCACCTCACTCCATTTTGAAACATCTGACACCCATTTATATATTAATCTGTATCTGGAAGGAGAACGGTCATGGTTTGGAGGAGGAGGTGGGCGGGCTTGGGCTCCAGTTGTAGAGCACCGAGGCCTGCTCTGATGGCTTGTTATGGACATGCTTCACTGCAGAGCCGCCGTCATCGCCGAGCCTGCAGGACATGGTGGTGGTGGACCTGGTATTAATCAGAACAGAGCAGGAGGAGAGGTGTGTATGTGTGTACTGTTGTGTGGCGTTTCAATTCATGATTCATATGTGAACCTTTATCTCTAAATATGGTGCTTCTGCTTCCATATTGTGGTGGGTTTTGTGGTTTGGCGAAAATGGGCGAAAATGGTGCTTCTGTATACCCATGTCCAGGTACCGATGAGGGCTATGAGGACTGTATTGAATCCTTGCGGATATATTTAGTTGTGTCATGGCTGTTGTAGCATGAGAATTGAATTAGTCCTCAGCCAAGGTATTTTACCTCTGTTTTGTGGATGTGGATGCCTTCGTTGAGACTATTGATGCTTCGAATTGGTAGAAGATATTGACATGAGATCAAATACTCTCTCCTCAGATTGGTATGCTCTCTTCTTAATCATAACCCTTTTTCCTATGTTCCTAAAATTGTCTTGCTTATTGCAGGATACTAGGTTTGTGAGCCGCATCGGGAGAGAGAATTTCTTCATTGGACTAGGTCATCATATATGTCTTAGTTGTGCAGTCCTAATAATACAATAAATTGATGGATTTATAATAGAAATTAAAGTTTTCTTTCCTTTACGTGATAAACCTTGCTCCTGATAATTCTTTTGCAATGACAATAGAAGTTACAGGGTTTCTTTACTTTATGCGCTGATTCTTTCCATTCAACTCTTGCCACAATTACCCTTAATGTATCAAAATTACATTCTTTCAGTATCCGCTTTGTTTACTGTGTCCTAATATAATTTCTAAGTAAAGTAGTACAATAGGTGATCTTGACTTCTATCATTTCTTGTCTTATTGTGCCTTTTCTGAATTATCAAATTAATACTTAAACTTAGCTTTTCCTTTTCTCCAGTATTGTCTTCATGTTTACAAAAAATATGCTTCTCATGCTAACTCCGTGTTTGTGCATGTCAGATTTTCGATTTTCTTCTTGGATGCCTTATTTCATGATGTTGGAGGGAGAATGCATTTGGTTTATATTTCAGGTATTGTCACCTATCCTCCCGTAGTCCACCTTCTCCTGTTGTGACCTGATTTTTTCTCTGATATGTTTCACACAAATCATGAAGTTTGGACTGTCCTTTAAAACAGAGAATCAATGCAATTTACAATATTTTTTTAAGGAAAAGTTAGGCTAAAATATTAAACTTGGTTTCATCGTTGCAATGGAACAGGGAGCTTTGCTCTTATTATTCTAAAAAACAATGTCTTCACCGGTGTGTCTATGAATTAGAAAGGTGACTAGCTACTCATGTGTTGAATATAGCACTCCCCTTTTGAAGAATCATGAATTGTTGACCTTATGTTTATTGCCCGAGCATTAGTAGAGGTTATGTGTATAAGAGAAAATGGCATGCTCTGTCTTTTTGTACCCTTTTTGGTGACATGATTAACTATTGTGAAATATTACTGGCCACTTCTTGCCGATACTTGTATTTAAGATTTTGATTCGTATAAATAGAACATATAGGAAATTCTGCAGTTTTTAAGTGAATTAGCTGTCTGTATGCCTTTTGTTGAA